>JASVER010000046.1:4073365-4456506 GCA_030449065.1 Oceanodroma leucorhoa | reverse complement strand
GTTGCGCCAGGGGAAGTTTAGATTGGATATTAGGAAAAATTTCTTCACTGAAAGGGTAGTCAGGCATTGGAACAGGCTGCCCAGGGAAGTGGTTGAGTCACCATCCCTGGAGGTGTTCAAAAAACGTGTGGATGAGGTGCTTCAGGACATGGTTTAGTGGGCATTTGTACTGGGTTGAGGGTTGGACTCGATGATCTTAGAGGTCTTTTCCAACCTTAATGATTCTATGATTCTATGATTCTATGATGTCTGTCAGTTCAGGATCTAATCCTATACATTAGCAGTTTTGGCAAGTAATGCTGTATATTGAAATTGCTTTTTTACCCCCAGGCAGAATTTTATTGCTAACTAGTCATATTGGCCTGGTAGCATGAACCTAGAAGGTTACAGAAAAAATCAGTTTTATTAAAGAATGTCCATAAGTATTGATGCATTGCTCTTAAAGGTGTTCTATTTAAATTACAAAGAGTATATTGTAATTAACATCCCTTAAATGTGCTTTCTGCTGATGCATTATCTTTTTGTTGGTATAATTAAGGAACAAGCTTCTTGCTCTCGCACTATAATGAAGTGAAGTGAAAACAGCTTTTGCTTACCAACCTTTTTTATTTTTAAGGGGAAAAAATCACTTCTATAGCATGGCTGGCCTAGTGATGAAACCTGCAGGGAAGATGCCCTCTTTGTTTCAGTACCTTGAGAGTGGCCTTTGACTTGGGTTTAACTGTTAGTGGAAACATATGCAGTGAGACTCGACCAAAGTGACAAAATCACAAAGGGCATAAAGAAGTTACTTTAGGAGACATTTAGAGACATGTTGTCATGGTTTAACCCCAGCCAGCAAGTAAGACCCACACAGCCTCTCGCTCACTTCCCCCCGGTGGGGTGGGGGAGACAATCGGAAGGGTAAAAGTGAGAAAACTCGTGGGTTGAGATAAAGACAGTTTAAYAGAGAAAGCAAAAGCYGCGCACGCAAGCAAAGCAAAACAAGGAATTCATTCGCTGCTTCCCATGGGCAGGCAGGTGTTGAGCCATCCCCAGGAAAGCAGGGCTCCATCACGCGTAACGGTGACTTGGGAAGACAAACGCCATCACTCCGAACATCCCCTGCTTCTTTTTTCTTCCCCCAGCTTTATATGCTGAGCATGATGTCATATGGTATGGGATATTGGGTCAGCTGTCCTGGCTATGCTTCCTCCCAGCTTCTTGTTCACCTGGCAGGGCATGGGAAGCTGAAAAGTCCTTGACTACTGTAAGCACTACTTAGCAACAACTAAAGCATCAGCCTGTTATCAACATTATTCTCATACTAAATCCAAAACACAGCGCTATAGCAACTACTAGGAAGAAAATTAACTCTATCCCAGCCAAAACCAGGACATATGTGAATTCATTAATTGCTATTGTTCTTCCCCAGAAAACCCTGTATTCGATCACTGTTCTTCGCACATGTAGTTTACAAGAACGCTTTTCAGCTACTTCAGTGTATATTATATCCAGACCACCAGTGAGCTATTCTAAACATGTCCTTAGGCACTTGATTTGGTTATGTTTTATACGCATTCTTTTAAGGTTACCATGAACTGAGCTGTGCAGTGCTCTGTTGAAGATTATGATTAATTTATTTGAATACCCTCTAAAAATAAGCCAAATAGTTGTGGKTTTTTTTAACAGAAGTTAATATGCATAACTGTTTATAACTAGAATAAAGCAGCATGGGCCCCACTGAAAAAAAAAAAAGTTTCTTTTTCTCATTCAGTAAAAAATTGTATCTGTTGTCAATGTAAGAAATTAACTTGCCCATCCTTATGTTTCTGTCAGTGTAAATAGGTGAGGTGAATGGGGATTTGAAACCAACAGAAGACAGTGCTGAGAGTTTACTGTTTTAAAGGCAAAAATGTGACTACTGTTTTAAATTGATGAAAGATTGGGAATGTTACGAGTAAACCCTGAAATTCAATAATGCATTGAAAAGATTGAAAGTGGTGTTGTCACAGGGAGTGGATAAGTACATCTTACCATATGCTTTTTAGCATACCAGATACTCTCCCGTCCATAGGTAGCATATAGATATGGTAATGTTGATGTGTGTAGAGCATGAGACTGCAGTTTTTTAGTGTATTAATCTTTATTTTCTTATGTGTTCTACAAAACCCTTGGCCTACTTATTACAAAAGACAATCTCACTGCTATTTTCCTAGGCATCGCATACCTGTTTGCCAAAGCTTACCTGGTTTCCAAGAAGCCTCAATATCTGGACACTTGCATCCGCTGTGGAGAGCTAACTTGGCAGAAAGGCCTGTTGAAGAAGGGGCCTGGAATATGCCATGGAGTGGCTGGTAGCGCTTATGTGTTCCTGCTGCTGTATAGGCTCACTGGAAACTCAAAATACATTTACAGGGCGCAAAGGTTAGCATTCCTACCTTCCGGGATTCAGGGTAATACCGGAAAGTTTCAAGAACATTTATAAAGCTGCTCAGAGTCTGTGATCACCGCCCTCTGATGTAACCTGAGTGTCTAAGTCTCAGGTGCAATTCCACCTGGGAGTTGCGGGGCAGGCGCGCTCTGCGGGGAGCCCTGCCGTCCTACTTCCARGCTGCCTCTGGAGGGAGAAGCATCGGGTTCTCCTGGGCTCCCTCCCTCCCTGCCCGTGAGCCTGCGGTGAGCCTGCACTCCTTCAGAGGGAACCGGGTTGGATGGGGAGGAAYGGCACGCATCCAGGTCTCATCCTCACATGAGGTCAGAACAGCCAACTCGCATAACCGAATCCAGGGGCAGAGTAAGATGGGATGCTGTTCGTTACATTGATTTGTTCTGATTTTCAGAACATTTAACACTATCCCTTACTACTAAACATGGAAAATAAATATAGGACCTGCTTTGCTGTTATTTTACTGGTTTTTAATTTATCATTCCCAGCTTTAGCCAGTTTGACATTGTGCTGTTTGGCTTAGCTCATGGGGTTAATTTCATTTTGTCCTGATGCAAGCAAGTATATCCCATTGAAAATTCTGTCACAGTGCTGCAATTGTCTTTAATTTTATTTCTGTAATTTACTATACATGTTTAAAAAGATAGTATTCAATGTTTGTTACTGTTTTCCTTACAGCATAGAATAATGAGGGAAAGTGGTACAGTAATTAGGGTGACTTATTTTCAGCCGTTTGCTTTGAAGTGTCAACATTTTATTTGTGTAGTTATTTCAGCATTACAGAATTTGTTGCATCGATGTGAAGCATTGCTTGCATCCTGCTGAAATAACAACCAAGATAAAAGTTATTAAGAAGTATTTGTTTAATAATATGTCTCATAGAAATCAGAAAAAGTTTATAGCTCTCAAAGAAGTGTAACACATGTACAGATCAGAAAGGGTTGGCTTTTCTAGATCTCATGGACCTCAGTTTATCGTGGAAATCGGAGAGTGTAAAATTTCCACGTAAGGTTAAATAATGAACATTCTACTTTTTTTAATCATTGAATGTTATTAAAATTATGCTTTCAAACAACAAGTAAGTAGACATACAGGGACACCAAATAATAACAAACTCTCCTTTTTTTTTTCCCTGTTTCTTAGGTTTGCAGAGTTCTTATTTACAGAAGAATTTAAGGCTGGTTCCCGGGCATTAGAAAGTGTATATAGTCTGTATGAAGGCTTCTCGGGAACTGTGTGTTTCCTGACTGACTTGCTGCAACCCAACCAAGCCGAGTTTCCTCTCTTCAGTGTCTTTGTCTAGAGAGTAACATTCTCCAGGGTCACATCCTGGTGGCGATGGGAGAGGGCACCTGCGGTTTCACTTATTTGTCAAGAGAGGCTATTTACAAAACAAGCCAGCGGTACCACTAATGCTAGCCTTAAAGTAGCTGGGAGTCAGGTGAAAAAGAAAATACACTGGGGCTTTGGGAGGGAAGTGTGTGGGTCAAAAAAAATGGGGRAAGTGATTGAATCTGATGTGGTAGATACTTAGCTGTAATAAGAAGCAAAATCTAATTATTCAAGTGAGAGAGAAGGGGGCATTATCAAACTTTTAATTTGGTGGTTACACAGGAGAAAAAAAAAGGCAAGCTAGGCTTACAGGGACATGCAAAGAAGAAACAGTGATGCATCCAGTAGGTTTTAAAAAGAGACCTGCAAAAACAAGTCTTCATGCAGCGATGCACTTACCAGGGAGAGTGTCGTAGACATGTCACTACACTGCACAAAGGCAAAATCTGGGATTTTTTACCTAAACCACATCTACTAGTTCTAGTAACATGTATTAGAAATACCTGTATCTTGGAGCTCTTTCATCTTCATATGCATATAATGATAGTTGTAGATAGCTGTATATTCAGACTGCAATTTCACTGGTTCATTTCAGCTAGTGGGGTTTCATGTGTGTAAATGAGAACGGAATTTGACCCATCCTTTCAGAGCTCAGTCTGTGGCGAGGAGCTGGCCTCCTTACTGATTTACTGTAACCGTGTCACTTCTTGTCAATACTTTCCCTGTCACAGGGAACATGAGTGGAGCCATGGAGAAGACTTGGATTGAAAAGTTCTATAGCAAAGATACAGCAGGCAGATGCTTTCTTCATGGGACAGCATTGCTAGATAAGTATTGTTCAGTGATACAAAAGCTTCCTTTAAAAATTAATTACTTATAGCAGCATTTCTGAACAATAACATACATATTTCAGAGAATGGAAAATCTATTTTCCTTGATGAATTGTTCACTACAAACCCTGCAAACTGAATGCAAACCTTGGATGGCATACTGATCTTAAGAAAAACCTGATAACAAAACTCAAAATTGCTTCGTTTCCTGGTTAACAAAATAATGTATATGCCCAAATGATTTGTAGCTATAGAAATAAATGGGTTGCTCAACGCTAGTTGCACTAGCACTTAAGGTTGCCGTTATATGCTGTTTTATATGTATTATATATATGACATGGTACTTGAAAGCTAAAGAAAATGCTAACATAGATTTGTACTAAAAAACCTATAGAATCAATATCTGTATTTAAAAGATATTTACTATTTATTTTTATTTATATGGGAATAATGTAATGCAATTACCTTTAAAGACAGATTGGAAAGACCAGTAGGTCAAAAATTGCAGTTAGGGTGAAAAAGCTGACCTATATGCACTGCCAAACAATGCAGTCTCTCTTCCTGCATTCTCACTGGAGGAGATCACAATTTCTTTATTTTTAATGCCTAATGGATTAAAGTTCCCATTTAATTTCAGTGGGCCTTGATCAGGCTATAAATTGGAGCCAGGTCTTGCAATCCTTCCACATTTTAATATAGTAATCCCATTCCTACTCTTGCCACTGTTATTTTAATGAGATGGTTTGCATTATTATGAGCTGCAGATTAGGATTTCTGCTCTTTTGTCTTGCACTGTGAAGCTCTAATTAGTCATAGAAGTAGCCATATTTCATTAGTCAATAAAGCAATGCAGTTCTGTATCAGTTTGTCGAGAATTTAGGGATTTTTTGGTGAGTGGAAATGTTAAAATTCAATATACAGTTGTTATGTGTTTATTATTTGTGGACAAAGGTCTTTTAAGAAAGCCATTAATGTCACTTACTTTGTTACTCTGAGCAGTGAGATGTGTACACATAGGAGAATGTATTTCACAGGGGGGTATACATGGGAGGCTAAATCAAAAAGTCAATGGAGGCGTGCGCGTGCTCTGCCTAGCCATATTTAAATGCTCCTGTTAGATCAGAGCAAAGTCAATTGTCAGTAGTGAAGATCTTAAGTCCATTAGGATTCTTCTCTAACTGCTTCGTGTAATGTGGGTGTCTAATATATTTCATAACTGGAACCTTTTAAACAAATGTTTAAGGAAGGTAAAACTTGGCCTATCCACTTTTTCCCTGTGGTCAATAGCTTTTCAGTCTCAATTTTTATTATAGGGTAACGTCACTCAGCTAAAACATGTCAGTAACAACATGTGTGCCATAGCATTTAGATAGCTACTGTAACTGTGTTCTATCTTATTGTGAGACAGAGAAATAGGTTTTGCCATGATCTGGACTCAAGCTGTTGCAATCCTACATTTATTGCCAATCATTTTATTTAAAGATGCAAACATAAAACAAAAAGGCCAAGTGTTTTGATAACTACACAGTCAAAAAGACCCAAACAACTCCAGACTTAAGCCTTAACAGAATCTACACATATCAGCATAGTAATCACGACCTTTAGATTTTGTCCCCAGTGCCTACTTTTTAATTATCACTGGGCCACAATATTTAATTGTTTCCAGTTAGTTATTTCTCAGGAGATGCTTGAAGAAGAGAATCTTTACCAAAACCTCAATAAATCTAGAGCACAACAAATCAATACGGTAACTTAGATCCTAACCAAGTAATGAATGCTGATATTGTAACATATACCATATATATGTTAAAATTTACCGTAATAGGCGTAAATAAAATCACTCCATTTTATTATGCTTAACTTCTAACGATCATGTTTGCATTTATCTTTTAATATAATTCTTCATAAATGACAGGAAATACACATTAAGAAGTCAGTGTCAGTTTTCTGGTGGCTTTTCCTCAGTGTCTCTTTGTAGAATTAATTCCTTCTGGTTTACATTCAGAGGAGACTCCGCTCTGCTCTGTGTTGTGTTCAACAGCACCCACAAAACAATCTTTAGTCTTTGCAACCCTTCTCCATATATGAGGCCATGTGTTTGGCTTCATTTGATACTAACCCTGTGAGAAAGAAAATAGTTATCTGAGTAAGAATTAGTCCATTCAACAATGAGAAAACCCAAGTAACCACCCAGTTTTCAAAATCTAGGTCCCAAACATCTCTCTGCAAGTTATGCGAGTTTGGCACTGACTTCAGCAAGGGCAGCAAGCGAACTTTGTATACTAACACTTAAGATCAGTTAACAGTAACATAAACATCCAGTCTCATGGGATACATCTTGTACAATCTTGGAACATAATTATTCATCTGTTTCATCAGACGTGGCAGTTTGAGCTCATTCTTAGAGCTTCRTGGCTTGTCTTACCTGACCTAGCTGGGTTGAGGTGGCTACTAGACGTCTGTAGTCACAGCTCCTGAACACAGTGTAAATATACCCCAGGGCTTTTCTGAAAATGCCAATCATTAAATGAGCAGGTTTTTTTCATCTTTTTCCTCCTCTTAATTATCTATCTGCTTTTTTTCCTTTGTATTATATATGCTGTTACAACCTTTATTTGTTACTTTTAAGACATTGACAGGAAAGCAATCTGAGCAGAGCCATCGGCACTTTTCAGTGTAATAAAAAAATAAGGTCCGTTGTGTTCCTTCCTTACTACTTTGAGAAATCGATCATGCAACCTYTGCTAGACGTTCTCAGCTGGATGCTGTCTCCTCTCCTCCTGCTCCTGAATCAGGCCCCAATAGACTGAAAAAGTGTATTCCTGAACAGATTCTGCCATGGTGCTGTGGCAAAAGACTGTGTTACCAGAAACTTGAGAAGCCTCTTTCAAAGTGTAAAACACAAGTTACTACGTCACGTTTGCACATTAGTTTCTTGACTGTGTTTAGTTTCTAAAGTGTAGGCAATAGGAATTTAAGTGATATATAATAGTATTTCTGATTATGCTGTTAAAGCGAAGAGGATGTATTGTGTGGGTATTGGTGCTTATTTGTGATGTACCTGTGGTTCTGTGGTGCTGTTTGTGAGTAAAGCKGTAGAGTACAAATCAGTTCAAGGAGCTAGATACTATTCATGACTTCTGGTAGGTCATCCATAGATTACTGTCATGGAATAAGTTTGAGGGAAACTAGATGTGTAATGTCCACATTTAGTCATCTCAGGATTCATAGAGCCAGATGCAATAAGTTTCATCAACAGTACAGTTCTAACAAATATATCTTATTTTTTTCCTGCTACTAACAACTTCTTAGCATGATAACGTATTCATTTTGTGCCACTGCTTTCAGGATCTGCTTTGTTTGCATCGTTGTTTCCTTCAGTTTTCCTGCCTTTCTTTCCCAACCTATGAATAACTTCAGAAGACTGAAGCAGCAGCCCAGGTCTTTTGTTCTTGAAAATAAGATTGATTAATTTTGCTTAAGAGGGGTATTCCACTTACTTGCATTACATTATTTTACACTCTCAGGTGGTCTCTTCTTACTGGCTCTGCCATTTGCCACCTGCTAAGGAAAAATCATTATACTGTGTAACAGCTGTCACTGATGTCTTACATCATTAAATAAAACAAAGAGAGGCTTTCTASGGAGCATTTTCACTTCTCTAGTGTCTCAATTCTATTAAGACAATCAAAAACATGTGAAATGGCTAAACATCCCAAAATACACATTTAAATAGTTCTAGGAAATATGCACAAACGAATGCGAGTAAAGTGGTCACCCTTTTTGCTACTCTGAAGTTAAGTAATGCCACTTTGGTGTTCTGATAATAATTATATGGACATGTAGAGAATATGATAAGAATACTGATTAGTTTTTAAAATACTGTGGAAAAAATGAAATGTAGGTATATGATGTATTCAGAAACATACAGGTGCAATATGTGCAAATGGAAACTTTCATAAGCAAATTTTTGTACTTACATCGTTATCTGCATATACAGTTATAGCATCTGCCAACATAATGCATGTTTTATGCATTTATGCAGTGACCTATTTTAGCATATGCATGCATTTTGAGAATATATCCTTGTTACTTGGACCTATAAGATCCATGGCCAGAGTGTATCTCTGAGTTCTGCCAAATAAATCTCGGGTGCGGTAATCTTCTACATACCTTGAATATACACTGGCATGAGTGCATATTCTAGTTTGTAGGAAGATTAGTATATCAGGAATAAGAATTGCCCTGTAGATTTTAAAGACTAATCTTCCTGTGAAGAACTACACCGATGAGCAATTACTGACTAACAGCACAGTCTACATTGCTCTGAGAAGACATTTCAGTTTATATAAATATGTCCTGGACAAATTAGTAAGCAGCAGAAAGCTAAATTGAAAAGAAATAAGAAAATGACCAAAAATCACATTACTGAGGGAACAATATACTTCAAAGCCATAAGCCAAAAATGCTCAGGCCCCATGAAACAATATAGCAATTTAGGGATGTGAATAGGTGTTTTCTAAGAGAATAGCAGAGTTTGCTTCATTGCACCCATAGTGGTACAGTGTGCACTGTACAGGTTTTAGCTGTCTTGAACAACGCTTTATTGCCATTATAGCAAAGTCATCATATGCTGAAAAAAGGCTGCCTATGAAGGAGTTGTCTGTAGCTGAACCTACTGCCTACTCCTATCATTTAATGGAATAAAAGCGATGTRCACTACTGATGCTTAGGCAGTTTAAAAAAATAGATCCAAAAAGCCAACATGCACCAACTTTTCGACCTGCCTTTGAGCTATTAAACCTCCTGACTAGTTTGTACCATCACTGATGTCACTGTTGGTCCTGTACCCTGTGTATTAAAAATTTTACATTATGCTCTGAAAAAAGTCAGTTTATAAATAGCAATCTGCTTCAAAATACGTGAGGCCGTTATTTATTTTTAATACTTACAAGGGAGTCCCTTAACTTTGTTCATTGCGTGACTCAAAGAGAASGTGGAGGCATTTAGGTCAAGTACAGCAATACCAACTAGAATGGCAGCAAATTAATTAAAAACTCATTTTGCTTAGTGGTATAATGATATTTGAATAAAAGATACTTTATAATGCAGTGATATTCAGCAACAGCACTGCATGGCTATACATGCATACTCCCCAGAAAATTTTATGTAGAAGTCCTGACATCAGTTATATCCCATAGTGAATAGAAGATAAATCCTATTCAAACATTTATTTCTACTTCATATAGAAGAGAAAGGCTGTCTGACCAGAAATTGAACTCTGCTTGTGTCTTCATTACTATGACCACACATGAAAGAAGATTTCCTCTAACAACGGTCTGATTTTGCCACTGATCTGGCTTCTTGTGCTCATTTTCAGGGCCTGATATGCCACCTGCCGATGGCAATGGTGAATCTCCACTTGATTTCAGGCATGCAAGGTTAGGTCCTTCCACAGGTGTGAAATAGGGGCAAAACTGCATCATTCTGGGCCCCAAGCCTGCAAACTTTCTTAAGTCCCATGGAATTAGTAAGGCTTGTTTGTATAGCAAGAGGAAGGTACGGGTGTTTGCATATGCAGGGCCCTATTTATTAGCAGTTTTATTCCCATTTTCGCTCAATATGTCTGCAGTATACATGAATGCCAATAAAAAGTACAGGGAACATAAATGGCATTACTAACAAAGGGTGTTATTTCATGTCTAGTTCGTGCTGGTGACACTTGATTATTCAATATATTCCAACATATGGTGTTCGTTCCTTGAGTACATGCTGCACCCTAGATTGGTTTCTCAGTGTAATAGCCATTCGCAGCCATAATATGGTACAGGCCCTATAGAATCAAGACTGATTTGATTCTTTAGAAATGCACCTTATCGTTTAAAAGCAGGACCCCTGCTCTTCTGATTTTTTAAACACTGTGATCTTTCAGAATGTGTTTATTGTATTAGTTTTGTATTGTAGATTATGATAGAAACTAGATTTTATAGCTTTTTAAGAGCAGTGATAATACTAAGCTTCATAGTGGCAGAACAAACTCTGTGTATATCATATTATGAATATTAAAGCTGTGATTATATTTTGCCTTAAGTAAAAGCCCAACCTTGAACRGTATGATCTTGCGTTGGATTGCTTATTTCCATACTTATCTTTSAAGCGCTGGCAACTTTTCCTTCTGGAGCAGTCATGACTCAGGGCTCCAAAAGCTTTTCAGTGGTGTATCAAAGGTAAAATCATTCATCTGAGAATTAGATAAAACATCCAGGCTGCACATCAGGTAAAACTACCTCATAGTAGTTTCCCATGAGATAACAGAACACAGGTTGCTTTTRGCATGTAGGTTAAAGTTACCCACCTAGGTGTTTATTTTCAGTCCCAGTGAAGAGCATTAGAGCATTAAATTCACCCAGGCCTGCATGTAACAAGGTTTCTATCTTCGCCATCATCAGCTGAGCTCAAGTAGGTGAGCGATGGGACTCCAGATTTGCCAGTGCAGCAGTTCAAGAAATGGCCCAAACAAACTGCTATTGGCATTTTTTCCATAAATCTGGTGACAACCTAAGTTGCATTAAAGAATAGTAGCAGACATGCAGAAGTAGCCATTAGCATTATCCCATTAATAGGGTAACAGCACCTCAAACTCCCTATCTTGCCTTCCTGTTGTGCTCCTGGTAGGTCTCGGGTCTGTAGCTAATCTCCACATGCAGATCTACAATTGCCTGGGAACAGACAAGGAGAAACAAGATCTACCAGGGGAGGCATGAGAGCCAGCTGAGCACAAACCAAGTACCTACATCGAGAGGAGGAGAAAAGTGGCGGTGATTGGAGACTCCCCCTGTGCAGGATACAGGTACCATCTGCCAACCTGACTTGGTACCTCAGGAGCTTTGTTTCTTGCCAGGTGATTAGATTCAGGATGTTGTGGAGAGACTGCAAAGGCTTGTCTTGGCCTCGGGCTATTACCTTTTGCTGCTCATCCATGCAGGCATCAGTGATACTGCTAGGGTGACCTTACGCATACCCAGAATGACTCCAGAGCTCTGGTGGCAAGGGAGAAAGGCATGGGGTGGGTGTGCTCCTTTTGGTGAAGGGGAAAGGCTCAGGGATGGTAGAGAAATGCTGCTGGCCAACAGCTGGTGTCACAGCAGGGCTTTGGGTTTTGTGATCCTAGGAACCAACCTTTGAGGGAAAAGGCCTGGCAGGCTAGGGTAAGATCCACCTGATAAAGTGGTAAAAGAGCGTCTCTACCAGCAGGTTCATTAATCTGGTGAGGAGGTCTTTGAGCCAGGTGCATCAGGGGAGAGTTACCAGGACTCACAGCTCCTTTTCTGCATTTTTTGTTGATCAGCTGTCCCTCAGCCTGTATTGTTGCATGTGGTTATCTTCTCCTGGGTGCAGGACTTTGCCCTTGCCTGCTTCTTTCAGGCTATTTCTCCAGCCTGCCGAGGTCCCCCTGAGGAGCAGCCCCACCTTGCCACCGACCAATCCCCCACCTTAGTTCAACATGGCCCAAGGAGACGTGACGAGGGGGTGGGTGACTCCCCGTGGGCCACCGAGGAGCGTTCCTCCATGTCCGCCCCAGCCCCGCCGCTGTCACGACCGAGCCCCAGCAGCGCCGAGCTCACCCGTACCGGGGCCGCCGCTGGAGGGGCCCCGGCCCCCTCCGGGTGGAGGCCAACGGAGCGGAGGCTGCGCCGGCGGCTCCCCCTAGCGGGCGCCCGCCGCGCCGCGCCTCGCCTCGCCTCAGCGGCGGCTGGGCTGGGCTGGGCGGGCCGGGGCGTGGGGCGGCTGCGGCGCGGCGAAAACGCGCCCCGCGGGCGGGTGGGTAGCGGCGATGAAATTCCCGGGCTCCGTCCTCGTCTCCCTCAGCCTCTTCGTGGCCGAGACGGCGGCCGCCCTGTGCCTGAGCGGCGCGTACCGGGCGGCGGGGGACCGCATGTGGCAGTGGCTGACGCTGCTCTTCGCCCTCCTGCCCTGCGCGCTGGTGCAGCTCAGCCTGGTCTTCATCCACCGCGACGTCAGCCGCGACCGCCCGCTGGTGCTGCTGCTGCACCTCCTGCAGCTCGGGCCCCTCGTCAGGTCGGTGAGTCCCGCTCCGCCCCGCCCCGCCGCCCCTTCCCGCCTCAGCGGCGCGGCCGGCCGGGGGCGAGCCCCGGGGGCTCGCACGGGTGTCCGGAGCGCCTCGGCCCGGGCCTTTGTGCCGTGCGGGCGTCCCCGCTGCCCGGCGGCTGCTGCTGCTCTGCACCGGTGTCAGCCGCCATCAGATCCTTCCCAGTCTTATGTCTGCAGCCTGCGGGAGGAATAGTGTCCTTTTTAAATGCCCTTAGGCAGAAACACGGCGGGGGGCGTGGTGCTTTCTGACCTTCAGTAAGCACTTAGCGTTGGAGAAAATGGGCTAAGCCCCTCCGGAGGGGCAGGTGGCGGGCGGGCTGCGCTCCTGCGGGGAGAGGAGAGCCTGGCAGAGCCTGCTCCCCCTTTCTGGGGGAGTTTTCTGCGCTTATTTTCTATCCGTGTGGCTTTTTGCGAATGGTTGTGCCTGTTCACTCCTGGTTTCTCTGCAACACTTTACTCTGAGGTTACTTCCAAGAAAGGAAGACTTAGTTGCTAGTTTAAAACAATGACAGTATCCAACCCATCTGTGCATCTTGGAAATACTAGTAATGCTTTAGTCTGTCTTTTTTTTCCGAAAGTGAGCTTCTGGCTTCAACTTATGACTGAAAATGTCCTTAGGGGGGGAAAAAAAAAAAACAGAAAAAGTTACAGAGGTGGTGCAACCCCATGACAAAATGTTTGCTGGGGGCTTTCATTTTAAATTTACATTCAAATCTTTCTTTTAAAAAGAACGGGGATTAAATATAGCATCTCTGCAGTAGAGGCTAGGAGAAGTATCCCAAACTTTTTGAAATTCCTGGACAGTGTGGAAAAGGAATATTTGTTCACACTAATAAGGGTGAATTAGTTTGGATGTTACAAAACATCTTACACTTCAAAACCATTGAATTCCTCTATAACCACATCTGGATTTGTTTGTTTGTTTGTTCTGTTAATATTTTAAAAAGATGTAAGTTATGGCTTAACAGTTAAGTTCTTGAAGAGCTCTGATTTTCTAAAAGGTAAGAACAAAATACTTCCACATTCTTTGGAAAATAAGAGTGGAACCAAAGAGAAAGCAACTATCAAAATAAAAACTATGTTCATGACTTCTTTTGTCATTCTAAATCAATTTCTTAAGGTCAGACAAGGAAAGAATGCCGTGTCAAGCTGCAAGATGGGAAGAAGCAAACAAAGGATATAAGCAACAACAAATTAGAGGATTTTCTTTCTAATTATCTGGAAGAGACATAGACTTCTGCTTTGACCTTAACCACCAAGCATGATTTCACTTTCTTTCTCAACATCAAGTTTATCTGTTTACAACACGAGTCTCACCTTGTGCAGAACACACTTTCTGCTGCGTTGGTGAGCTCCCAGCTGCCGTCGCTACTGTACAACTAGTGGGCATGTGGAGGTCCTCTCCTTTCCGCTCTGTGATGCTGCGGTGTATGAGTGTGTCACCAGCTCTGCACTTCTGCCTTTCTCAAAGATTTACGAACTTAGCGTTTCCAGGCGGTTTGAAGATGTTCTGGAAGCGTTGCAGCATGCCTGTGCCACAGTCCCCATGGCATCATTTAGGCAGTACAAAGGGATGCATGTTAACCTCTCTTTAGACCCAGGATAACCGGAATTATAATTACTAATAAAAAGAGGGTAGTACATTCATGCCACCTGAAAAACTTATTTCCTGCTAAAGGCTGGAAGGATTCTACAAATTAAGAAGAAAAGTTTCATAGAAAACAACCTATCTTTAGATTCAGGGAAATGTGTCTTTGTAGGATACAGTACAGAAGTGTGGGAGGGCGAAATGATCAGTTTGAGACAGACATTAAAGGTCTTTTTTTCTCTTCCGTGCCTTCTTATCCACCGCCACTAAACATTGTTGTATTTGTCRGAAGAGGAAACAGATCACTTCCCATCAGGTGTAGATCTGCACTGTAAAAGTTGAAGTGTTTTCAGCACATGAAATACCTTACCTTTCCCTACTTTGCACAGGAGGCTTTCTATCCTATGTGGACTGGAATACACACAAGTCTGAGGTGATAGCTAGAAGGCAAAATATTTTTTGGCTCTATTATCACTTCACTGTGGCTTTAACTGTTGTACGCTGAAAAGGACCATTGTCCCTGGAGCCATTTTGTCCCATCCTTTTAGGCAAACCTCTGCTCCTTTGCACCAGAGAGTCCTGCTGCTGTTAGTCATCTGCTTCCCCAGTATGAAGCCTCGCTCCATCCCCTGTGCTCGGTCTTGCTTATGTCTCGCTGGCACAGCCCAGGGCCTTTTCGGGAGTGCTAGGTCAAATAGGACACATAGGCTGGGGTGGCTCTACTGTCTCTGTCTGTTTGCAGCATCAGAATGAAATGTTAAAGAGCCTTTAGGCTGTGTGAGACGGCGTGCTTCAACAGAGGGCAGTCTGCTTTGGCTGGCTTTAAAAAAGCTAACACGAGCTTTTTAACCAATTCTATTTGGTTTGTGACGTGATACAGGATAGTTAGTATTTCTCTGTTCAGACTCAAATATCAGTGCACTGGTTTACAGACAGCACATGTATGTTGTGTGAGTTTTCTTCATCATCTTAAAAGCTAGATATTTTTCTCTCCTTCCGTTCTTCCTTAAAAAATTAAGTTTAAATTTTGGGAATGGTATGGAAATATCTTGGCAGGGGAAGAAGGTATTTAGCTTTGCAAGCCAAATGATCCAGCCTATTTTGAATCCTCTGTGTGACAGGGAAGAAAGTACATTCTCTTATAAAACCTTCTTGCATACCACCACCTTCCCCAAACACCCACACTCCACCTGTTCAGGAGGCACTCGCTGTCCTGCTGCTGCCACTGGAAGCACTAAAATTAGGAAGCATCCCTCTTCCTGAAGAGGACTTTTGCTGTACTGGGAGAGTAGTGTTAATGCACCCTTTTTTAATTCCTTCTCCCACTCCCTAAGAGCTTCTCTATAAATTTGAAGCAATTAGTAGAGTAAAATTCCTACCCCCCTCGGTGGCCTGGCCCTGATCCCCAGGATGTAGGCGTGCCGGAGACTGTTCAGAGAGTTGGCTGGAACAAAGTGACTGCAGGTTTCTGGGCACCATGGGGGATTCCTGCAGCATTTCAGGTCGGTGCAGCTCCTTCTGAGTGTGCTAATTTGTCTGGTTGCTTAGAAAATATATTTGGATACTTTCTCTTTTTTTTTTAAAAGAAGATTCTTTTACCACATAAAGCAAATTATTACGCCAAAAAATGACTTAATAGCCAATGTCAATGAGAGATTTAATACATTTTTCTTTTCTTTAGAGAAGACCATGCTGCTTTTTGGCTCATTATCRGCTGCTCCTGAGCCAAGGACTGTCTGCTTGTTCCCTGTTTATTTGGACAGCACCTGTAGCACTGACATTGTCTTGAAGTTTTAGGTGCTGCTACAATTCCAATAAATAATAACTGGATGTATTTTTGTTCTGCACTTTGTTCAAAATGCAAATAGCTCTTCATGAAGCGTGCCAGAGAAACCCCTGTTAACTTGCTTGCCCTYTTCTATTCTGCAAGCAATGAATAGATCAGGAGCTAAAGTGAGGAGTGCAGATTTCTAACAAATGGACTTGAAGAGTCGGAGCTTACAGTCRCAAGCAGGGGGTGTTGGTGGTGTGGTACTGTACATCTGCTGGGTGCGGTGGTTCCTTACTACCTGATTTACTGAAGGCAGTACTGAAGTGGCATATCCAGAAGGGACTGGTGTGAACGTGGCAGTGCTCCCTTCTGATACCAACTTCATGGAGAGGAAAGCTAAGTGACTGCTGGTGTCTGTGAAACTACCGTCCCTAGTGCTCTGTTAGCTGAATGTGGGCCTACGGGTTCTTCCTTACGAGGAACRTGCAGCTAGGAGATGGCTCTGTCTGCAGGATGATGAACTTTTCTTGCGAAAAAAATTGAAAGCCAATATAACAGGACCCTAAATAGAACACTAATAACTGTTTTCCTCAGATTTTAATAGGACAAGGATATAAACAATAGACTACTTTTCTTTTTAATGGGAACAGGCTTTGTTTCTCAAGGCATAAGGAGAAACAATTACATGTGTCTATGTAACGTGTAGACAGCAGCAAAACAGATGCAGTAGGAAGTTTGCATCAAACTGCCAGAGGAGCTGCTATTACAGCCAAAGTTAGATTCTGTGAACTGCAGGAAGTTAAAAATAAAAAAAAAAAAAAAAAAAAAACAAAAACAACAAACCCCAAAGCACAACACCTATAGGCACTTAATTCTGCAGTCTGAAATCTAATAAGCTATAACGGTGCAGATAATGCTTCAATCATGTTCTGCAGAAGCATTGTCTCTCGTGGGTAGTCTCTGTTTCCTAGTGATCTGCTTTATAGTTCAGAAGAGCACAGGTCTTAAAACCTCTCTTGCAGGACTTCCATTGGCAGACCTTACTGTAGGAGATTCTGCTAGCTCTAAACTTTACAACTGTTGATGCATCTCCCTCTTTTCCAGATGGGAAGAATATGCCTAGACACTCTTCAGGCTTTTTTTTTTTCTTTATTCTTGAGCAGATGTGTTAGGTGTCCAAGATGCGATGAACAGAAAGTCAGTGCAGATGGAAGGTAGAACAATGAGTGAGGAACAAATCTTTGTCTGACGCAGGTAAGTAAATCTGCAGGACTGATAAGTCTTTTGCACACTTCTCTAAAGAAAAAGAATTACTAAAAATTGAGTCATTAGAGAAATCTGCTTGTACATTTGCAGTGAGCATGTGCGGATARGTCTCTCGAACAAACGTTTGCTCTTGGAGCACTTGTTGGCTGTGRGAAATTCCCCATTTTCATTGCCTGCTCCCTCTTCACACCACCATTATTTTGCCTGTATTTAAATCCCATACATCCATGATTRAAAGAGGGAATAAGGTGCTTGCTCCCAGCAGGCATATAAGGATAGGATTATTCCTCCTATTGACTGTGTAGAAGATGAATGTGTTGCTGCTGAATCACATTTTGAAGGCACCATCAGGATCCTTGAAAAAATATAGCTCTTCTCTCTGCCAAGATGTCCTGGTTTTGGCTGGGATAGAGTTAAATTTCTTCCTAGTGCTCTGTTTTGGATTTAGTATGAGAAGAATGTTGATAACACACTGATGTTTTTAGTTGTTGCTAGGTAGTCTGCTAGTCAARGACTTTTCAGCTTCCCATGCTCTGCCAGGTGCACAACAGGCTGGGAGGGAGCATAGCCGGGACAGCCAGCCCAGCTGGCCAACAGGGTATTCCATACCATGTGACRTCATGCTCAGTATATGAATGGGAGGCGTGGTCCAGGAAATAGCCATCACTGTTTGGKCATTGCTCGGCAGGTGGTGAGCAGTTGCATTGTGCATCACTCATTTTGTATATTCTATCATTATTATTATTTTTATTGTTATTATTATTATTATCCTTTCCTTTTCTGTTCTATTAAACTGTCTTTATCTGAATCCACAAWTTTTTTTTTCCCCGATTCTTTCCCCATCCCACTGGGTGGGGGCAGGGAGTGAGCGAACGGCTGTGTGGTGTTTGGCTGCCTGCCGGGTTAAACCACTACACAAGATTTGGCAGCAGGGTAGAAAGCAGCACCATCTTTTTCTTACCTTTTAACTTTCACTGTAGGGAGTAGATCTGACATTTTTTTCTTCAAAGTAATTTTAGTTCCTTCAGAGCCTGTGCTGCAACTGTCATTGCTTCACATGCAGTGAAACCGGCCAGCTGCATGCCTTCTGCTGTTGATGCCATGTGAGGATCTGTTGAAAGGGCCCTAAACATGACTGCATTGCAGGAGATGGATTGTGCAGAAGTTGGGATCTCCCATTCCTGTTCCTCCAGAGCAGAGCAGCACTGAGCAGTGAGCAACTGGGGCTTCTGGGGAATTCCCTGTTCTGTAGCAGAGTTTGTAACTGTGGAGAAAAAAACTGGCTTGAAGCAATCGCCTTCTTGCATTGTCTTTTAGTTGTGTTTCATACTAAAAAAGAGCAAGCCAGTTCATTGAAAGACAACCTTTCTGAATGCACTTCATAGACRAAGTCGTAAAATGGCACAGGTGTGTGATCTGAATTGATGCTTCATCGCTGTTCTGAACCATTCTCACTTGGGTGGTTCTTCAAGTGCCTATGCCCCTCTTACAATTTATTACTTAAATATTTAGGTTGGTGCTGTTTCTTTCTAGTGTATCAGCTGCCAGTCTGCTCCTGTTTCAAGCAGTTGCTTGGGCAGTGGCACCAGCTAGAGTCTTGAGTACATTTGTTATTGGCCCCAGCAGGCATGACCTCCAGAGACACTCTTGCACGGGATGGGGAGGGCTTGGGAGAAGAAGGGCATCATTACTGATGTAATCTGAGTGCTTATACATACCATTTTTATTACTCTGTTGTACTGGTAAAAGTCCCCTTTGGCCCTAAGGTTCGCTCACCAGACCATTCATTTCACATTGTGTTTGCTTTTCTATATGGACATAAAATTTCCCATCACAAACAATATACTGCTATTTAGTACCTAGCTAATAAATACAAATTAAATGCTTGCTCCAAACACCAACATTGTGTTGATTATAATATTTGCTATGGTCAGTAGTCTTATGAATCTTATAATCTCTTTTATGGAATTACTGCATATTTGTTAGATGGGTCCCTAGACTATATCTGCTTCTAATCACACACGGCAAGAGTTCAGAGGCTGATGCTGAGATCTCATTTTCTGTAATAGCTTCAGATTTGCCCTCGGCTCAGGATGAATAGATGGCTGTGAATACTAAGTGAGACAAAAATGTTCTGGGATCTTTCTTTTGGAATGAAATCAATTTGTTGGTTTCAGAATCTCTGTTGGCTTCATAAGCTGTTGTGCTTTATTAATTTTTCACACTTCATTTTTAGCTGTGTGGATTCTTTCACATGGAACAAGACTGGCAGGGACTGAAAAGATTAACAAGGGGAAAATAGAAACTCACCACTGTGAATGGAGCCTCCAGCACACCAGGCGCTTCAAATAGCTTTAGTGGTAATAGTAGCTGAAGCCTAGTGAATCAAGGATAGTGCTACAGGATTCTAAAAATGCTCTTCATCTAGAGCAGGTGAAACTTGCTAGTGGTCCAGTTAGGGGAAAAAATGAAACCAAGTTTATTAAAACAAAAATCATTATGCTTTTATTTTAATTTCTAGCAGTGCTGCTTTACAGTTTGGTCTGTGAGCTTTCCCCTAAAAGGCTGTCTTAGACTCTGACTTGGCAACTGTTGAAAAAAATCAAGCTGAGAAGGAAATGGGAATTCAAAGTCTCAGACAAGCATAGCTCCATGCTTGTGAGATACTTTTAAATAGAAGATAAACTTTATTTGTACATTACAAAAATTCACTGGCCAAATCTGACCTGTCGGAGACTTGGAGATGCTGCATTCCAGCAAGTATTACCTACAGAGGCAACCAGGTGGAGGAGATGAACCCCAGCAGGCACTGTGGAAGGAAAGAAGACAGCTCAGTCTTCATCAGAGGATGATGCCTACACAAGAAGAAGACACCACGCATGTTGGGCCATGGAAGGAGATGTGACAGGTCGCCCTTGCAGTGGGGGTTTCTCTCCCCTGAGCTTCTCTCTCGGCTGGAAGCCGGCCATCACCAGTCCTGTTGCTCACACTACAATTGTTTTTCTTCTTGAAGCCCGTAGCACTCTTAGGCATGAAAGAGAAAACAGGTTGTGTCTGCACTGGGTTTGGGCTTTTGGGGTTTTTTTTTCAGTAGTCAATGCCATTTATCCGTTATGGTCCTGCTGTACATGGACTCCTCCACAGCAGGCCCTGTATTTTTAGGACGCTATGCAATGTGACAGAAATGGTGTCTCTTTCCTCTTCCTTCCCCCTCAGCTTGTGACTTCATCTGTACCTCAGTAGATCCTTGCTTGTTATTACTTCCCAGACAAGGTTGACTGTTCCCCTTTGAGTTTTGGGTCTTGCTTGATGCCCAAGCCCACCCTTGACACCTTCATACCCAAGCAACTCTCTTGGAATAGTTTTTCTGAAGTTTTTGCCAAACTAAAAGTAGGCATTGGAAGGAAGTTTCAGAACCTTTACTTTCATAAACGTGTCTGAGGCTGTATTATCTCCTTTAATATTCAAGAAGCCAACTTGTCCTCGTTGCTACAGCATTTGCTGCTGTCAATCCCTTTAGCCCTTTTCCATTCCCTCCCAAATATATGGATTATTCTCTGTGCATGGGTGGAGGCAGTCTGTGTTACAACAATATGTAATTTATGAATAGAAATGTATGTGCTGGCACCACTTTTTTTCTTTGGAAGTTAGTTTGTGGGAAGTTATACCTACATAAACAAGAGGGTTTGTTTCACCTGTGTTTAAAGTACAAAAATCTGCAGCAACTGAAAACACTGCATATTCTTATTTAGAATATTTTTGCAAGATTGTGTTTAATATTCCTTAAACAGTGCAATAAATATAAGCAAACATAAGGAGTCAGACTCCTATTTCTGTGTCTTTTTAAAAAATGTTGAATATCCAGAGTTGTGAGGCTCTAAACAGCTTATTCTCATTATTGCTGCTATGGCTTGTTACTTGTGTTTTGGGACCATTGCTTGGTAAAGCAAGGACCAGAGTCCAACTGTTTGAGGTGTGTGCACCGCTCGTACCCTGAGCTTCTCTGCAATGTCTTAAGATTGTTTGTTTAAGGCAAAGGTATGAGAAGTGGTTTTATTGCCATGTCACAGATGTACGGATAACACCAAGAGAAAGAGATGAGAATCTGAAGAAACACTTCCAACTTGGGTCCTGGGTTGGGAGCCTATGAACATTGTAGCGGATGAGTAGTTTCAGGACTTTAATAGGACAGCAGAGAGCAAGGGCAGCTCATAGGAAACAACTAAACCACCTCCTGTGTCCGAGTACTACAAGCAGCCCAAAGGACACTGGCAGATTCTTGCCCTCCAGTCACATGTAGTTCATGTTTTAAAGGGTGAAATCTGTCATACTCCAAATTTACCAAGAGGAGAAAATGGACAGGCTTTGCTCTGTGAACAAATGACTTGGTATGTGATGGCTTAAAATACTAAGGAGTGGGAAGACCTATGCTTTTCTTTCATTTTTTCTGTTACTCTATTTACTGATTTGCTTGTAGGTGTGTGGAAGTCTTTTACATTTACTTCCATGCTGGCAGAGTTGAAGAGCCCTATGTCAGCATCACGAAGAAGAGGCAGATGCCCAAGGATGGGTACTCGGAAGAAATTGAAAAGGAAGTGGGCCAGGCTGAAGGCAAGCTGTGTACACACAGGTCTGCGTTCAGCAGGGCATCTGTGATCCAGGCATTCCTCGGCTCAGCGCCCCAGCTCACGCTTCAGCTCTACATCTGTGTCCTGCAGCAGGAGATCACGGCTGCCAGAAGTAGGTAGAGCTGTTGTTATCACCTCCGTGTTTTGGGGGGAGGGAGAGGAGAAGGGTCATCAGCCAGGTGTAGCTGCCCTGGGCAAGAACCAAACATTGCAATGGGTTTCATTTCCCTGACAGCTTTTGATGGTGATGTTGCTCTCAAGTTTATCTATACCATCATACTTTAGACTATGATGCTTCCTGTGGCATACTTGGGTTGCTATTAAAACATTAATTTGATAAGTGGCCATTATGGCATGAGAGGGAGGCAGCTGGAGGGACTAAGCTGTCTTTATGAAGAGGAAAAAACAATTCACCTCTGTTCCATTTTGGTTTTTGAGCAAACTTTCTGGAAAATTCTTTGGGGTACAGCACAAAGCATGTTTTGCCATAGTGCGTTAAGGAAGGTGTACTTTCAGGAATGCAGTCTCAAATATGGACTGAGGACGTGAACTGTCTTTACTTGTGCCAGACTCTGAATTTGGAATCAAAATGCAGGACTAAATAAGCTGGTATGCAAATGTGGCCATCTCATCTCTGGACCCAAGCTGTTAAGCCTTCACCAAGCAGTGATGCACCACATGGACTTACCAGGACACGTCTCTTACCGTGGGACTCCGCATCTTGCTCCATGATGTGCTCCAGCTCCTTGAAAAAAGAGTGTTGATTTGCTGTCTGGCTGCTAAATGAAGAACCTACTCCAGCTGGTCATAGGACAACCAGCTTTTCGGTGTAAGAACGAACTTTGGCACCTGTGTGAACTGGAGGTGTAGTTCCACTGAAATACAAAATAGCTCTTGTTATATCTCCAAGGCCCTGGGARGCCAGGGATCTTTACCAGCTAGGGAGGCTGAGGCTAGGGTGACACGTTATGAATCTGATTGCTTTCTTCACTGGTACTGCTCGGTTGGCAGTGTACCAAGGTAAGGAACTAAGATTTTTGGAGAAGCCTTTATAATAACGTCAGGGTTCTCCTCTCAACTCAGGGAACAGAAAACTTTAGTATACCAAAGGGTGAGTCAGCACATCAGGATATTACAACAGGTTAATGTCTTTATGCAAAAGTACTTGTTTAAGGTCATAGCAGTAGTTACTTGAAAGACATTGCTCCTGACAGTTTCTGAGTACTTCACAGCTAAGGTAGGCTCTTCAAATAACCATGGCATCTGTGACATGGGATGAGAACAAAGCAGCTGAATCCTTTGCTGAGTGGTGCAATTAGCAAAATTTCCAATCACTTCAATGCAGATGGCATTTGCTTGGGAAAGGTCACCTTTTTATTGTATTTTTTCTGTTACTGGTGTTGACTTACTGGTAATGATTGCCAAGGAGAAGCGCTGTGTTCCAGGTGATTAGAGAATTGCATATTTAATAATGATTTGTAACACCCTATTACTTCTGACTTTTATCAGTCACTGCTGAGATAAATTCTGAATCACAGACAGGTAAGTGACCTTCTGTGGGTGAAGTGAAGTTAAACAGCCAGAGATAAGCTGGCTCACCAGGGAGTTCAGTGAACCCACCAGCAAATGCAGTAGTCAATCTCGTGTCTCCCAGAAGCCATCTTCATAGCAGGTGTAATTCTAAAATACAGAAATGAAAAGAAAAAAAGTGTTTGTTTTTTTTTTTCCTTAATCAGTGATTTAGGAACAATGGCAATGTCTATTAGAGCTCATTCATCAGGAAAACAAGAGTCCTAACCATATTCCTCTTGTGTGTATTTTACCTTCTGAAATATTGAAACTTTCTGCAATCACTTTAGCCAGCTTATTTCTGCAGTAATACCTTTTGTCCACCAGTATTATTCAGCTTCCAGAGTAAATGGGAATGATCCATAGCACAGTTTCAGCTTGTTGTTTGTTATGTGTACATGGGGATTCTCATGTATAGGGACATGACTTGGACCTTTTGATCTTGCAGCATCGTCAAAGTAATTTAACAGCCAGTCCAGCTCTTCCTCCACACATCAGATGTCTTCAACTTCCCCGTTCTTTGACACTGGTCCTCCAAAGTGTATGCTCTTTTCCATTTGTCTCTGTTGATAATTATCAACCTCTTCTTCTTGTGTTTTGATATCCACACTTTTTGTCTTGTCTGCTCATCAGTCTCTTATTTTTCTGGATTTGTACACTACCCTGTCTGTTATTCTGTGTAAATTCTGCTTGGTCAGTGGTAATGAGGTCAGTATCACCTGTGAACGTAAAGCAGTTTACCATCATGCTACATAGCATGGTTTGTCCCTTTCAGATCTGTTTGAAACTTCTTATTGCTTCCAATATTGAATTGAACAGTTCTGAAAAGAGCATGCATCCTTGCCTAGCCCTTTGTCAATCCGAGCCGTGCTGCATCTTTCTTGTGTGTTTCATGGCATTCGTTAATTTCTGTGGATGTTTTCTTCTGGATCATCAGATTCTTGCCAGTGTCTGGCATTCTCCAAAATTGTCATTTCACTGTCTGCCAGGAATGTAAGGTCAAGAGAACTAAAGAGAGCTGCAAAAGCAGGACAAAGCCTCTAGGTTGTGATGAAAGATATAAAGCTTCGGTGACTGTTCAGAGTGAAATGTATAGAAATGTTGTTGTATGAAATGCAACATTTGAAACCCACATGTAATAGCCTAATCTGAGTCCTAGTTCTAGACGTTCTGCTCTTTTGTTGRTTACAGCATAACTGAGAAGAAGTTCCTCATTGTTACAGTATGAAATGCCCCGTCTGCCTTTGTAATTGCCGCTCCCAGAACAGATGCCGAGGTCTCTCTTGTGCATGTGGGCTTCACCCTGTACTAAATGCTTCAGCATCTGTCAGCATCATGCACTGCCTTGGAGCCAGCTAGAAGCTTGCTTCGAAGAGGTGGCTGACACCAGGCGCAGGTCCACTTACACACTGTGGGGCAGCTATCAGGACCTCGTCACTTAGGTAGTACCACCTGGAGAAGCGCAAGGCCAGGAAGTGCCAAAAAGACCTGAGTTAGCGTTCATTACAAAAACAGCTAGCTGGAGATGGGGAATGTGTGACTTGCCCTCTTACCCTTGAAAAAGGGCCCGTTCTCAGTGTGCAGTATTGAATGTGGAAGACCTGCTTCCATTAAGAGCAATCTTTTTGTAAGTTTAAAGTTTTTGTGCCTTCAACAGCAGTCAAGTTATTTTTTTCAAGTGTTGCTTACAGTGATAGAATAATCTCAAAAGGCAAATTTCCTACCATTTAAAAATAAAATTATTCTGCTGAAAAAGGTACTTTTTTCTTTTAAAATGAAAATGTGTAGCAGTGACTGCCATCTTCAAGAACAGAAGTTTTGGGTTTATGATTTTTTTTCAAATTACTAGTGTTCGCAGTGTCACTTTCCTAATGTTCATGACTGGGCTTTGTAGGTGGTCTTAATAGATATCTTAAGATGCTTCTACAGTTGCTTCTCCTCAACTCATTAAGCTCTGGCCACCGAATACTTTTCTCATTGTTTGAACAACATACTTGTATTAATAGTTGTTTTTAAGTGTTGAAATTATATGTTAAGGCGAAATTGTAACTAGGTGTCTTGCCTTAAGTAACAAAGTAAGTGCCCTTATTTTTCAAGGGTTCTGATTATCAGTTTAGAAAACTTATGATTCTTCAGCTGAATGTAAAATTTCAGTAGCAGTTACTTGTGATGTAGCTCATCTAGAGCAGAATTCACTCTCTTAGCAATTTCTGAAGTGGGAAGGACCACATCCTGAAAAGACTTAAGACATAATAAAAAAACCCAACAAAGTAAAACAGTGCCTCCCTGAATGACTCTGTGAGTGCGCACCTCTGATTTGTAAGAAGAATACAGCCTTCTGGGAGTAGGAAGGAAGAAGAGAAATGCCACCTTTATGAGGACTGCTACAGCATTTGTGACTGTTCCAAGGGAAGATGCTTTGCCTTTTAAATTTTTACTTCTTTGCCTGCTCAGGATGAGTAAAAGTAACAATAACCTCACCCTCCCACATTTCCCTTTGTGGTTGCTTCAAACCATCTTTCTCACAGGCTTAAAAGTGATGTTTGAACTGAAGGTTTGGTGACAGTACTGACCTTTTGGGAAAGGAGTATTAAACCAGAGTCAGCACGACCTGGTTGCTATCAATAGTAAAGTGCCTCTTTTGAAGACTTGAGGTTTTAAGACAAGTTTGAGATTAATATAGAATCCCTAAAATGAAATCGGGTAATCAGATGAATGTCCCAGCTTATCAAAACAGAAGGCAGAGTTCCAGGACAGCAGCACCCTGACCCACTGGGTTGGGTTTTTTTTGTTTCTTTAACTCTGAGAATAGTGTTTTGCTTTATTATCTGATGGGAGTTATTTGTTCTCTCACAGTTCTAGATCTGGCTCAAAACTACAGGAAAGATTTTTGGAAGGAGCCACAGGATATCAAGCAGTATTCTTGACTGCACTCGCTTGCTCTTCTGCTTTCAGCCAATGTTTTCTAAGACGTAATGTTTAAATTTAAGTGTTAAACAAGCAAACACATAACCATTTTCACAGAATATATGCATCACCAAACTGGCATGTACAAAATTACCATACAGAATGGCAAATGTCTTTCAGCTTACTGAGTGCTATTGGAAATTTAGATATAAATGATTAATTAATTCTTTTCCAAAGTAATTCAGAGATGTTTGAGGATTGGGGTGGGAGAGAGGTTAGCTAAAATGGTAGAGGAAATCCTGTTATAAAGTTGTTAGAGATCCTAAAATACACTTGTTTCTTTCAAAAATGTGCTCAGAAATTAATAACTTTCATTAGAAAAACAAACTTATAGTCATGGCTAAATAGCTATAGCAAAGCAGGGAATCCAGTTTATTTGTGGGATATTGACATATAAACTAATTGAAGGCTGCAGAAAGCACTGGTTGCTAAGCATTGCAAAAGTAATTGATATAATCAAGAATTCCCAACTCTGATTATTTTGTTTTATCTGATGCAATATAATGCCCTGTAGCATGACCCGTCAGCTTGGTTAGTTTCATTGAAACTCTAAAAGAAACAACTGCATCATTTTTACTGTGCTTAATTGGCATTTGAAGTGTTCCTTTCGTGGACAAAATGCTAAGATTGAAACTAAAAGTATTGATTGGGGGTGCCTAAATAAGTTATTCCGCATGTTGGTAAAAATTGTGAAGAAAGTATGCAAATGCTAACAAAACCATGGGCAGTTAGCACTTCTGAACATCACGGTACTTCTCTATGAATATTTATTCTATGCATCCAGGGTTCTTACACATCTGCACCTACTTAATGTGGTAAGACAAGGCCTCCTCCTGCAGTGCCAGAAAGCTTTCCCCTGCTGCATCTGGAGGAGAGGCCAGGTAACAACTGGCCTTCACCTTCACTTTCTGCAGAACTTAAATGCCGTGAAACCTTCACTTGAGGCATTCTGGGTCGATGAGAGATACAGAAAGTTGATCTGAATTTAAAGACATTTTTAAACGAGTGTTGTTTATAAATGCATATTATAGATACGTGTATAAGGGAAATAGATGTATATGAAAACACAGTGTAGACAGGTGAGCAAATATCTGTCTACACAGGCAGAAAAAGTACAGATGGTTCTGGGTTTAAATTGCTTTGGCTTTCAATTTTGAGCTCCATCCCAGAGCTCTCCTGTGAGCTTAGACAATTTGCTTAAACATAGAACTTCACGAGCACTGAGGTATCTGCACGCCCAAGTAACTCCAAAATTTCAGCTTCTGTTTCACAGTTCTTCATCTGTGCAGAGGGAGAGTACACCCCTGTGCCTTGTGGAGAACTGTGAGAGCCTGAGAGCAACTTGGTTGCTCTTATGACTGAGCTGTGTAATTACCGAAGACAGTGTGTGTATGAACGGCCCTGGGGGGAGGAGGCACCTGTTAAGTGCCTTTTTTTCTTTCTAGCTACTGGGAAAAGTAACAAATGGAGACCGAAATAGGAGGCAGGGTTAGAGTAAGAACCCAGAATTGTATACAAGGAATGGCCTTTTTGGCATTAAACCCTGCTGGGAATCCCCAGAAGTGCCATGAAGACAACTGCATCTGCCCTACTCGGATGCAATGTCTTTAACTTCTGCTGAGCTGAAGGTCCTGATTTGTGTTTTCTCTTTGTAGGTATTTTTATGGTCCTTTCTCTCCTGTCAATTGTATACGGCGCCTTACGCTGCAACATCCTGGCTATTAAGATTAAGTATGATGATTATGATGTCAACGTGAAACCAGCCGCCTACCTCTGCATATTCATGTGGAGAAGCTTTGAGATTGCTACGCGGGTTACGGTGTTGGTCCTTTTCAGTTCAGTCCTTCAAATTTGGACTCTCCCCGTTGTGCTGGTGAATTTCTTTGTTTTTTTCTTCTACCCATGGATTCTCTTCTGGCAAAGCAAGTCTCCGTTTCCCGAGAACATAGAGAAGGCACTGAGCAGGGTCGGCACTACCATCGTCTTGTGCCTTCTCACCTTCTTGTATGCTGGCATTAACATGTTCTGCTGGTCAGCAGTGCAGGTGAAGCTCAATGATCCTGACTTAATTAACAAATCCCAAAATTGGTACCGACTGACTGTATTACATGCTGCGATTCATTGAGAATGCATTCCTCCTGCTGATGTGGTACATCTATAAAACCGATATCTACCTGTATGTCTGCGCCCCGTTGTTGGTCTTGCAGCTCCTGATAGGTTACTGCATGGCTGTCCTCTTCATGTTGGTGTTCTACCAGTTCTGCCACCCATGCAAAAAGCTTTTCTCATCCAGCATTTCCGAAGGTTTGCTGTCTTGTTTCAAGTTCCTCTGCTTTATTTGCAAGCCTCCCAAATCCACCATACTGACGGACAAGGCAGAGGTGAAATCTGAAAATACTGATGAAACACGGAGCAGTAGCAAGACAATAAATTCTCAAAAGGAGAATCCTCATCAAAGTGTTTCTTCCAATGCCTAGTACAACTGGAAGCAAGTAGGTGCCTTTGGAAGGTGGCAGATCACCTGCTGGGAACGTTGTGTATCTTGGCCACTGTGTCTTGCGGATGGGATTTCTTTATTGCAGGTGTAGCACTGCATGACGACTGACAAGCCTACCGTTGCGGAAAACTTAGTGTATGAGTATGTGTATCTGTGTGTGTTTGTGTGTGTTCATAGAGAGCAATCATTGTTTGTAGACTTCTGTTTCAGAGTTTTTTGCACATAGGTTTATTATCACATGCTTATTTTGAAATCATTATAGGAGACATCCTTCAAAATCTGGCCTGATGCTCATCTTACTCGGGAAATCTGAGGATGGAAGGAAATGCATTTTATTTCAGATAGGATGTCATTATGGCATGCCACCCTAGCATGGAAACAGAGCATAGTCCTTGACTATATATTGACTGTAGCTGTGGTCTGCTTCGATCAAATTGCAGACTTTTTTACACTCTAATCAGTGTAATAAGATAATACTTCTCTCTGTAGTATCTACAATGCACTGTAGTCTAGGTTGCCAAGAAACAGCCAATTAGCCAGCACTAATACTGAAATATGACTGTTACTGAGAATGGACAGAGGGGTTATTGGCTTTGCGCTGTTTTATTCTTCATGTTTGCTGCTTGTTAGTAAGAGAATTAAATCTAACACATTAATTTTGATGTTCTGGAATAGCTCATTTTTCTGACACTATCATTTATCTAATACTTTGTGATGTTCTGGTATTAGGGTGGTGTTTACTTTGCATATCTAGAAGTTGGGCAGATAGTGTGAACTAGTCATGTAGGTGCTCTCCAGAGCACATCTCCAGGGAGTAATTCAACCCATCTTAAAATGTCCTCTAAGGCAGGTGATGTGAATCATTCTCTGGAGACCTATTACTTGGTGTTAACCAGATGCCTTGACAATTAGTTTTGACTATATGTCTCCCTTTTRGATGGCTTTAGAAGTTGAGACAAACACTACCCTGATTGTCAGGAGGTTGGTAGTACACCAAGCAGGCAACTCAGTGACTTGTTATGTGGGGACAGAAGACACTGAGTCTTTCTTTTTGAGGCTGTGATATACTATGGTTAGTTTAATATCTGTAGTTCAAAACCCTCTGACTTCTTTACCTCAGAAGTACCACAGGCTTGAAATCTGAAAGAGGAAATGGAAGTTGTTGACTTTTTCTTCTGTGCACTATATCACCACAAATAAAAGTGTTTCTGTRTTTTGCAAGTTGCTGAGAAAGGTTTAGCAGATGAACACCCAAGAATTTAGTGGAAATACACAAACACAACTGTATTTTCAAAAATTAAGTGAAAGCTTTTTGCACTTTGTTTGCTTAGCACCTTGCATTTCTTTTGAGTATTACACGTTATGGCTGCTAGTGGAAACAAATAATTCACGACCCAAAGCATCTCCTAGTATCCTAAGCTTAGCCTCCATCCTGTCGTCATGGAGGATGTGAAGTTCTTCAGTAGGGATGACCTCAGCATCATTGTATTAGAAGTGTCTCAAGTTTGGGTCTGAGGTCATTTRTAATGAAATATATCACGTGTAATGCTGCAAAGAGCTAAACTGTTTTTTGTTTTTTTCTTTACTGCACTGTAAATGAATGTCTTCATACTTCAGTTTTATAATGGAGTTATGTTTTTTATTTTGCTTAATATGTGTCTGTGTGTGGCACGTGTATGYAGATCTCATTAAATTATTGGTGGGTGGTAATGGGAATTTTTGGCCTGAGCTTGCCATAGGAATGTACCTCACATATCTGGGGAAGACACAAAACATCTCAGTTCTAATTTCTCTCTCTGAGGAGCATAGAATAATGAAATGAATCCTTGAAGACACTACAATATTTCTCTGTACTTCTGTATGTAGAAGACCATTATAGTATTTCTCTGTACTTTTCTAGATGTAGAGGAGTGTTTCAGATTATTTTTTTTTCAGTAGTGAGTTAAAGGAGCAAGTGAGAATGTAACCCTTGCTTCCAAACCTGCAGAGTTCAGCATACAGGGCCAAATTTTCAGGTGTTCTTAGCTAAAACTGAATATCTGACTTTACAGTTGGATACTCAGTAATCAGGGAATTATGGTTGTTGCCTATCTACAGATGTACCTAGGTCTGAAATGTTAGTCTTTGGAAAAAAAAATGTAGGAGTACTTCRTATCTAAAGAGAGAGCTCTCAAATCGTTAAAACAGACTTTGGACACTGTAAGTGATGGTACAGTTGTGATTTTGCCATTTGGAAACAGTGGAAGCTTCACACAAACCTCAGCCAGTGAAATGCTTGTGCTACAGTGAAGTCAACAGTAGAAGAGTTTACACAGCCAGGAGTCCAGTACATGTCCATASTGAGTACCATTTCACCTGACATATCAATGATGAAGACTACTGTATATGCATATTTTTAGAGAGTGTGCCATATTACTTCCTATTTTTATACCAATCTCCTGAAGGGCATGCATAGGGAACTGAATATTTAAATCACTGTTATGAGGGGGGGGGGGGGAAGAGAAGGATTTGTATGTGTTATATTACTGTCATATGGTTTTGCCTTAGCTGTGCAGACTAACCAAATACAGTTTAAACACTCCATCAACATGAGGGCCGTTGCTTTTGCTGTGCCTCATGCCACCGGAGCATAGAGTGCCCGTTAACTAACAGTGTTGCTGCTCTATGTATGTTTCCATCTAGCTGTGCTGGCATTGCTGGTGGAAAGAAGTTATGAGAGGGAGTCATGGAGACAAAGATGCTCTGTTAAGACCAGTGTTCTAAAGGACAAGCTTATTAGTCTGAAGCGTGCTGTCATGCTAGGAGAGGCAGTTTTTCCCAGGATAATGGCAGTCTAGACAGTGTTGTTATCAATACACCCAGTGGCTGCACTGAGAGAGGGATAGTATTASCTACCAAGGATGTATGCGTATGAATGGCTGATCTCTTGCTGCAAGTTTACTGTAGTTTTACTCTCCTCTATGAATGTTAGAGGCGTATGTGTTCAATGCAAGGTATACTGTTAAAAACTGTACTAACTTGAGTAGTCCTGAGTCACACAAAGGTTTGCTCAATAAGGATTATTCATGTGTGTAAGAGTATGCAAGATCTGATACATAGGTTTTCTTTTATACTTGTAAAACAACACGAATTAAAATGTTGAAACACTCCCTGAAGTTGTGTTGGTGTCAGTTCTTAGTCCGCTGCTTTCACAAATCCAAGGTAAAGACTATATAGCATGCTGCCGTCTGTTACCACACAGTAGAAGAAATGWTTTCAGGCAGATCTGACAGAAGAATAATCTGTGATTGATTTGGGAGCTCCTTACCTCCAACCCGTGATGCTTCCAATGTTGTTTAGCTGGTTGGGATCTCGGCAGAAGATTTTGTAGGAGGCAGGCAGTTTCAGAGACCGGTGTTATACGAAACAGTATCAGTATAGGTTATTTATTGTTAAGATGAGAATATTTAGTTGGTTTACATTGGGAATCGGAAAGAAATCATTACCTTAAAAAGGATCTTGTAACTTTTTCCTGCACACTTGTTTCATGCTCATCTGGGTTTACTACCTGCTTGTCTCTGACCTTGGGAATAGCCAGCAAAATCCACACTGAGGACTATTGTGGAGGTACACGAATGCATAAAAACTTTGTAACACATTTAAGTGTTTGTAAATTTATATATATGTTTAAAAATTATGTGTGTGTTTTATAAATACAGGTGTAGATAGATATATTGTAACAAGTTGTAATGCATGCACATCACTTAAATGAGGAACAATGAGGAAGGATTTTAGAAGTCCTGGTGGTGATGGCCACTACTAACTGCTAGTAAGAGCTGCGCTCCCTAAAACACAGAAAGTCATTTATCCTTTCTTACAGATAATATTTTTAGTCTTAAGGGATGATTTTTAAATGAGTATCCAGCATTTTTTTTTTAATCAAATGCAGATTAAAACCTAAATGAAAAATTTCAGATTCAGGCACAATGTTGATGATAACTTCTGGGATTTTTATCACAAATTTCTTGATAGTATCTGCCTTCAGATTTGAGGGAATTTCTGCTTTTTGTTTTCAACGTGGTTTCTTAAAGAAAAGAAGCTTATGTGACCACACTGTTTTTCTATTTTAGAATAACTAAATTTTTCTGACAGCAGAAATCTGAGGAAAAAAAACAGGTTTATACAAGCTTTGTGAAGACTATCAGCTTCCAGGAGGACAAGATGGGAATTGATAAAATGATTCTACTGATAAGAAAGATTTCAGCATGAGCGATCGACTTTGACCTTCTTGCTGACCACTCAGCAAGCCAAGCAGCCAGCATGCTTTAGGTGTGATAAACCTGTGTACCACTCGGCGACCCACATACCTGCTACCCCTTGCCCTTAGCGTGAAAGAGGACGAGAAGTCAGGGGGATGAAGGGATACAGAGGGAAAGAGGAGGAGGACATCATAAAGTCATGGGAGGGAATAGGAGTCCTTTCAATTTAAAGAATGCGGTATGGACTCTATAGGAAATCGTACTTTTTGTGTTGTTCCTTTGATTGCAGAACAACTTACTTAAAGTAAGTTTCTAATCATTCTAATGAAAGACAGGGTTTTGTTAGATTTGAAAAATGTCTGACAACTAAAATGAACCCTTTTTTAAAGAAAAAAAAAATTACTATTTGCAAGCCAATCTGGTGACACTTGCAGCCTGACTCAGAACTGGTGAATACTTGGAGTTGGTACACTGTAATCTAATTAAAAAAAAAAAAAAATGGGGCGATGGGGTCTAATTCTCCAGTAGTTCCTAGATTTTTTTTCCCATAGCAGCTGATAATATCTAGTCTAAAACAATAAACCATTTTCTGTTAGTTCCTCTTACTTGAAGGGCCTATGTACCAAAGAAAACAGGATTTTGAACTCAGATATTTGCAAGCCAAACGTCATAGTGGGTATTTATAATCCTGTATTTTAAAATGCAGTTTGGGTAACCGCCTCCAGTCACTCAGGAATCATCACAGAAACATGAATAACAGTAATTTGGCAGAGATGGTAAGTTTGATACACTGGAGACAGAATAATTGAAAACTAAGAAGTGTTAAGGATTATGTAATTTCTTACTGACCAAGAAAAATAAGTATAATAAAACTGTTAGGTCTCTTGGGATCACCCCAAAACTAAAGTCAAAATGAAAAGTAAGTGCTTCAAAATGACACCGTGCAAGTTTACTGAATCTCTCCCTTGAATGAACAAAAACTTTATATCCTGGAAAAAAACAACGGTTTTATCCTTTTCTGGATTTCTCTCAGTCATAAGGAAAATCTCCTGCCACTGAAATTAAGTTTTACAGAAATTATGAGTGTCTGTATTCAGATATGAAAATTTAATCTTTGAGGTGTGAAATTCAGATGTGAATGCTGCTGTGTGTAAAGGCTTCTGGTCACAGACTAACATTAATGGGTAAACACATCAAAGCAGGGAATAGATGCTAATTAGTTGGATGTTGCTTACTGAGATTCTTCTGGAATGACATCACAGTTATCTTTTTCGCCCTGAAGGTGAGACCTGATTTAATGAGCTAGAAACAGCCTGTCTTAAACACATGTWCTGTGCCCTCACGTTCATAATTGTTTAAGTTCCTATTTTGGCAGGGCAAACAAACTGACAGTGAATAAATGTTACAGATACTAACTTCAGAAATTTCTTTCATCAGCTATTCTTTTCATCTGATTAATGTGCCCTGTCAGTACAGAGCTTTAATCAGCCGCAGATACTTTCAGGAAAATGATCACGGATGCATTCAGATGGAGAGCAATGCCAGAGGTAGTCAAGGTGAAGATTAATTCATATCGGGCTTCTAGAGTGGGAGCTAAATATCAGAACAGCAGCAAGGCACCTTACAGACGAGGTACCAGTGTTGCATTTTGTAGTCTTTATCCATGGATTTGCAGTTCTTGCAAATCTGTGTTGCAGTAAGATGTGCACTAAACTCAGCAGCTAACAGAAAAGAAGAGGTGCTTGCGATTGCTTTAGTTTTGCAGTTGGTTGCCCTCATAACACAGGTTATGTTCTTTAGAATACRTGTCTTAGCTACTCCCCATTCCTCTCTGCTGCCTCATGGTGGTTGTTTTAAATAGAAATGGAGAAACAAGGCACAGTGAAACACTCAGCTGCATTTTCCAGTAGGGCTGCTCTTCAGAGCCAAAGTTGCACRGCCGTGAAAAGGGCTGAACTCATGGAGTGCGTCATTCGTTGCCACATTGCAAATTTTAGTAATAGTGTGCATTACAGTAACGCAAAAGCATGTAGATGTCATTAAAAAAAAAATAGAATGGAAAGGAGATTTTCAAAAGGAGTAGCATCAACGTTTGACCTACAAGGAAAGCAAGGGAGCMTTACAACCACAGGGTAATAACGTGTTTCTTAAACTTTTTTTTCAGTGTGTTTGTGGATTATTGTGGGCTTCCCCTTCCCCTTTTCTTCTTATTTTTTAAGCAACAAGGAGAAAAAAGACCAAACATGAGAAAAAGAAATATTTTATGAAAATAATAAAATGTCTTTGTAAACCTACAGAAATGTATGGGGCAACTTGGAAACGTGCACCTAGATTGCACTTGTGTTCTCTAAGGTACATGGTGCAAGCCCCAGTAAGGAGTCCAGGTACAGCCAGGCGGTGTACCCAGCCTCAGAAACTGAGAGAGTCTCCCTGATCTAGACATAGCCTAATTTTTTAAAAATGTATCTATATCTTTGTTGTTTGTTTTAATACCAGCATAGTCTTAACTATATACATTGTGTTGCAGTACACACATTAGTTTTGATTCTGCATCTCAGCACAAGTAGGTAATTTCCATGCTAATGGTCAGAACAGAAATATTACCACTGACATAATACATGCAGTTTGCTCAGCTGGTTCCACCTTTCTTATGCATGTAAAGAAAAACAATGACCTGTGCAATATATCAGAAAGTTTGTAACACCATGTGGTAGCAGGCTGGTTCCTGCTTGGATCATGTTTTCTTCATCAGCTGACGAGATGTGATGCCCTGAAAAATCAGTGTCTGTTCTTTACAGGAAGATAAAATATAATCGATTGGAGAAACCTAAGGCATTGCACATGCTATGTCTTATTCAAGGTGATTTGGCTCTGTACATCAGAAATGAACCAAACTACTTCAGAGTGAGAGGAAAGTGAAAATATTGCAGGGGAGACAGGTTATCAGGTGGGAACAGGCAAGGAATGTAATAAGTGAAAAATTACTTCTGCCTCGCCATGAAATAGGAACCTCAGTCATGATGTTGATGTTTTGCCATAAAGATTGATGGTAAGGCAAATTCAGGGAAGGCTAAAGGGTGCGGTACCATTAACTTATCAAGCGACTGAACTGCCAATTACACCTGACTCTTCAGCATAATTCGCCATTGGTACCAAATGGAATGGAAGCCCCGAGGGCCCCAAGCAGGAATCCATTAGCAAACACCTATAAATCACTCGTGCTATAGCAATCAAGGCTTATGTGTTTGAGCTGCTATTTTAATAAGCCATACATCACTGTTCTTTCCAGGGTATAACAGCAAATGAGCAATTGTGTCTTCAAGCAAGAAAAGAAAAAGAAAAAAAAAATGGCAAGGGAAAGGGAAGATTTACTAATGGGAGATGTAAAATTAAAAAACATAAACTGTCTATGGTCTTAAGCGTATCGCTCATTCACAAGAAACTCCAGTGTACTAGAAAACGAAACGCAATTTTAGCATGCGTAAGAGCATATTTGTGTGGAAAAAAATATTGGCAAAGGATTGGAGTATGATTTGGCAGACCCTCTGTGCCAGGTAGCAAAAGTCTCAGCGATGTGGGGTTGTGTCCCAGAATATGAAAGAAGGTGTCGTAGGTCACTGTAATTAGCAGTCAAAAGCTCTGATTTTGATCAAGGTGGACACAGCTCCTTTAGCTTTGGCAGAAAACTATGCAAGAGAAGGATCTCTAAACCCAACTGAGAAAGAACTGTATGTCCAGCCTATTGCTACTCCCACGAAAGCCTGAGCAATGGAAATAGCAGAATATCATTAAGCCATCAAACTTTATATTAAAAGGTCATAAAAGCAAGAAAGAGAATAAATAAACAATATTGTGGAAATTGTATTCCCCAATCTAATCCACTCATTTTAATTTCATTTTTAATAGTGGTTTCTCTGGAAATGCTAAAAATGTATTACAGGAGGGAGGTATGTGTGTATGTATAAAGTGCTCTAAACAGTCTTCAGGAGGCTTCAGTAGCTATTAATCCAATGAATTCAGCCTGGAAGAAAGTCATCCCAGTTCAAAGCCCAGGTTGTGTGTTATTTGTGTCTTCACTAAGTTTTCCAAAGGGATGGATGGATGCCTCCAAGCTTCTCTTGAGTGTAACTTAAGCCAGGTAGGGCTTTGCAAGCTACTCTCAGACAAGTGTCTAAGTTATCAGGGCAAATCCAGAAGTAAAAAAGCTTTATCATGACAAATGAGTGAAGGGAAACATACAAATCCAGTGATTGTGTGGCTGGAGCAGTGTGATTCTATATAAAGAGGCAGTTTAAGTATGATTTAGCAGCATATAGGCTTCCTGCTGAGTCTTGGCAAGAGGGGATGAACCACATTTTAGTAATCTAGCTGAAGGATAATTTTTAAGCAAAAGCTTTAAGCAAAAGCCTGTTCCTTGGTGCTACAGTTCATTGTGTCATGTTATCCTACTTAGACATGTGCATTAAACATGACATCACTCCTCAGTGTTTCCCCTATTGGTATTACTGAAAATTGAAAATCCTCGGTACAAACAGGACTGAGCATCCTCGGTACAAACAGGACTGAGCCAGAGGCTGCATCTGTCAGGTGTCTGGTTGTGGACAGGCATCTGCTAACTGAACTGGGTCACCCTGTCACCCCCATGCTGAGACTAGGAGAGAGAAAAATCAGCAAAAAGCTATCACAGCACTCATTTGTATTTTATAAGACAAACTGCAGCAACATAAAGTAATATAGACCTGTGCAGGCACTGTTAGGGCGCAGGCACTACGGTGTTCACACCTGGGTAGCTGTTCTGTGCGTGAATGGGGATACTGGAATACTTCTATGGCTGTGTAGTCATATTGATGCCATTTCTTCCACTGCTGTAACACAGACATTGACACCCAGCCAGCCAGCAGACAAAGCTGTGCATGGTGCAGGTTTAGCTTAGACCTGGGATTACAGACCCTTCTGAGAAGTGATGGCTTTTGTGTGCATGTGCATGCTCCCAGGCTGCCCCCCTGTATAGTATCATAACATGCAGGCAGTCAAGTCATGGATCCAACTCTAGCCACTGTGCAAATGCAGTAAAAAGACAGACCCATTTTCAGAAATTGTTTTTTGCAGTCAAAAATGAGAGACAGGTGATAGATGTGGAGCAATAGGGAAATCCTAGCACAAGGCAGCTTGCCTCTCTTTAACACCAGAAGGCTTGTGATAAGTCAAGTCTGCTAGATTTTCAGATCCATCAGGGAGCACATAGCTGCAAAAGTCAGCAGTGGGCTGTGTGAGCTGGGATCCTAGGGAAACAGTGGGGAAGTGGCATTTTTAGTTAAAAGAGAAAAAAAAAGCCGTTGTCTGGAGATTGTAGGCCATGGTGGCCAGTGAATCGACACTGTGCTGGTATTTTACCAAAGTTTCACACCAGTGACTCTCATTCTTGTTTCTGACTTATTATCACCTAAAATATTGCCCTGTGGAAGTGCTGATCCCTAAATGGTAAATTAACACTTAATACAAAACATAAACTTACATCTACTGACAGTGGCCTTGTTTTCTTCCTCAGCTTTTACAGGTTTTCTAGAAAAATTTCCCACTCCCCAGTGTCTTTAGAAGTACTGCATGTAGCCTAATGAATGAAAATGTGCCCCAACAGACACCTAAGGAAAACCTGCCTTGTCCCTTACCACCGCCCACCACCCTGCATGCTACGCCAGCGTCCCTTGGGGAGCAGAACAACAAGGTCTCTCCCCAGACAAAATCACGGGAGATTCACTGTTGGAATCGCCGGGGACCGCTGCAAAAGGCAATACGCGCAGACCCACACAGATCTCACTCCCCGGTGCCCGGCACAGTCCACTAACACCATCTGAGCAGACCTCTCCTCTCACGTGTTTTTAAATGGGCTCCTCTTTGCACAGCACGCGCTCGGTCATGAGCTACTAAAGCACAGCTATAGCAGGCTTATTTCACTTATTTCTATTTGGGGAAGTGGTGATGTAAACGTGTGTCAGGAGTGATACAGTTCTAGTGGATCCTATTTGGAAGCAAGGAGATGGGCTAACTGATCTCTGGAGGTCCTTTCCCAGACTATGATCATGAGCTGCTAATTAGAAATGGGATTTGACACCCCAGCACTGAAAGAGAGATCACAGGCAGGGGGAAAGGAGGAAAGAGATTTTGAACAGGGATGCGATAGAAAAGGGGACACGAGGGCAGGTGCATATGCTGGGAAGGTCTGGGACGCAACAGGCACGTCTCCTCCAGCTCCCCCAGCTGAACTGTCGCCCGTGAGTGCTGCGGGGCGGCGGCCGGGGGTGCTGGGCGGGGGCCGGTCGGCGCTGCCCGGCGGGCGGCACTGCCGAGCCGCGCTGCCGCGGCCGCAACCCCCAGCGCGGCCGCGGGCTGCTGAGCCACCGGCTCCCCGCTCGCTACAGCTCGGCTGGGAAACCTCGGTTTGACAGGTCTGGGTTGAAAGTTTTCTAGGCGATGCACGGTAAGAGCATAGGAGAAAACTGCCCTCCCTCTCACATCTTTCGAGGTGTTTTCTGGAGTGGAAAATTGCAGGTCAACAGATTCTGGTGAAGTCCCTCTCTCCAGGCAGCGAAGAGTTATACCGGGCTGCCGCAGGCATGTGTAAAGGTAGTGGATCTGAAGCCGTGGCAAGAGAAGTCTAGCTACACAGGGAGAAGCAAATAGGTGATAGTTGTGTTCGTCCCAGAGCCAGACTAGCAGATCATAAAGCCTGGTACCCTGCCGAAAGGCTACAAGCTGGGCTCCTCTCCCTCAGTCCCACACAGAGCCAGGTTATTTTGGCCTCTGCCTTTATGCATGGGAGGTTATGCTATCCTAACTTTACTCCAGCTCTACCTGGAAACTATCGGCAGCTTAACATAATACAATTTCTATCTGTACTTAGACAGGGTACATCGCTGGTGGTGGCTCTTCCTTCCAATAACATAGCAGTGTGCAGCCATTCTGGCCTGTTTTGTGCCAGTGGTGTTTGACTTCAAGCCAAGACTGATATGGCCAATAGCATGTGGATCATACRTGGATTTTTTTGACTACAGCATGTGGGTCTCTCATGATCATCGCAAAAGGCAGAGTGAGGAAGTACTGGAGCAGGGAGCTACACTGAGGGTTACAGTGTAAAACAAAGACATAGAAGAATCTRCCAGTCCTCACTGGAGTCTCACTGGCATTTTTATCCTGGCTCACATCTATACACTTTTCTGCCCTCATTTCAGCATGGAATCATTTATYTTGTAAACAAAACAGAAAGAGGAGTGTCAGACTATGTCATTCATTTGAATGACAGCTTCAGGCTGCGTATGAAGGCAGTCCCCTCAGGAAAGAMAACTTGACAAGTCTCCTGTCCGCTTCTTCCTCTTTGGTGCAGAATCAAGGGAAGGTTGATAAACAAGGTTTGCACAGCATTCAAAATAAAGATTTCAGCCTACAAAATCAAAAAGGCTAATCGAGGTCTCTCCTTGGCTTTCCTCCTGCTACATGGGAAGGAGCTCCGCAACCTCAGCTCAGCAACCTCAGCAATGTAGCAGCTGGGTCTCTTCCACTCTGTTCTTCTTATCATCACTCTCTCTTTTGGGGTTTATACATGCAGAATTTTTCATTGTCCCTTTTAGGAGGCAGGTGTGAAACACCTGGGCCTATTGCAACTCTCTGGCATTAAATTTGTGCAGGAATACACAGAACACTCTTGCACAGAGCAGGAGAGGAACTAACTTAATTCCTAAACAAGGGGGTAAAATTACTGCAAGGAAATGCAGAATGCCAAGACCTGCATAGTTTTGCAAAACTGTCATGCTGCAAAAGGATCACTGCTCACTGAACTTTTTAGTGCAAAGAAGGATGAAAAATGCTCTGTGTAATCATCTAGCTTGAAAGAAATTTTAGAAACAGAATAAGATAGTGTTTAATTTTTTCCGTACTCCAGTTTTACACACTCCTACGTAATTAATACACAGCTGCCAATGTGGCCTTTTTTTGTACAGGATGCATTTTTAAAATCAGACCAAAGTACAAACCATGCAAGTCTTTGTAATATTATTGAAATGAAGTTTCACTCATTCAGAAGGTGCAAGCACCAGAATTAAATCAGGGGTGACGCATGAGTGGTTTTGGTACCAGTTCTACTCACACGTGTCACTTGCAGCAACCAGGCGAAGTTTGCTGTGCGTTGTCCCGTCACTTCTGAAAATAATGGGAAAACTCACAAACATCAGGGAGCACCAGAACGCACCAGCTGTGGAAGGGCCCAGCACCTCTACCCTTTCTTTTGAGTCCAGGCAGGGAGATCAGCTATGTGCATTTGATAATTGCCAGGCTGGGAGCAGCTGAAATATATTCTGTTTCACGACCTGTATTTAGGCTGTTAAGAGGATGTCAGACTTAGCAACTGCTGTGACAGATCTAAGATCAGCCCCTGCTGGGTTTGTGGCCTGCCAGAAACCTCCTGAGCCAGTAAATCTGTGTTTCAGTGGCTCTGGTGCCTGAGGAGCTTCCAGGCAAGGCAGGGCTGCCAGAGCTCAGGCCATCCTGGATGCCCACACTTGCTCCCCCCAGAGAAGCCATAAGTAACTGAGCCTGCACTAAGGGAAAGAAAAAGGCAGCGAGAGCACTGCCGTTCCTGGGCAGGGAGAACGGGCTAGCCTTCACAGCAAGAATGGACATCCACAAATCAGAACTGTCCCCCTCCTTTCCTTCCCCAACCTCTCTAGCTGTTTACCTTCCCAAAGGCTACCTCCATAAACAAAAATATGGGGCACCAGACCCTCGGCTGACATCCATTTGGGACGGCCATCAAAGTGACTGATCCCACGTAAGAGCCTGGTCCATCACAGAGCCTGTCAAATGAGGTTGCTGCAAACCCCATTTAACAGGTTTTGAAGACTTCATTCAGGTTTTCAGTTACTGAAGCTTGGGAGGCTTCTGTGGAGGAAGATGAATAAAACACAGCTGGTCCTGCCTATGTGAGGACATGAAAGACTGCTGTTCATCCCAGGGCTATGTTTGAGCTGTTACTTCTATACATCTCAAGGAGGAATAATAATGCAGGAGTCACCTGTATCATTCAGAGAGCTGTGTTTGTCCATTTGTTTTAGAAAAATGTAGAAATGTGTGAGTTTGTTTCTGCAATGGCTCTTTGTTCAAGTCCCAGTTATGTCACCTTATGGAGGCCATATTCCAGGAGAAATTTAGTGAAGGCAGTCGTATGTTGGAAGTAGAGGCAGGAAGAGGGCCGCTAGCCAGAACAGAGGTATTTACCCCGGCTCCCCTCACCCTCATTTTTACCTTGTGACCAAATGCCTCATCACTGCCAGAATCCGGCCCTAAGAAAGCTTGTTTCTGAGTGAGTCCAGAGTAAGGTAGACTGGGCTGAGTCTCTTCTCTGATGGCCGTGAGTCACACAGGTTTTATCCCACCTCTCCAGCTCTTGCCCTCCTTAGCTGTTCAACATCTTGCTTTCACTTGCAGATCCGATCAGCATTTACTCTGGAGAGCAAACTTCAGTCATACAAATGCCATAAGCAGCTGGCTGTTTACCCCAGTAGGTGCAGGATCAGGCCTGTGAAAATGTCGCTGTGCTCTAAAGCTGTTAGGACGGCGCAAGGCTACACCAGGCTCGCTCAGGCTTTGCAGAGCCATGAAATTCTGCAGGGTCCAACAGGGTGTTCCAGCTCTGSCAGAGAGACACCACCGCTCAAACTGCCCTTCTGCTACTTTCTAAAGCCTAAAAAGATCTTTAAAGAACACCATACGTACATACACTTCACCTCTTTGGAAAGGAGACAGACTTGTGTCCGTCACTTTGGGAGGAGATGTGTATTTCTGTGGAGCAGTGGGTGGAATACACAGGAGAATGACCCAGCGGGAGGCATGTCTTGCTCCTCCCTAGGGCCTGGACCTTGCCGAAGGATGGTCCCTCTTAATCCCAAAGAAACCACCATTTTACACTCTTTATTGCAGGTTTGGGAATTATGATACCACAGAGGGAAAWCATTCAGAAATCATTAAATTCCCTTAATTTTATTTTTTTATTTTAAACAAATACACTTGGGATAAATATCCTCTGGCTTGTAAACTCTAAAATACATATTCTTCTCTCTAATCACAAACGCAAAATGCTTACTTTAATTTTTTTCTCATATAGTGACATGGTTCCTGGGGCTGGGGACTCTGTGAGAGTGCAAAATACGAAAAATAGCCTATCTATCTAGCGACACATGTCCTCAGTTTTGGCCCAAGGAGAGAGGAAGTAGCAAGGCTTGCAWGTACCAGACAAGAGAAATATTAACTACATTTGGAAGCTCCTGTGGACATTGAATTACTGGAAGAGAAATAATTCCAGTGATTATTTATCAAAGAAGATCAGCAGGAACGGCAACTCAGACCTGAGGTGATAAAAAAAGACAAGGCTGGGAAGAGTTAACTCTTTTGGTGCATTCTGTATTACATTTCAGCATTGAAGTGGCAATACATTTTTTAGCAGAAAACYTGACCAGTGATTTAGTTTATCCTCTGTATCACAAGGAAAAAATAGTCTACTTCAACAGTTTATATATATTTGAATTATGAAAAGTTACAAGTGAAGATGGTAGAAACATGTTTGAAACAGAACTATGAACATGATTCAATGGTTAACTTATTTCCTAAATGAATGAGAAAGGAAACAGGTTGCTGCAAGCTTCTGCTCTCACTTCCGTGTGAGAGAAGGCACAGACGCTGTCCCAGAAAGAAGGGGGCCGCTGTGCACGCTGATCTCAGGCAATCATGGGTAACCTGGTGGAGAATGAAGGACTGTCCATCTTCGTCGTTGTAAGTACAATTTTTATTGTGATTTGTGTCTAGCAAGAAGTTCTACAGAAAGTTGTACTAAGCAGATCTCCCTGTGCCAGTGAAGGATGCATCTGGTTATTCAGAAACTAGGGCAGCAAGGGCAGTGAAATGCTTCAAGAGAATAATTTTTAAGAAGCTCTGTCTGGTATCTCGACTGCTGTAGGCTTCATTGTCAACTGAGAAATGATCGTACGTTAGCTTTCATTTGCTTTGTTAGAAATATTTAAGGATCTGGGGTTTTTGGATGCAATAGTGACTTAAAGAAAACAAATAGCATTACATCTCACTCAACCATGTGCGCTTCAACGGAGAAAGCAATTACAACAACAAGCCTTTCTTGCACTTTTATAAACAAAAGTGGGTGTAACTGAAGGCACAGCATCTTGATGGTATAAAATTTGTATTAGAGTCAGATTCCAGAATTTAGAGCAGAGATTCATGAATCCTTCATTAAGACAACTAGTATTTGAACTGAGTTTGTAGACAACTTCCATAGAATAGCTGTGAAAGTAGGTTAAATTCATTCTGAGCAAGATTTAAAAGTATTGAAAATCCCAGTCACATTCAAAAGTGCTAAAGAGTAAGGCAGGGCAGTCCTCCTTGGAGAAAACTTAGGCAGAAGTTAGTATTGCAGTGTTTTCTTTTTTTCACTTCACAGTGTGATACAAGAGCTATAGGTATACAATTTTATATAGATATATAAATAAAAACATATACAACGCTAAAACGTAATATGATTGTTGCCAAGCGTGGTTAGTATATGCAAGTACTGAGAGGAGAAAAAAGAAGAGATAGAACTTCTGAATTCRTGGTGACTGAAATGTGAACATCTTTATTCAGAAAGGTATTTCTGCTGTATGAACAATCGATACTTACATATTACCTTTACATTGTAGATGTGTAGCTCTAGTTTAGGAACACAACCCTGGCACTTTAGTGCTTTGAAAAGGAGTAACTGTGTTTGCCGTCACCTTCAGTGAATTGAGGAAGTTGAAACTGCCAAGAGGTGAATTCTGGCATATTTTTTTTCACCAGTACTGAAATATTGAAAGACTTAAGTAAGAGGCCCTTATTTTGTTCAGATAAGGAATGTGGTTTGAGAGTTTCAAAGCTATAACAAGGTCAGCTAATAGGGAAGGAAACTAAAGTCACTGATAAAGAAACCAGCTAAAAGGACAGTTCACTGGAAGCCTTACGAAAGTGTCCTGCCTTGTCCTCTACAGCTTTACTGCACACTGACTAGGTACAGGGTTATCTAGTTGTCCCAGTTTTGGCTGGGATAGAGTTAATTTCTTCCTAGTGCTCTGTTTTGGATTTAGTATGAGAAGAATGTTGATAACACACTGATGTTTTTAGTTGTTGCTAGGTAGTCTACTTGTCAAGGACTTTTCAGCTTCCCATGCTCTGCCAGGTGCACAAGAGGCTGGGAGGGAGCATAGCCRGGACAGCTAACCCAGCTGGCCAACGGGGTATTCCATACCATATGACATCATGCTCAGTATATGAATGGGAGGCGTGGTCCAGGAAGTAGCGATCGTTGTTTGGGCATTGCTCGGCAGGTGGTGGGGAATTGCATTGTGCATCACTCATTTTGTATGTTCTATCATCACTATTGTTATTATTATTGGTTATTATTATTATCCTTTCCTTTTCTGTTCTATTAAACTATCTTTATCTCAATCCACAAATTTTTTTTTCCCCGATTCTTTCCCCATCCCACTGGGTGGGGGCGGGGAGCGAGCGAGCGGCTGTGTGGTGTTTGTTTGGCTGCCTGCCGGGTCAAACCACTACACTAGTGCTTGACAGAAACAGGACAGTCACAATTTCTATTGATTTACCCCAACAAAACAGAAACATGGCAGCCTTAACCCCAGCCAATGCTGCCTTCACTGGCCCTAGCTAAAGAGCATGGATGGCTGCTAACTCTGCAACTCAACCCAAGTTGCCAGAGGCTGTCACAGTGTTTTTCAAAGGGTCCATGTTCCATATGGGTCAACATCAAGACGAACTGTGAGAGACCATCATCAATTATGCCAAACTTCTTGGTCTTCTGGGCATGCTGTCAGGCTATCATACATGGGAGTGGCACACTCTCACTTTAAATGCATATCCTAAGCATTTAATCCTGAGATTAGCTTAGTTYTTTAATGAGGTTTTGGGGATTTCCCATATACTGCCTTACCCTGATGGAAATCCCTTAATTTCCCTGTATTTATGCCACAGGGTAAGACATTTTTCAAGATCTAAACTAATCCCAGGTTCTTTACAGTATCGGCTGGGCCAAAGAACTAGCAAAACATTAGGGTGGGGTGAGGGACTGTTAGGAGGGGTGAGGGACTGTAATGTCACAGTTTCTGGCATCCTTAACTTATAACCAGAAACTGGGTTTTCTCCCAGTTCTCAGACTCTCTCTCCTCTGTTTTCATGCACCACCTACTAAATCTACTTAGACTGAGGGTGCACTGATACAGATTGGTTTCAATATGGGATGTGAAATCAGCCAACCAGCTCCAGAAGGGCAAATGGCCAGACTCACTATGATCTCTGTGGCTGGACTTGTAGCTGCCTTAGATAGATTTGAGAAGGGCTAATAACTTCTCTTTCCCTAAAGAAACCTGCACAGTAGGATATGCAAGTGTGAGAAGAATACCGCAGTACGGCTATGAAGAAGCCCAGTTTTGGGTAGTCTAAACACTACCAAAGTGCCTATGTTGAATATTTCCTGCCGGCTGATTTCAGACCTTCAGAGCCTCCTACTCAATAGATAACATTAGGCCTTAGGTGTAATTTAGGCCTTTGGCATGGCTCCTAATTCTTCCTCTTACATAGGTTAATATGTCTGAGGAACCACCATTTGGAAGAAGCCTTAAACTTTAATGATGTTTGGAGGTTCAGCTAGACTTGCAGACTTAGCTAAACACCTGTAATATGATGGTCCTTATATAATCATAGAATCATAGACTCATTTAGGTTGGAAAAGGCCTTTAAGATCATCGAGTCCAACTGTAAACCTAACATTGCCAAGTCCACCACTAAACCATGTCCCTAAGTGCCACATCTACACATCTAAATCCTCTGAGCTATGCAAAAGTTTCAGCTACSCATTGCTGTATTTTGGTTTACTGCCACTCCTGTACTCCTGTGTGCACACATCAGAGCCCATTTCCACCAGAAAAATTTCTATCGCCCTTGCTGAAYCCTTCATACCCTGCAGTATGCCTCTCTGTGCAAATAGGAGCGCAATTGACCATTATCTGAACTGGGTAAATTCAGAGGTGTGATCTCTAAGAATAAACTGTAAAGTTTCCTGGTCGTTTCTCTTTCAGCTTGTTTGGCTGGGGTTAAATGTCTTCCTCTTTTGGTGGTACTATCTTGTATATGATATCCCACCAAAATTCTTCTACACCAGAGTGCTCCTTGGGGTAAGTACAAAACATGTATTACCTTGGCATAGACTGAGCACATAGCATTTTTTCCCTAGTTTTATTTGATTGAAAAAGGATTAAGTGGCTGGGGCAGCAGGTTCATGTCGAGGTTAAAAGTCACGTGCAAACAGATAACTGAATGCAGACAGTTGTCCAGTGCTTCTGAATAGAAAGCTGGTAAGCAAAATAGAGAGATCCCATTCTAAAGATGTTTTCAGGTAACTATTATGCTCCTGGTAATTAAAGTGAAGGTGCTTTTGGGCTGTTTTATTAAGCAAAAGATGAATAAAATATTCCCATTGAAATATTGTGCAATCATTTCCCCATGCAATTATTTTCATAGCATTAATAGTTTACAAAGCTATTAGCTCTGAAAAGCAATCATCATTCATACATTCATCAGCACATGAATAGTAGTCAAGTAGTGAAGTGATCCTGGACCCTGGGCTACTCAACTTACCCCAACTGGTTAATGCAGCACTATGTGTCCTACCACAAACTTGCTTCCAAAGCTACCATGGGTCATGACCAATTGACAGAGAAAATTCAATTGTTCACATATTTTAAAAGCCCAATCACAGACATAAAAATCAGTCTAAACTTCAAATTACAGAACATGGCATTTTGTAAAAGGCTTGCAAAGCCATGGTTTAATTCAACAAAGCATGAAATCCCATTCTGCATACGGCTTCAGATCTTTGGATCAAATTCTGTCCTTTACAATCATGGTGCAGTTGCCTTTGACATCACAGAGACCTGTGCTTGGATAACTAGATCTCAGTGTAACCCCAAGTCAGTTACTGTGATTTGAAACCTGAAAGGGTCCCAATCAATGCAAGGAGAGCAGACATTATCTTTTCCTTCCCTTCAGTGTGTTTGGATTAATATGGTCATTATTCCCTCCTTTCAGGCAGTCTATCAAAATCTGAAATCATTCAGGATGTGAAGAGCAACGTTAAGGGAACATATTCCTAAAAGACGAGGCAACAAATTTCCCTAGACTGCCATTACTGACAACAAGGAACATAAAACCACTTCCCTTATAAGCTGTCCTTCTGTCTACCATAACCCCCCAGCCAACTGAAACCATAGCAGTGAGACTTTCTTTATAGCCTTGGAACAGAAAACTCTACTAAAACTACTAGACTTGCATCTGTGCTTGGCCATGGATTGTCAGACATGACAGGGAGCTTTTTGTACAACCATATTATTTCAAAAYTGGAAATAGAAGGCGTCTATCTGGAGGAATGTGTTCTGTCTGCATACGTGCCTCTGACTTGGCCAGAGCATGACTACTCTAAAATGTGAACATTGTTAACTAACTCTAGATCTCACACTCATGAAAAAATCTGATATAATACATAAATTAAATCTATGTGCCTATCCGTGTCCCAGATAATGTCGTAGGTAATTCATTTAATAATGGCATCTCTCCAATTACAGCGTGCTTTGGCTCTGGCAAGGGCCCCTGCAGCTTGTCTGAATTTCAACTGCATGCTGATTCTGCTGCCAGTATGTCGAAACTTGCTTTCCTTCCTCAGAGGATCAAGTGCGGTAAGATGAAGAAAGAATTTCAAAATTATGAAAGATAATAACCCAAGCAGCCTTGCAAATATACCAAGCAACTTCATCCAAGTTCCCCAAATATACCATACTTTGGGGATGTCCTCTTTTAGGAAGTAGCTAAGCCTGGAGTTTTGCTATGAAAAGACTGAGATCTATATGGCAATGGTGTATCTAGAGCTCTGTTGAGAGGTTTAGCCTTGAATTAGCCTTCTTTGGGTCTTCCCTTTTTTCCTGCTCATCTATTTATCTGTACAGCTAATACTCATGGGATATTTAGAAATGGACTGGTATGGAAGAGTAAGGCCACTGCTGGTATATCTCCACTAAGTAAAGAACAAATCAGAAATTAAATTGTTCTGCTGATTCATCATCCCTTCTTCTGTTTCACTCCTGGATGGTTGGGATGATCAGCTCCACCTTATCAGCTGGGAAGATACGTTACCTTACCCTGCCATCTGCAAAGTTAATGTCCAGCAAACACTTGGGAGAATATTTTGGTCTCTCTTAATTTGTCGTGTGAAACATCTAGATGGTTCTTGTGAGGAAACGTTTGTGTTAGTTTGCATAGTGTTTTCTTCCCTTTGCCAGTCAGAAAAAGCAATATAAAGATACAATACAGGATAATCATGCTTTCTGCTGTGTGGAGACAGCAGATGCTAGCTTTACAGGCACTTAAAATYATAGGAAAACTCCCACTGACTACAGCACAATTTGGATGGGGCCTGTTAGGAACCTGTCATCATTCTTAATGAAAATATCATTCTGTTTTTCTTAAGAACCAACTTCTTCAGTTTGTATTAGCAGAGATTTCTTCTTTCTGTTTCTCTTTGGGTAACTCCAGCAACAAGTTGTAAGTGAATGCCCGGCAAGTACACCCGGTATTTTGGGGAAGGAATCAGTTCATATTACCGACCATAAGTGAATAGCACATCTGGGGCGGGAGCTCCCTGAGACAGTCATACCCAAACGTTACAGTCCATTTCCACAGTGTGAACCACAACAGGATCCTGATGCTAGGCAGCAACTTGAGACTCTACAAAATGCTGTCACCCTGCCGTGGCAGTCTGYGATCCCTCCTTCTGTTTAATAACGTGTAATTTAACACAGATAAAAGATATACTTTTGTCATACCGGATGTTAAATTTTTCCTCATTGTCAAACACTGTTTCAACTTTCTGTTAAAGCATAATCTGTTATTCCCMTATTCTGATGTATGGGGGGAAATACTTTTGTCTATATTTAGGAATTCTAGATTTTTTACTAGCAATGCCACCAATTGTTGTGCTCAGGGCCTCCGTTTTTGTCCCTGCTTTTAAATAAGTATGCACAGACATCACAAATAGYCTTCAAATATTTTTTTTCTTCAAACCCAAAGTGCTGCTCTACCCGTGTCAGACGACAGCTGGACAGGAACCTCACCTTCCACAAAATGGTGGCATGGATGATCGCCCTTCATACTGGTTGGTACTCAAATGTTTCTTTGTTTATTGCTTTCTTGTGCATTTTACGCAGAATTCAGGTGGGATTCAAGTTCTTAAGGATAAGGGCAGAGACCGTATTTCATTAACCTAAAGGAGTCAGCATGTGCCAAGGCTTAAATCAGTTTCCAAATATTATTCTGCAACTGGCAGAGAGCAAAAGATAAATAAGAAAGAATACTTTTTTTTTGAACCATCAGCACCATTTATGACACTGGTTAATAAAGGGTATTTAGCAATGCCCTGAGAACCAGACACCCTGGCTTTAATTCTTGTTTAGACTTATTTCTTAGCTGGCATGTCTGAAACAAATAATAGAAATGATGAAAGAAAAGGGTACAAAAGGCTTGGGCAGGCCATGGAAATGTTTTCATATTTTATCTCTCATTTCCTAAACTAAGTTTTTTCTGTCTTTTTTTTTTTTTCATTAAATTTGTCACTTCTCAATGCAAGTACCTTACAAATCATATATCCTAGAACGGTCTTCGTATCAGTAGATTACTTGAGCTGAGCAGGTTCCCTTTCTGAGCTGTGGCTGAAATCTCACCACCACTTCATAGAAAAGGAGCAGGGYGATGCGGTTAACATAAGGCCACAGAAGAGGTCTGCAGCAGAGATGGATTGTTTGGGGGTGTTAGATCTGTACCCATAAGGCCCTGTTTTGAAGATGAATAAGTATCTGGTGATACAAAAGAGGAAAAATTTTGAAAGGCATTGTAYGGCTTACCCCTGCAATAATGTGTAGTGGAAGTAGTGTGAACACCTCAGCTGTACTAGGTTTATGGACACGTCCAGCTCAGCAAGAACATTATTAGTGATTATTAACAATACAGCAGAACAAAGCAGCACTAGCAAATGTGACACCAAAGAGATCCCGATTCACTTCTTGGGTCTTCTACAGAAATCCGGATGATCCCGACAAACAATTTAAGCCACCCCATGCTTCAGTTTCCCATGTATTRGGGTACTGTTACTTGAATTGTTGAAAGCCTTTGTTGAACAAAGACATGCTGGAAACTTGCCTTTAGTTCTTTCCCTCCCCCACCCAAAAAGCTGTAAACTTCAGATGGTAAGGCTTTAACAGCAAAACACTTCAGTGACCTGGAATTGTGATGAAGAGGGTGAAAGTGGCAAAGGTCTCAAGCTGCAGTTGACAAACGTTACAGAGTTTCAAATGTTACCCAAAACCACTGAGCACTTGTCTGGTGCTTAACCCTGATTTTCTTTCCTGTCACTCCTAGCAATTCACACCATCGCACACTTATTCAACGTGGAGTGGAGTGTGCAGGCCCGTGTTGAAGAGAAAGGAACTCTGGCAGCTGTGCTTTCTAGCCTTGGTGATAACCCAAACGAAAGCTATATCAACTTTTTTAGAAAAACTATCGGGGTAAGTGACATCAGGCTGTGAAGAGTCATTATTACATTTGTTTAGATGATCACAGAAGTCTATTTGAGCAGAGTGCTTATTTCTGGTGTGCACAATCTGGGTTTGGGCCGCCTTGCAGCAAAACCTTGTATAATTCATTCTTCTATATTTGTCAGTAATATTGTTGCTGAGTTTTGGTAGTACTTYAAACTTTTTCACCTGAGGATTTCAAAGTAGTTTTAAAACATTATGTAAAAACAAATACACTGTAAAGCAGTCTTCTGACTAAGGTACACATGGCACACAGAAAGGTACACAGAAATCAAGGCAAAAGTTTTGAACTTGGGCTGCTTAAGGTCTGGTTGAAAAAATCCAAAAATAAGGACCTTCTCCATTCCTCAGAAGCAGCCAGTGTCCAATCTCTGTATGAGTTACGAGACCCACAGCTGCACAACGCCACTGAAAAGGAGAGCTTTCAGTTAGCTCCCTAAATATGGATGTAGGACTCCAGCTCTTAACAAGAGCTGTGCAAATGTGTTCACCTCCCCCAAGCCTGCACTGCTGAGCAGTGGCAGTGTAAGAAACAATGTTCGGTGTGTGAATCGGTGGAAGACGCTTTCTCTCTAATTCCACTTACTTTAGTAAAGGTAAATCTGCAGTGCAACAAAAATGGAGTGGGATTTTGGTATTGTTGGCATACAAATTCACAGAGGATGTCTTAAAGAYTTACAACAAGGTAAAGGATTTGGCGAATGAGACAGACTGATGGTTCAGCTGGCTCTGCTTTGATGCAACCCCTTCCTTAGACCAATATGTGCAATTATTTCACAGAATCCTGTGGGGGGCCTATATGTGGCTTTCACGTACTTGGCTGGTCTCACTGGCGTTATCATCACACTGGCCCTCATACTAATCATCACATCATCCACCAAAACCATCCGAAGGTCGTATTTTGAAGTATTTTGGTACACCCACCATCTCTTTGTCATCTTCTTTATTGGCCTTGTCATCCATGGTGCTGGGTGAGTATTTGCACTTATCACAAAATACGGGATAACTACTGTATCTTACTGTAAAGCCCTCTACACACACAAGTATAAGGACTTAAGTCATTAAGCAGCAGCTCTTTTTGACGGTAATGATGGGCCAGTACAGGCTCTGAGAGTCAAGAGGCTCTCCCTGATACATGTAACAAGCTATCCACATGCATGAGGCTTTATGAGACTCCGGCATACTTAAGCTCACTGATATTCAACTTCTTCTGACATTTTAGTTGGAAAGCTCTTTTCCAAGGTTCCTGTTTCTAATTGTTAATTTATCTTTCTCTCCTAAAAGGAATTGCATCACACACATGCATGTAAGGAGACCTCAGCACAAAAATGATATAGAGTCTATTATTTTGTTGGGTAAATGAAAACTATAACAACACAGATTTATCTTTCAGGCTTGGATGAACTTTTAATATCAGCAGCATTTCAGAATAGATTTTAGCTGTTGCAGCTCAAATATAGGCAACTGTAGGTTTTTGTAACTTCCGAACACCAAACATCTTTTTCCACTGTTGGCTGATTCCATACTTTCTTCTGAAACAGCTGAAAAGCCTAATGAAACAATTTTAGCACTACGCAAACACAATTTTAGCGCTAAGAAAAATGAACTTTAGTTCAATTGTATAAAACCACAGAACTGATGCGTAAAGAAAAAAAAAAGGCTAAAGTATCCAAGCCACGTTTCATAGTTCATCATTATACTATATTGTCCATTTTAAAGGAAATTCTAGGTGCACTAGAAAGTGTGCTTTAAAAATGCCCAGCAAAAATGACTATTCAAAAACACTTCCTCTCAGTCCAGTAGCGCCAGAAAAAAGACAGAAATGAGAGTATAACAGGAAGAACAAAAATAGAAGGCAGATGAGAATCGCCACCAGCATATTAGTCCATTCCAACTTTCAAAACAAGAAGGTTTGAGCAAAACCTGTTGAAGGAAAAGAACAAGTGGTTCATGTTTCCTGCAGCAAATACTGTGTAGTTACTGACAAAATGTCCAAACCTGCCAGTAGTTACTATACAATGCTATCAGAAAGCAAGCATTGCTCTTTCTAGAGGTCAGCGGGGAGCATATATTTCATAAAAGTTGACTTTTTATTTACTTGGATGTTCAGTATACTACCACCATTTTAATTGCATTGTACTGAAAAGACAAGAGTTTGGGCAGCAGTGGGCTTGAAGGTGGTTGTCAGAGAAGTTCAGCTATGCTTTGGAAGGAGATAAACACAGGAATATTATTATCTGTAGAGGGAAGGATGCTTTCTGGCTGTGAACTCTGTGGTCTCACTTATTTGGCCTTAAAGGCAAGAATGACATTTTGAGTTAAGAGAAAATACTAATACACTAAAAAATGTTGGACAGGCTTTTTACACTCAAGGAAGGCATCTTAGGTGTACAAAGATGGATGTTATGGAATAAGTATGATCTGACAGTCTCAAAATAACATGTTAGAGAGAGGCATAGATGTCAGTTTATCTCAGGAGACAGAAGGCTGTGTGTCATACATAMATATATACACATATATAAATATATGTATATACAGAAAACTGAACCAAAGATAATTAATAGAATCAAAGGGGCAGATTCTTGTCTGTTACAAGCTGATACAGCACTTTCATAGCACTGATGTTTTTTGTGCATGAGCTATGTGTCACAGACAAATGTCCCAAACCTCCCATCATAGTAGATGCAAAGAGGAGAGAGTACAGAGAGTCAGATCACCCTGCCTTGGAAGCTAAAGTAAAACTTTCAGCTGAAAAAGAAGTAATTAGAAGGCTATACTACTGAAATCTTAATTACAGTACCGGAAGAGCATCTACACTGAGTAATAAGGGAAAATAAGTCTTTTCTTTCTCTTGTACAGGGTATTGGCATTGTCAAACCCTGAATGGAGCGTAGGGCAAGGCAAAAACCTCCGGGCCCACTTTCCCTTAAGCAATGGGGTGAGGAGTGGCAGGAAATGGGCTCCTCCTGTTCCCGTAACTCACCCCAGAGGGCGGCTCAGCTGAACCCCTTGTCGCTAGTGGGGAAGTACACTGCAACTGGTGATGTTCCTGCAAACTGCAACTCGTGATGCTCCTGGGACAGTGACATTCCTTCCCTTTATTTTTCAGGCAGGATGTTAATCAAACCTCTAATGAGGAGGAGGTTCATTAGTAATATTTATGAGCAGTGCAATCATTTAACTTYCACGACTCTGTACAGGCTTTCTAATAATCCTTGATAAATCTGTCACTTAAAGCTAGGCATACATATGACTTAGATACCACGTGTTTTTGAAACATCAGAAATATAGTCTAGTTCACAGAAACTGAGCTAGAAAAGCAGAAAGAGAAGTCATGGGAAGAAGATATCAGCAGAATCATATTGGCATAAAACTGAACAGCCTGATCAGAATCAGACTGTTTCTAGGGAAAATCAGCAGATGTTAATCTGAATTTCTCTACTATGACCCTCACCTTACTAATTACCATCATTTTTGGGACTCTCACACACCCCTGAGGTTGGCAGAACTCCAGTCAGAGGCAGGAAATAGTTAACAAGATCAGAATATATTTTCCCCCCTCAGAACTGAAACTGTCTTTCAACACTAGCTCTGCCATTGGAAATACAGCTGAACTGGAGCAGTCAGGCTTCTCTGTAATAAAACAAACAACAACAACAACGAAAAACCCTAATCAAGCAAGAATATAGAGGCCAGATCATCAACTGACACAAGCTGGTATAGCTGGCATAGCTGCTTTGCATCAGAAGCATCTGTGTTCATTCATACCAACTGAACAGCTACTCCACAGCTTTCAAGGGAGAGGATGTGTGTTGGAAAGGGCTCTCCACATTTCTAAGATAAACAACAGAAATAATAATTTCTCTACTGGTCACTAGGAAATTGATTACCTTGCCCACTCCAGGTTTTGTTTTTATTGAAGAAAAGGGTAGGATAACTCTGAAAAGAATGAGGCCTTCCTATTGTGACCACTCTCCTGGAAATGGTAATGGACACACACCTCAGTTCCTCGTCTGACCTTGTAGTCAGTATTTTCCCCTACAAACTTTCCTCCCCACTTTTATCATTTTAATAGCAATCTTGTGGGTTTATTAGACCAGTAAAGTTGTATCAAAGCTGTAGCACTGCAGAAGTCCACAACTCCACATAAATAGAGTAGTACATAAATAGAATAACAGTAAGGGACAGATACCTTCATTTTCATTTCATTGCCTTAATGATTTTTATTTTTTCCCAGGCGTATTGTACGGGGGCAGACAGCTGAGAGTCTGGCTGAACATAATCCAGAGATTTGCTACAAGAACTTCACTCACTGGGGAAAGAAGGGAGCTTGCCCAATCCCCCAGTTTTCAGGGAATCCTCCTATGGTAAGAACAGTTGTCTTGAGTGTAAATCCAATTTAAAATGTTTACAGTTTACTCTTTTTGTTAAATAACATATGCACTTGCTGTAGAAAAGCAGCCACGTAACCCCCAGTGCACTTCAGTGGCAGCTTTCTTTACATGAAGTGATAGATTTCGACACAATGGATTATAAGCAGAAATGGACTACAGACAGACAGACAGACAACCCATTTCCAGTGTGCCGTAAAATGAGCACAATTAACAGGCAAAGCAAAAGAGCAAATCGTATCTGAGAACTGTTTACCCAAAATGTATTTTGTGGCTTGTGGGGATTTCTAGAAAGTGCTATAATCTGCATATTAAATAGTTTCACATTATTAATGGACTAATGATCATTAACAGAAAATCAATGTCTCTGGAAAGGTGACTTTGAAACTTCATCTTTTATTGACTAACCAGGCTGGTTGTTTGTTCACATTTCAGACTGATCTGTTAACAGAAACCACATCTTTTCCTGCAGTAATACAGACCTGAGTCAATAATACATTCAGAGCTTTACTCCACATTTCACTTAGTTACCTTAGCTTTTAGACAGAGACAAAATCACTCATAGGAAAATACCTTGCTGTAACTCTAGTAACAACTAAAAAGCCAGCTGCAACTCTCAACAGAGAAAGAAATTCCCTCTCTGACCAGAAGTAATTTTGAAGGTGTCATATCTCTTAAGGGTTCCCTACTCTGGTTGATAAAGAACCTACATTACTTGAATTTCACATCTGTTTATAGCATTTCCAGGACTCAATTTAATCTAAGTTGCCATCTTCATCATCTGACTTCTCATTTTATTCTGCTTACAGACATGGAAGTGGGTAGTAGGTCCCATGTTTTTGTACCTGTGTGAGAGGTTGGTGCGGTTTTGGAGGTCACAGCAGAAGGTTGTTATCACAAAGGTATGTGTTGATGCTACGCTTAACACTGGGCAAAACATTACAAATTTTTCCAAATGGTGCAGCAAAGCCAATGGCTCCTACATRACAGACAAAGTTATCAGTGAAAGGCCACTCAGGAATGTTCTGGCTGCTATCATGCAAAAATAATGCCAATCTCTAACATATAAACGTAGCCTGTCTCCAAAAGAGAGCAAGAGGAGGAAGTTAGTTAAGGCACAGGACTGAATGTTAGGAAAGAGAAATTAATTTGCTTTGTATTGAGTGAAAAATTCCACAATGTAGAAATTCAACCTCGTTAAGAGTATTTAAGATACCAACTCTTTGTTTTCAAAACTACCCAGATATTTAGGAATTCTGATTTTTCAGCAGAACAAATGACTTCTGAAAAGGAGAGTTAGGGGGTGCCTATTTTGTGCAGCCAAAGCTAATGTCGAGCTTCCATTGCCCATGGTGTGTTGCAGAGATATTAACGGTGGTTCTGAAAGTCTGACAGCCAAATTAGCATGGCATTAAGCTCAAACATATAAAAACGACCCTGGCCTTTCCCAGTGTAATTTCCTCACATGGCACTGTGCTGCACCTTGTGGACGTACCCTGTTCAAGTCATAGCAGGATTTGGGAGATGTCTCTACTGTGCCGTGGCACGATGCTGACATGTTGGAAGGCTCCTATATACTAGTGTGCTTTTTGGTAATTTTACCAAAATATCTCTGAGCCATTTCTACACCATATGTCTATGGCATCTGCCTAGTTCCCTGTTGGCAGAAAATGTCTTCCACAATCCTAAGCACTATTATTAATACCTACATTAAAAGATAGAGAGACCTGATCCTCCCTCTTGCAAATCTCTTCTGAAAATTGAAAATTGTCTTGGCAGACAACTTTAGAATTAAAAAATCATAGTGACGGAAATACTAGCCTTGTTTCTAGAATATTGCTTCTGTTTATACTTGGCTAAAGATAGGCAGAATGCAAATGCCCATATTATAGGTCCCACCCAGCTGTAACATGAAAACATCAGTTTCCAGTGGTATTATCTATCCAATTCCCTATCTGTATGATAACCCTATGGTTTTGCCCCTATATATACAGCCAAATTCATTAACACTGTGCCCTGTGTCCTGTGCCACTGTGTAAGGTGCATCTGGAATTAACAATGTGCATACATAGATCTGGTGATGTGTTACAAGATGTGCCAGTCTGACCTGTCCCTTTTGGAGTAACTGCAAGGATGGTGTGAAAAAATACTTCAACCAAAAAAATTCAGCATCTTCTGCAGTCTTTCGTCTGGCTGTCAGGTGCTGTTCTTCACTCCCAGTTCTGCTGGGAACAAAGTTTCACCTTCTTTCCTTGCTCACATAGCAGAGGAGGATGTTAGTGATGAAGAATGTAGATATATCCAGTGAACAGTGAAGACAGACTTTTTCTTCTCCCTTTTTTCCCCTTGTCCCTCTCACTGTAGGTGGTCATTCATCCCTTCAAGACAATTGAGCTCCAGATGATGAAGAAGGGCTTCAAGATGGAGGTCGGGCAATACGTTTTTGTCAAATGTCCAGCAGTGTCTAAACTGGAATGGCATCCATTCACATTAACCTCTGCTCCAGAAGAGGATTACTTCAGCATTCATGTCCGTATTGTAGGGGACTGGACAGAGGGCTTGTTCAACGCCTGTGGATGTGATAAGCAAGAATTCCAGGAGGCATGGAAGTTGCCCAAGTACGTACAAAAAGTCTCCACAGTAAAGTCAACCAACACCTATGACAGTTGAAATTTTGCTCAACCAGTTTGGTGGCACCTGTGATACAATCCTTAACTACTTCCACCGTAGATGTGGGCCTTAGATGGCTCTTTCCAGTTTCCTCCTATCAACCCCACCTCTTTTGCTGACTAATATTCAACCTAAATGTGCACTGTAGCAGACAAATACCTTACCTTTTTATTGTTATTTTAAATGGTGCTAATAAATATTCACTATTGATGTATTAAATGTACTTTGAATTTCAGGATAGCTGTGGACGGCCCCTTTGGAACAGCGAGTGAGGATGTATTCAGTTATGAAACAGTTATGCTTGTTGGAGCTGGAATAGGGGTCACCCCCTTTGCATCTGTACTCAAGTCTGTCTGGTACAAATACTGCCACGATGCGACCAACCTAAAACTCAAAAAGGTGCGTGTCCTCTTTCCCAGAACACATGTAATTGTTCAAGGGCCAACAGCCCAAATCAAAACAGGCCCAGCAAAGGTGGTCTGGATCCAGACATGCATGAGTCGTACAAGAAGAGTTCAGTTACCTCACAAGACTAGCAGGCAGGGAAGTGAGAGGGTCAAAAGCAAAAACATAATGAAAGGAGAAATAGCGTACGAGCAAAATCACACATGCAAATCCTGACTGTGGCCCTGGGGATTTCCACTTGCAGTGAAGATGCTGTTCAATCTGTGTAAGAAACACAAAGTCCAAGGCACTAATACAGCCCGTGCAAATATTGCATTCTTTGCCTAAGCACAGAGAGAGCAACTTTACATCAGTGCAAGAGCACTGCTACCATCCTCCTCTCACCTCCTGCCCCTGGAAACTCCCTGTGCAGAAGTGCAGGGTCACATTCCGCAGTTATGGTCATATTCAGAGAACAGAACTGGTTTTGTTACCTGCTTTAATTTACCTTGCTCGCCAGCAGACAGGAAGATAGAGTCTACCTCTAAAGCATTAATTTATGTCCTAACAAACTATTTTACGAGGATATAAGTGGGGAAACATCATGAACTAAAAATGTAACCCRCTGGTGGAAGAGAGAAAGATGTTTCCTTGTTCTTGCAGTCGCTCATTCTGCTTTACAACCCTTCTAGCGTCAAAACTCCTGAATAGCTTTGATACCAGCCTACCCATCTACTGAAGCGGTCAGGGCAATTTCCACAAGAACTCTACAATTCTCATTCTGTCAGCAGATGTAAAACCAGACACTATAAGTGCCTATGTCCCCTGACAGCTCACTCTTGTCTCTTCCAGATCTATTTTTACTGGCTTTGCAGGGACACTCATGCCTTTGAATGGTTTGCTGACCTCTTGCAATCTCTGGAGGCTCAAATGCAGGAGAGGAATAACGCAGAGTTTCTCAGCTATAACATCTACCTTACAGGCTGGGATGAATCTCAGGTAACACCACGGTGGAAAATATCGCTTCCATATGCACCGAGGTTGATGATAGCATGTTATGTTTTGATAAATGTTCAAATGGTGTTTATCCTGGGCCTCCATCTGGCTCTCAGAGGTCTTAAATGCAGACGGGCATTATCCATCAGAAGCTACATGGGATCAGGCACTAATGTGCACTCTGACCTCCCTTCTGGCTTACTCTGGCTGTGCACTCCGGGAAGCAGCCTTTCCTCACAGCAGCAACCTCATCTGACCGTGCAAGTGTCTCTAACAGCATTTGGGACTGGAGCAGCTAATGCACAAGATTTGAGTGATGGCAGCATATTTGTTCCAGGACTCTCATGAGTTCTCTATCTGATCCCATGCATACAGGTCACTGTAGGGATACAAAGGAACAGCCACTTGATAATGTATGATTGAGTCAGGACAGGTGCTCRCTCTATTACTTTTAGTGATGTTTGATTTTACTTATATCTCACCATTGCAAAATTCACCATGTGCCTGAGGTGCTGTGGCTCAACTAGACGGACAGGGAGGGGTAGGAGTAAGGTAGGAATTTATCACACAGGCAATGGAAAAACAGGAAGGAAAGAAGAAAAGTCACATAATTGTTGCTTGGGGAGAAAGCTACCTGTAACTTTTTGGCATATAAAAATGCTGCAGATCTCCACAAGGCCTGAACTTACACCCTCAACCACATCTTCTCTTCCTGGCTCTACTTAGCTTAGCTGGTCTAGGTGAAAGTTACACAGGGAGGTGGGCAAGACGTCCTCACGTGGATCAAACATTCCAGGGATCAAACTGGCAGGACTTCATTAAGGTCAAGGGAGTTGTATTATTGTACCTGAAGGGAAAGTTTTGTTTTAATGTACAGCTTTATTTTACAGTTCTTAGACTAAACCAGTTCATTGCAAAAGAAACATAATTAATTGCTGTGTTCAGTGCTTCATAGGTTYAACTCTTGAGATCGCCCAATCTGGGAAAAAGGGGGAGATAGACACTGATAGTCAGAACTTTACCAATGTTATCTTTCCTTGCTAAACACCATAAATTCCACATTCTCAGTTTGGAAATAATTCAGTGTGTATTGACGTGTTTKTTTTTTTTAACAGGACATAATGCTGCCATATCTAACTCTGTCTTTACGCAGTCCTTTGTGTTTCATTTCCCACAGGCCACTCATTTCGTAGTGCATCATGAAGAAGAGAAAGATGTGATTACAGGCCTTAAACAGAAAACCTTGTATGGAAGACCTAACTGGGAAAACGAGTTCAAAACTATTGCGGGGCAGCATCCTGGGTAAATCTGGACCTCCTCTATCTAAATGCCATAATAGCGCAATCTTGTTCCTTTGGCTGATAAAGTTTGAGGAGCATTTTTTTCCTAACAATCTCCAGGTATTTTCTATTCTTGTTTCAGCCATGGACATGATCTATGTCTTGACCAAGTTGTTTTAACTACAATTAAAAAAAAACCATCCCTTTTTSGTGAGGTACTGCATGAAGTGTCTAACTACTAGCAGAAGTTTTAGAAAAAACATACCCCATCACTCCAGCTGAAATAGATAGGAATATCAGGTGACATCTCAATACCTCCAAAAATACTTTCTACCTCAAAAAACAAAACCTGAATATGGATGACCATTAGCTGAGCACCCAAAATTAGTAGGAAAAAACAGAACAGTTCCTTTCAAGAATTTGTGCCGTAAGCTCTTTGAAGCTCTAGTTCCTTGATTCCACTGAGGTCAATAAACCTGTCTTCACTGACTTCTGCTGAGCTGAGATTTAGCCCAGCATTTGTTTTAGAAGCAGCAGTAAGTGCTTTGCAAGTTTTAAGGGGTTATAAGTTTTAAGGGGTAGCCATCCAGTTCTACTTTAGTTCCTGTAATTGAGAAAAAAACCTTGCACCTACAGAACATAAGATTGATTTACATGAAGAACATCCAGTTGCTCCATACCTAGTTCCTGACCATATTTTCATTTTCTTAACAGCTCCAGAATAGGTGTTTTTCTCTGTGGACCTGAGGGCCTAGCTGACACACTCAACAAGCAGAGCATCAGCAACTCAGAAGCTGACCCACGAGGAGTACACTTCATTTTTAACAAGGAAAATTTCTAACTCCCAAGCACGTGGGAGTCATTTAATACAAAGTCTAAAGACTGGATCTCTTTTTCTATTTGGAGTCCGGGAAGGACAGCCCAGCTTCTAGACTCAGCTACACTAACGCAAATCCCTTTGCTTCTTGGGAATTATTTTCATGCTGTGGTAGAGTAAAAGAGTCAAGTTTTACCTTAGGGAAGCGTGCACTGCCCTCTGCGTGCTGGCAAATTAGCAGAAATCTATTTTCTTTGTCTGTGTGAGGGGATTTCTCCTCAATTAACTGCCTTTATCCTCCTGTTATTCATAATGACTGCTGAAGGGTCTAGGCAGCCATATGCATTTGGGAGCCAATTCACAYGGATAAAGCTTAATGCTATTAAACAATAAAGCGTTCTAGCTTGCTGTTAGGAGACAACTTATCCTGGCTATAGCCAGTCGCTGGAATGAGGTGGGGTTAGGGACGGGTGACTGGGAAAGATTGTTCCTTACAAGAGGAAATCTCCTTTGTGCACCAGCATCTTTCAGGCTTCTGAATACAAGCATAAACGTCTTGTCCAGAGATAGCGTAGGCAGCTGAAAGCGGAGAACTGGGAAGGAACCACCTGGATTTCTGAGCACTACCCCCACCCCAGCTGCGGGGGGATGACGAGCTGCTTCGAACACTCTCAGTTTCGCATCTTCAAATTCATGGTGCAGGGATCCAAACAAGAAGAGGTTTTGTGTTTTCAAGATTGACATTTCTGATTTTCAAGGCTGACAAAACTTCTTGCTAAATGATTTAATGGGTATTTTCTGAAGCATTCTTAAATGCATACAGTGCTTTTGGCCCTATTGTTCAGCTGTTCCCCTTTGATGGTGAAACAGGTTTGAGAAAGCAAAGGTCCAGGGCAGTATCTGGTATAGCTATGAATAAGRTTTCTGATGTGTACAGGACACCCATACACAGCACAGTACTTCTGTATATACATTACAGGTAACGTGTTCTTAAAAAAAAAAAGGAACCAAAACTTTTAATACCAGCAGCAGAGGAAAAAAAAAAAAAAAGCATTAAAACCAGCAGCATAGAAAAACATGAAAAAACAAGTGCAAAAAGCCTTGAAAAAGACAGAGTTTAGTATACCATGGGTCTCCTGTTCAGCCCAGTCACCTGCTTACTGCCTTTTAAACTCCGCAGCCAAGCCCTGTGAGAGCTCCTGCACCGCACGAGACCTTGCTGACAGGTTCTTATAGTCACAGAAGAAAGTGGTGGCCTCCTCCTGCAATTTCAGACAAGTTGGTTGCATGTAGCATATTTTACACCTCAACTTGCCAGACAGGATGTGTTCTCCCTTTACATGATTTTTAAATGTTATCCAAGCACTCCATGCTACTTCAGAAGGACAGGTTACCAGTTCTATTTATTAATATCAGTTTCTGTGAGCTGTTAAATGACACAATGAATTATGTCAACTTCTGAAGAGGAGGAAGCCACAGTTGGCAAATGCTAGCAAAGATCAACTCTGGGGAATTTTTCAGTTCTTTCCCTCAGAAGGGCCATATTTAAATCCACATAACTCTGTCTGAAACACACCTATTAAATCAGAATAGAGCTTAAGCAGAATTAAAGAAACTTTTTCTGTGGAATAAAAAAAATGCTACTGAAACATATTAAGGCTCTCATCCTGTGCAGAGAGCACTGAAATATTTGGCTTTGATTTTAATGGAAATACGATCAGACTTCTATGCTGTTAGTAAGTGGGCAAAGAGGAATTGCAAAGGGTCTAATGGAGACAGCATATTTATCATATGAAGAGTCTTGGAGGGTGTGTATTTTAATTCACCCATTAATTTTCTAAACATTGCCATATTTGTTCTTAAAACTCCAAAGATCTTTCCTTACTCAGCCAGTTGTAATAACACTCCCTGACCTGCTGCACACTTGTACCAGGGGTTGTTTGTCACCTCGAACTCAGAAAAAGGAATTCTGTACTTATTACTAAACCACTGTCTTCCTAAAACATATAAAAGAATAAGCAGGTGAGAGCTTCTCAGTTGCTTTCAAAGGTTTGTTGTAATAAATCCTGCAAAAATAGCAAGCCATGCTTTATCAGTAATGGTCTGAAATGAAGTTTTTTTTAAATCTAGGATACATGAGTGAAACGGACAGCACTGAAATACAAAGATAAGACACAAACTAGCTTGAGTCCTCCCTACTCTTCAGCAAAGCACACAGGGATGTCAGCGGCACTGTTTTAAGTCAATGCTGCTGTCTTCTTGGGTGGTAAAGGACTAAAGTCCTTCCTCCAAATGCTCACCTGGTCTATAGAAGTTCCTCAGATCAGTGGTTAACTGGTGAGCCACCTTAGACACAGACCTTTTCTTAATAAAACATCTTTTATAACACTTACATTAGATATAAAGCCCATGCCTGTGTTAAATTCTTAGACAATTGTGGCTGCGACACCACCACAGCTTCCCAGGCAGGACACACAGTGCTCCTCATTCACCYGGAGGAGAAGGCTAGGGCAGCGGACCACAGGTGAGCTTAAAGGACCGTCCTGTTTTGTGGCCAAATGACACTGTTTGCAATCTGACCATTGCTATGAGCTGCGCCTCTCCCTGAAAATTTCCTCCTTCCATGTGTTTGGGGATTTTCTCTCTTGGGGACGGGGGAAGGGTTCACTTTCACAATACACCAATTCTTTTGCTGCCAAATTGCTGGCTCCAAAGTGCCTGCCCTGGAAACAAAGGGTGGCTTCTCACCTTTGTTTGAGAAATTGCACTTGGTACTCAGCAGTTTAGGCAACACCATCTGGCACCATGACCCTGCTGCAGCAGCACCAGCAAGGTTTTCTGAAAGGCAGGGRCATCTCAAGGTTGCTTCTGCAGACAGCGTGGGGAAGCAGCATGAGGGGGATGGCAGTGAGTGGTTGAAGGCAGGACTTGAGGGAGCTCCATGTTTCATTGACGAGAGTCAGTTGCCATCACAAAACTCTTCCTCCCATCTTTACTAAGCTCCTGATTTGCTGGGTGCCAAAGTAAATGAGCTATTGTGCTTGCTCCGGCAGAGCTCTGCCACTGCCCGCGCTCGCCAGGGTCGCCAGGCACCCTCCAGAATCGTCCCCATTTCCAGTGGGATCTGAACACTACAAGCAGCACTAAAGGCTGCCCTTTAACAGTAACCTTTGGTCCTAGCTCTGCCTCATCTGCAGACATGACTCTAAAAGAGGTAAGAACCTCTTAGCACTCCTGACACCATCGGTAAATACAGGAGCGCAGCCTGTGTGACGTGCACTATTGAACTCATGCTGCACCTGAGTTTACAAAGTGGACTGACATCTGATCTGTCCTTCCATCCAGTTTCACAGATTCCCTGTTCAAATGAAAAATGCTCTGCTCACGGCAAGAAAAGCCAGTTGTTGTTGGATTACTAAAATAACTGCTTCAACTAATGGAAGCAATTAGCAGTTCAATTCAGTGACTGAAGAGAAATGTTGGTCTCACTTATGGCCCCAGCTCAGCAAGTCTTCCTTCCCTTCTTATATAATATTTTCTCTGTCTTCCCACRTATAGTCATCTGAATTAAGCAGTTAATTAATTCATCAATAGCCTTGATTTCCAGTCTGTAGTTAGTCTTGCAGGTAAGGACCCTGACCCTCCGGGGTGCTGGGCAGCTCCGGTTTCCGTTGGCCTTGGCCATTTACTGGGTCTGATCTGGTCCTCCTTCCTTCCCTGGTACATACTTGCAAAGTGTGCACATGGGCAAACGAAATCCAAGTTTTCATAAGTTTTAACCTATAATAAAAATGCTACTCTGCCTGTTCACCATCGTGTATGTCCCAGGGGAAAACCACCCTGGTTGCAAAATAATCTTCCTCTTTTCAGTCTTGTAAGACTTTCTCTGCTGGGTGAGGACTTTCTGCCTCTCAGTCCTCAAATGGTGGGGTAAAACAAATTAGAAAGGAAAACACAAACAAAAAGCTGCCTGTGAAACACAAGGTACTTTTGAACAAACAAGAACTAATGTTAGGGTCTCACTATGGCACTTTTTCTCAAGGTCCTGCTCTATTTTGGAGTGTTCTTAGTAAATTAATGTTGATTGGTTTTATTTTTTCAACTTTCAATGAGTTCTTTGTAGAATTCATAGCTAGGTGTAAGCCCTGACACCTCAAACACAGAGGTATATATGCTTAAAGGAAGTTAGGAGCATACATTAAGATGCTAATGGTTGTAAGCATTGGCAGGGTCAAGATCCTCATGTCTGACTGTGTACAACAGTGTCAGTTCCACAGACACAATCCAGCATAGTTATTTGTCATGAGCGACACATTCATTTTTGCATTTCATACAGACCCTAGCAGCCCGCTGGTCTCATTTACATTCACTACACACAAACCAGCCCAGACTAGCAGCAAAATTAATTACTGTAGAGTGGAAAAGTGCTGAGACACTTGCTGAAAGCTTACAAGCACTTTCCGTTAATGTCACTCCCTCCCTTTCCACTGGTATCCTCCTGCCTGCCTAACCCATGTACCTCTGCCCACTCAGCTACCACTGATTTCTCTCCGTTCACTCTCTTTTACCAATTGGTGCTGTTGCCCCTTCACTCACCCGCTCCTTCCTGCTCCCCAGCTCTGCAAGTTTCCTGAAACTCTCCAGCTCCCACAATCTTTTTGCCAATTTTGCAAGTGCTTGTGCCTGCTGCAAGTGCAGGGAGAGGCACAAGGGCTTCGCTCTGAGCTCCAACCAGCGCAGCGCGCGTCTCGCGTAACATGATTCAACTGCAATCTCCCCTGTCACTATAAATAGACCAGGGCTGTAGCACCTCTGCATTGCCCAAACAGACTATTTTGGTCCCCTCCTGTAATATTCTCTCCCCCTGCTTAATGATTTTTATTTTAAATTCTAYGATGAAGGAAATTTATGAGCTGTTCTGTTCTAGTACTTCAGTATGTGTAGGTCAAATTACGTACTTCTGTCCTGTAAAACATACCTGCATTTGACCCTACATTTCATTTGTATTGATCAGAAATGAGGCAAATGGCCAAAAAACTCACTCCCCTCCAAACACCCACCCACCCTGCTGCGCATTATCATAGAGGGAGGGAGGGAAAGGCCAGACAAGGGCAAGTCAGATCATCTTCTCTCCCTTGGAACTGATGCTTTATAATTCTGGCARCAGTTTACAGAGCAAAGTGTCCTGCAAATAACTCTTTGGTTGATTTTGTTTTGTACTTGTAGGTCAACTGGTGTTAAGAGCAGAAAATATGCAAATACCATTCACCATGAGTTTTATGGCCTTCAGGACAAATGGATTGCAGGGACATCTTTGGTCAAGTCACCTTTGAAGTAAAACGTAGATGCTTCTTATGCTGGTTTTGTCTTTTTACACTCCTGTGATTTAGACTGRACCATGCAAAAGTCCAGGGTCTGCACTGTGGCTCTGCAAGGTTTCTCTCTGAACAACGGAGAGCACTGAGAAAATTCAGGTGGAATTTTCCTGGGTGCAGAAATGGCATAGCAAAGAACTGGGACAGGGCAATTGCCACCATCTCTTTGCAGTTAACAGGTCAAAATGTAGTTGTCAATACCAGTGTTAATAGCAGGGCATTTTGGCACAGCAAGAGCCCAATTTCATATCACAGACTCTCCACCCTTCTAGACCAAAGAGATTTCTACCCTGCAATCCCATGCAGCCAGAGCATAAGTGAATATCCCTGCAGGATGACCCAAGGCTGGGCAAGTTCCCATGAACTGCTAATGAAGACAGCTGCTGCTGTGGTTTTATCGCCCTCTCTGCCTTTTTCTCATACTTCCCTTTCATCTGTGACAACCAATGGTAGCTCAAGCCCATTTTCAGGTGGCAAAGTCACACAAGCCCTCCAAGACCTGAACCTTGCTCAGACAGCAGCAAGGAAATAATCAGCAAAGACTGACAAACCAACTGCGAGAAACACTTTCTAGAGCCAATCCCCCTGACAGAAGAGCCCTGTAGACCGTCAGCAGCTATCTTCTGCCTCAAAATTATGAAAGTTCCTCTCATCTGTTAACAATTCATTAAATACTCTCACTGGGGTATAGTGCTGCAAATGGTTAAGTCAATATATGGATCATCGTCCATCACTGATGTCTATCTCATATGCATAAATTAAGCACTCAATAGCAAAGATCTAACGCTACAAACCAAAACAAATAATGATAAAAATAGTGTGTAAAGGACAGCAACACGGGTTGCAATGAAATCCTGCTTACAGAGGACTAACTGATGCTCAATTACCCAATATTAATTCTCATTCACTTTACAGGAAACCTCTAAAGATTATAGTATCTGCCATAGTTATTGCTGCAGCTTGAAGCAAGTCCTTTCCCTGCCATTTCACACCCTTTGAGGCCGGCAGCAAAGCCCCTGTTGCAAACATAGCCGGGGAATCTTGCCTCAAGTTAGTCATTGCTGTTGGTAATTTAATTAATGCCCCAATGCCTTTATTTGCATTAATCTGTCAGACATTCAGCTGGTACCACTATAAAAGCCATTGTAATGAATGAAATGACTGGGGACTGCAGGTTCGTATGCTGTGTGCCCTCACATCCCTGCTTGGGGCATACCAGCAGCTTTTCCCCAAGCAACCGCTCGGAGTAACAGTTCTCCTCCAGGATAACTGAAGTGATGTGAGTGTTGGTCTGAGCTTTGCATTATAGGGCCAATACATTAGTRTATTTAGGGCATTTGCCAGTGTTGCTTGTTGATAGCCTGCAAAAAGACAATATCCTATTTAAGCCCTTTATGCACTGACTCCTTCTCTGTAGGAACTTGTATGCCCTAAATCCTTCCAGGGTGGTGGGGTTGTTAACTATAAGTTAGCAGGATACAGGTATTAGTGATGGATTAGAGATAAGATCTCTGTAGCAGCATTTGGGGAGGGGATCTTGGGGCCGACAGAAAGGGAACAGTAGTGATCAGAGAGGGAGATGATGGGAGCCACTATATGAGTCTTGGCTTGTGAGGCTGGATAGGAAAACCAGCATTCCCCTAAAGGTTACACTGAAAAAAAATCTGCATTTCTCAGACTTAGTTAGGGGGTGATAGATACAGACAACCTACTATTAGGAAAATTTAACAGGTACACTTACATTTATGTAGGCAACAGAAACTAGCCCCAAAACCAAGAAAATTATGAAAGTCCTCATGTTACTTTCAAGTCATTTGCAAAGACTAAGCTGTAACCCATTAAGATGGCMACTTCCCCTTTAGAAGTAACAGATGTTCCCTCCTTATTTAGCTAATACCACAGCCATTTAATTTGTTTAAAGATGCCTTCTCCCCCTACCAATGGACGAAAACATTGTTCGTCGCCAGTTAATGGGGACAGTTTGTTCATTTTGTAACCACACAAGGAAGCTGTATCAGCAGAGAAAACATTGCCGGAGCAAGCTAGCAAACCACTGCCTCATGTGCTGAGTAGGTATTTACTCCTACCAAGGAAAGTGTCWGTGGGAAACGTTGCCCAGGACTGGCCTTTGCATATCTTGTAAATGCCACACAAGCCGTAAAGAGAACCTCTCACCTTCTCTGTCTTGTTCTCCACCCAACTCAAGGATACTTTCATCTTTTTTAGAAAAATAATCAAAACTATTTCTTGCTAATATAACTACCAGCCCTCCTTCTCTTCCATCTCCTACTGAGAAAGTATTTTATACGATTGCTGATGCTCCCATTTTCATCTTAAACCTTCTCCTGTCTGACTTCTAACTCAGTGCAACACTCATAATGCTGTGACCAAAGTTTCTAAGGAGGCAGATCCCTAATCCTCTGTTGTTGTTGTTGTCCTTGACCTATCAGTCAGCATCAACATGCTCAGCCATGATCTTCCTCAGAGATCTTCATCTCTATCCTGATCTTGAGACAACTGTTGGGCTCAAATTCCTCTAGGTCTTGGACCTAGAGGTCTTGGGGTTGCTCATATTGCCTCTTTGCATTCCTAGGACTGCCTGCGTCCATCCATTGCAGTCTTCTCATTGCAGCCAAACTGAACAGCTTTCAGACAGTAGCTGGGCTTTTGTTTTATGTTTGAATAACATCCAGCACAGTGGGGCATTGCTCCCAACTTAGTGCTTCTGGGTGATCCAGTGATAACATCATTAAAATAACATCACCATGACTACTACTACTACTATTATTATGGAGAACCAGGRTCACATATTTCCACTGCTACTGTTTGAGCAATTCTTAAACTAGGTTTCCAAGCTAGGTTTATTTGTTTAATCTGTTTTGCTAAAGAAATGAGATAGGAGCTGAGGGAAGGAACAGATACAGAAAAGGGGAGAGATGGAAACCGGGTTTCATAAACTCAGCTGCATTTCAAGGTTTGTCCTATGATTTTGAGTTTTCCTATCATTTAAATCACAAACTTATGTGGAAGAAATAAATACATCTGGAGATCTGTATTCTTTCTTAAGTTTCTGTTTCAGCTGTTGGTGTTTCCCCTGCTCCTTCACGTCGCCTCTCTTCTTTGCTTTTCTCCATTTCAAGTTTGGCTTGTAAAAGAAAAAACATCATGCAAATTCTTATGAGATTGTACAGCCCCTTGATCAGCTCCAGTTGGTGCATGAAGGAGGTTGGCAATATATAACACCAATTCTATTTTTAATTCCCCAACATCTGTTCAGTATCAATAGATATCACTACTGTTACGGTCTAATATATGAATGGTTGTTCCGTGTCTCTTCTCAAGAGAAAGTATTTTTAATAGCAGCAACACTGAAATTAAAAGTATGTCATATATACAGTTAAGCATGCGTACAAAAAGCTTACTTTTACAAGACCCAACAGATAATACAAAAATAGCCGAAGTCAGAAGATGGGCGGGTGATTGTCGCACACACAGCTCACAGCTGCTGCCGCTGCCGTAACTCTTGAATTCCCAGTGGGGAAGTAAGAAGAGCGCCTGTGGGGTATCTGTCGGCTAGCAATGACAGTTTGCAGTCTCATGTTTCCTGGAGGCTACGACAATTTCACAGAAAACATAYGTTTCAAGAGGAATGGCATAACCATAACTGCTCCACGCTGTTTTGTAAGGAAGTTACTGTTATGTGTTATTACTACTACTTTTAAGACCACAGTTGGGGCGTTTCCACCTTGGCTGTTTGCCCTGCCAGTGACTGGGCTTGACCACTCACCCACCACCTCTCCTTTGCACGATTCCTCGCTGCCCGGGCCGGCACTGGGCCCTGGCCCGGGGTCACCCATCAAGCCAGCCCTCTCGGCAGCAGCTGCCAACGAGCCCCCGAGGCAGGGAAGCACCGGGCCTGCCTCACGGGCGCTGTGAAACGCAGCTGAGCGGGGCACTGCTCATCCCGGGAGCAGTGTCTGCCGGCCACAACGGGCCCGTTCCCGGCCGCGCTCTCCTTCTTCCGCGGGGGGAAGGAGCGCCGTGACCGGCCGGCCGGGGGAGCCAGGGGAGCTCCGGCCGCTCGGCCCCGGGCCCTGCCAGCGCTCCCGCCTGGCCCCGCGGCGCCCCGGCCGCTGGTGGGCTTGTCGCCGGCTACCGGCCTGCTGCCCCGCCGCCACCCGCCGGAGCGTTACAGGCYCCGCAGACGGGGGAGACGCCCGGGGCCGGCTCTCCTCGGGCCCGGCGGCTGCGCCTTTCCACTGGCCGGCGGGGTGGACAGCCCGTCCCCTCAGGGGAGCCCCAGCGGGGCGGGGGCGCTGCGGGGAGCTCGGCCGCGTCCTCACGCGGCGCCACCTGCCGCCGGCTTCGGCCCTCGGCCCGGCCCCGGCCCCGCGGTGCCCGCAGGCGTGACGGGGCCGCGCCTCCCTGGCTCCCGTGCGGTAGCACCGCACCCCAGCGCTTGCAAAATCMCGAATGCCAGCGGCTGGGATGTCTGTGCCTGCCGTGAAATCCGGAGGTGCAGGCGGCCGGTGTGTGCTCAAGCTCTAACGCGGCCCTCTCAGTATTTGCTGCCATGAAGCTGCCGTAACCGCGAAGTCGGTATGGGATGGCAAGCTCCAGGGCGGGCACCTCCAGTCCCAGCTAAAGCCCGACTTCCCAAGACTGTACTCAGCCAAGTTAAAGGCAGCACAAGCACTCGTCGTATTCCCCCTCCGCCTCCCCGCCATCAGAACCGCATGTTCAGAGAGGTTTGTGTTTGCTTCAYGTCGAGCCACGCATGAAGCCCAAACTGGAAAGCATGTATCTACCAGCTCCTACCCAAATAAAGCCAAAACTTTGAGGAAAAAAAAAGTGAGGCAAATGCCTAAGTTTGCTTAAGGTGTCAGAGCAAGGGTACAAAGAGCTGAGCTTGGAAGAGTTCAGCACTGATCCCTAAGCCTCAGCTCATCCARATCTAAACCGTAAATTAAAACTACACAGTTTCTTCCCTTCCAAAGCCAACTTTTGCGAAGTTGTTCCCTACAAACAATCACTTCAATTATCACTCAGGGGACCTATAATGAGTGCCATGAAACAGGCACCTATAATTTGTTCACAAAATCAGCAGACTATCCAGCTACAACTGTGGTCACAGTTTGTCTAAGATTAATTTCCTAAAATGTTCAACTCAGGCATGAACACTATAGAGCTATTACAGCATGGATCTGTGAGGTCCTTACATATTTTTGAAGACATTTCAAGCTAATAAATGCCATCACTCAAAACCCTGCAATAGATTCTTGTGTGATTTGGTCAGATCAGTTTCAACAGCCATTGTAGAAGCCCACACAGAAAACAAGTTATTGCCTGAGATTGGATAAAGTAGTGACTGCCTCAAGCAGAGTGCTGTGAGTACCAATAAAAGCAGCCATATCCTTGCTGTTTCCCAGCCCTCTCACTTCTGATGGCTAATATCTAAATGCTAAATTGTATTATCTCTGGCCAGGATATTTGTTTGTATAAACGCTGTTGGAGCCCTTGTTTTGATACCTAGTCATTGCTGAAGTGGAAATAAGCAACAAGAAATGAAATTCTAAATGAATAAAATCATCCATGTATGACTCAAAATTGTGAAGGGAGTGCATAAATAGAAGGTATGAACATACCTATAAATATATGTATAATATATGTGTGTGTGACAGGGTATACATAGAAAATCATCTTTGTTTTTATCAAACAAGGACTTCATTTCATTCATATCCCAATCTCTAATTTTACCCAGTGGGTCATAAGCAAGCACTGAATAAAGGCTACCTCAAAAACTCCAGTAAATTCTACAAAAACAGATAGCAGAGAATGTTTAATTTCTTCCTAAGGTGTTTACAGCTATGATGGGGGGTTTTGCAGATATGGTGATGTTTCTGATTTAGGAGATGCTGTTCAGAAATTACTCTAATTATATGCAATATAGGCCTATGAGGAGGAGAACCTGCTGACTAGAAAGAAGTTTGAGTTTCTGGCAGCCGAGCCAGCTAGTCCATCTCGCCGCCTTCTCCTGTGGATCGGGGATTTTAATGGCTTTGATTCTGTGTGGTCTCTACACTGTGAAGCTACGTAAGCATAGATTACAAACTCTGTAATTAACTTACAGATATGGTAAAACCGTCTATTTAAAACGGTAGTGCCACTACAAAACTTGCATGTCTGTCTCTTTTCCTTCATGCACTTGTGCTACGTGGCCCCRGTTGCTTCTTTGCATGAGAGAGTAACCGTAGCGTCTGACACATAATGACCAGTGAGGTGTGTTTCTGTAAYCCTGCTTCTCCTTTTCAAGTCATTTTAGGTCAGACAACGGGATGGGAGTTGCAAGGGTGTTTGTAGCTGTCACTCTAGCACCACTCTGTTCCTTTTTAGAAAACTTTTACGTAACAAATAAACCTGCTGTCACAGTATGTCTTCTGTATTTAAAAACAGATGCTTGCTGGAACATATGAGCTGAAACCTCCAATTACTTGACAGTGATTTAGACTCATGGGAGTAGAAAAACCTCCCTCGGTGGGCACGTGGTGTTTGGCTGCAGCCTTCTTTCCATCGGGGGGGGAAGAGAGAAACCRTTCCACCCACAAGCCAATGTCCACAGGCCCCTTACCTGGCATAGACCCCACGGGCTAGAGCAGCTCACGTGCAACGCAATGCAAACGTGCCTGCATAGCTTTGGAGCCACTTTGCAACTGGGTTTATTGCCGCATTTACAGAATACCACATCTGAGCTCAGATACTCTCCGAGGGACTGGTGCTGGCTTCGAGCTGGGAATGTCCTGCAGACATGCAGGCAGAACTTCCTGGCTCAGGATGTTCTGATGGGGGTTCGGTCTGGCTCTGTRCCTGCGTGACACTGTGACTGTGCTAAAAAATCCCTCTCCGATTTAAACGGGAACAAAACGACCTGGTCAGATTGTACAGGAGGCAGCAAGGTGCATCCCAATAATCAGGTAAGAATTGTTCATTACAGGATCTGCTGCACTCCTCTTTGAAGGATCTGCTGCCTGTATTAGAACAAAACCCTATTTTCTCTATATGGCAGCTACTGTACTAATGCATATAGGCCACCAGTAGTTCATGTTCTCTCTTTTWTCATGTATTTAAAATATCAATGCTCTGACATTCATGTCTAACTCTAAATACGCTAGCTACAAGCTGGGATTTCAGTGGCTTCTGTGAAGTGCTTTAGATTGCATGAATCTAAATTGAACATACCCAGATTTCCTTCATCGAGTATAATGGTAAGACAATCATTAGAAAGGTGACAGTTACTGATGGACATCTGGCAGGCAATGAAAAGGAAAGTAATGAATCTGCTCCCTTACTTTCCCTTTCACACTTTTCCAATTAGRTAACAGAATTCTTATACACCTCTCTGTATGGGAGGAATAACAGGTGTCTTTTGTCATGAAATCATATGTGGGAACATACAGCTCCATATATATAGGCTATGCCTTAATGCAGACTCTTCCGTCCCATAAAGACAACCCACATTGTTAACAATAACTCAACCCCTGATTGTAACAACTAAGACAACATTATATTGATAGAGACCACTATTGAAATGTTGTGCATTCTCATATTCCGCAATCCATAGTTTTATCCTTGAAAAGAAGCTACTTGGAAAAGCAAGAGGTGGTGTTCAGCATTCATTTTGAGAGTTATATTGAATACAAGTAGCTGTTTGTAYCCGCAGAGGATGGGGAATGGAAAGATGGGAAAGAAGTTAAATTCACTGGGATATGATGYGGAATGAAAATATTTTTCCCAGCGTTTCATAATAATCTTTCTGGAGCAACAAAAACTTTAATTTGCATCATCAAGATAAGCAGTTAGAGGAAGAGGCCCAAGTAGACAAGAGGTATGAGAATTAGGCCAAGACTGGGAACTAGCCTTTGACGAGGTCTTGTCTCTAAAATGCACGCACAACTGTAATAGATTTCCAAAGTTCTCACTATTGTATACAAGTGAAGGAAAGTAAGAGAAATATTGTTCTTAGTTCCTAATTATATTGATCAAGAACACATGAGAAAAAAATACAACTAAGGCAAAACTTTATTTTTTTTTCATAGAAAGAAAAATGAAGCAGTCTTATAATTAAGCAGTATTTTCTGTGTCTCTTCTGCAGCAGAACCTTCACCAAGCCTCATTAAACTGACAGTCTTACTCAGTGCATCTTATTTTCAAGTAAAGCAAAAATACCAAATGAGATTACAAATGGCTATTTGGAATATTTCTTCTGACCATGGCACCTGAATGCCCATTAAAGGGGGATAACAGCCACCACTATTTTTAATCACCCACTTCTTACGCTCTGTCAATTGTACCAATCCTTTTTCCAGTTGCCACCCCACTTACTTTTTCACTTTGCACAATCCCAAACATCAGTGAAACTACTGCATTTTTGCCAGTTCCACAACTCAGGTCTTGGATGCTGGCACCTAGTTCAGAAATTGCTGTCCTAACCCAAATAATGTTAAATTATTATACATTTGAAGGTCAGTACAACATACATATACATCTTCACACTACACTCGCCTGTTAGGCAAATGCACTATTACAGTATTCATTTTACTTGCACTTAGGTAAAAGCAGAAGTCTATTTGTCTGCAAAGCAAGAGATTTTGAACGACACTGTGAATTACAYGTACACGCGTCCCTTCTGTAGTCTTATACTAGCTATATGCATACACAATTTAAGTAATGAAATGGTTTTTAGCTTGTTCTTTGTATAGGACACTTGCTACGTGCCCAGTAGCAGTTATAGTCAGTTATCTGAAAAAAAAAAACCCAAACCCAAAACCAAACAAAACTGCGTAATAGCGCTTTAATATTCATTTGTTAAAATCCAAAACAGCCTTATGGTAGCTGTTAGGTAGTTACCAGTCTCTTCCAAAGACATGCAGTAATAAAGAAAAAAATTCTATCCTTAAGCAGCATCTGAGAAAACAACTTAATGTAGCTGCCACTTAGTGGCAGCAATCATTTAGGCATTTTTGGTATTGACACATCTCTTTATCATGTAATTTGTGCATTAATCAACAAAAATGTAGGCCCCAATCCAGCAAATACTTGCATGTGTGCAAATGCTTTTCTTCCACGTGGAATATTTCAAGTTAAGACTCATCAGATGAGCAAATTAAGAACTTGCATAAATCTTTATAGGAGGGGAATTCTTAGTGCTTAAAAYGTAACTGTTTTATTTCATAGGACTAAGATCCAATTCTAGACTCAGAGAACGTAGGAAACACTCCTATAAATAACAGATATGTTGCTTTAAGATAAATGCTTTCAAAGCTAACAAGAGCCTCTAGAAATGTATGTGCCTTCTCTCTGAACACTTTAATCCTACTTGGGAGTAATGTGGCTCCAGTCTTATTGCCCTAGCTCCTGGTTACTGCATGAGTAATCAATAAAGTGCTTGTCACAAATTCCGCAGTCGTGGAATAAAATCAAATCTAAGTACCTTCAGTATGTTTTCAGATTTGTAAACTATGAATTAAGGGCTGATCTCTGATCCCCAGCATGTTTCCCTGAATCAGTAACAAATATTATGTTCTTCATTCTGAAGATAAATCAGAATTCTGCTAGGACTAGGTGTATTTCACCTTTGTCCCAATGAAGTCATCCTCTGCCTCCCGGGGAAAAGCTTAACTGGATTTAATTTCAATCTAAATGTTCATGCTTGACCGAAATGTGATGCTCATGCAATTTCACAAGCACCAGCATTCAATGTGACAGTTAGCTTTATTTAATCAAACATGAAGCACTAGTATTGTTTACAGTATATCCACTCTGAATTGTGTTCATAATTTGTTCCCAAATGCACCATAATCCTGAGAGGTCTTGCTTGCCCTTTGACCTTTCTTTTGATTTGATATGGTTTGTTCCTCTTGAACAAAGTATCTTTGATATTAGCTTTGATATAAATTGTATTGATCTTTGTGGCATCTTTTCATTAACTTACTTCTGAATATTTAAATTACTAAAACTTTCTTTTTAGATATATACCTATATATATTTTAAWTTTTTTGCTAGCTTTCAGATAATTAATCTATGAGAACTGGCTTAGACTGTATGCTCTCTGTAGAGAACTTCTGTATGCTCCTCATACAAAAACAAATAATGGTTTGAAATATTTAGCCGTGTGTTTGGATGATTTTTTTTTTAAAGGCTTTGGTGTTGCTTATATTTATCTTCCAGTCAGCTACAGGATAATAGCAACAGCAAACACATTGACAATGCAGTTCATTGTTCGGTTTTCCCATCTCACTGTGCAAGTTCCTAGAAGAGATTATTACAAAATAAAAATAGAATACCAGTGTCTTTACTACATTCACTTTATCGCAGTGTAAATTATGTCAAAATAGTATGAATAATTCAGCTGTGATTTAAGGTAAGTACTGTTATGCCATCTTGACTATAAATAGACTACACTCCTCAAAACATTTTCATTAACTTGTACATTGTTTACTACCTAACATGAGCCTTGTATGCTTAAGACAATTTCCAGGAAAGCACAATTTCAGCATCTGTCTTTAAAAGCTGGACTTGCAAAAGTCTTTGAAAATCTTATACTGAAATTGGCAAGATAATCAGACAAGAAATCAGAAAAAAGACTGGATCAAGTACATTCTAGTGTATTTATTTTCTGTAATTTTTCCTCTTCTATGTTATCAATGTATCAATGCCTTACAAGCCAAGGAAACATGAAGATTAAACTGTACTTGTTTACTTAATTTCACTTTATGACTTTTTTTTTTTTAACCTTGGTTGACTTTCTAATGCCATCTCTATTTTAAAGTTAAATTTCAGTGCCCTCTTCTAAAAAGACCTTTCTGAGTCTGTGACAGACATAACATTATTTTAATCTTGTTTCCCCATGATACCCTGAACCTGGGAAAAATGCATTTAGAACTAATTTAGAAGCAATAAACCACATCCAMAGCCTGGCTGAATAGTTAAGCAACTGAAACATATACTGTTAGTCAAACTATTTCTATTTTTTACCAAGTTCTGTCCTCCTCCAAAGCAGCRCCTTCCACTGATCTGTGGTTACTGATGAGGATTAAATGTTTTGACTCCTGTTTCAGACTGAAGGCATTTCTACTCCTGCTTCTCATAATTTACAAAGCAATCGCTCTTAATGCAGGCACTGACTGCTAACAAAATATTTCTGCTGGGATTGTAAACAAGCATCTAATCCTGGAAGCTACTGCTTCTACAATCACTCTTGAAAACGTTCAACCTAACTATTACAACTGAGCGATAAGTAACATTTCCTTTACTACAAATTTTTAATTTGACTGAGGAAACGTACCATCAGTTGTGGTATCCCAGAAGCACGAGCTTGCTGTGTGAAGACCAGCTCCACTCCTCTGCATCACTGCACAGGTTACTGTAAGATACAGTCATAAAACCAAGGAATTAATTATTAAAGCAGAAGAGGTGAATCATTCAGTACTTCTGAACTCAAGCCTGCATTACGTTTTCAAATGGCTGGCAGGTGGCATTCAGCTACGTCAAAACCTTCTTTGACAATCCCCTCGCCCCCAGGATTTTCCTCAAGAACTTGTTATTCATTTCATGATTATTTTTACTTGCATAAAGACAACGGCTTTAACAAAATGCTTGCTAATAGGATTATGGGTTTTATCTTTTAAACTACTTAGACACAGCTTGTGTCATGTGCACCTCAGAATAGGATTGCAGGTGCCGTCCTCACAGGTACAGCAGAAGTCGCACTTGATGAGAGTTGGTTCCCAAAGGTACTGGTTGCCTGCTCTCTGAAACCACACTCTAGTAACATGCAGCATTTCTAGACTGACCTGCAATGGTCATAAAACCAGTGACAATCTGAATCCGAGACTTTCAAAACAGAAAAGAGTGCAAACACTTGCTATTACATCAACGCTCCACAAAAGGACCGAAGTAGGTTAAACTTCTACTTATTTCCATCTCCCTTCAACAGCTATGCATATAAATATAATGGGATGCAACTTAGCATACAGGACTAAAGTCTTTCTAAAAYCTTTTATTTAAGATAAGCAATTATTTCCTGAACTGATACCAAAAAGTTGATATAATTGCTTTGGGGTTGCTTAACAGTCAGGAAAGACTGTGTAACATATCATCTTCTGTGCTAAGCATTGCTAGCATGCTTAGCCCAGGTGAAACTGCCATGGTTTTACCACAGGTATTACTAAAAATCTATATAAGGGAACAGTTCAGGTTTCTGCTTTGCTTTGTTTACAGTTTAAAACCTTCTATTGAATATAGCACTGCATTCAAATGAACCTTTCAGCAATTATTTATTGTGATTATATGTGGTAAAAGTATGACTGCTTGTACTTACCAATGTACTTATATGTTTTCCCGAGTTTTACCAGATGTGTCAGCGACTGTTCTACTATAGCAGCAGTCCACTGGTTGACTTTGTTGTGATTATAATCTGCCTTCCCTAAAACACTTTCTATGCACTACAATAGAGAAAAAAACCAATAGTTACAGTAAACATACTTCAAAATGTAGAGATTTAAAATGTCTCGCATAATCTGAGGAATTTTATCTGGCAATTGGATTATTTTAAATCACTTGAACTCATCAGGTATCAGTTGCTGAATGGGAATTAAAATGAGCCTTCTCAGAAACTTATTTTTAGTACGTATTTACCACAGTATTACATGGAGAAGAATGAGGCTCTGACTGAACATTTCTTGTAGGAAAGAAGCCGTATGCTTTAAGTACCAAGTTAAGTGAATGTATCTATTTACCAGTGAAGATACTAACATCCCACTGTTCCTAATGACTGCCTACTCCACCCTGGCTTTCAGAAACTACTGTAATGGAAATGGTACTACTCAAATCAGTAATGTCAGCTTGGGCTGGCCAACCTCTCAGAGCCTGTGTGCAATATACCAAAATCTTCAGAGCTAGAGCGACAATAGTGAAATGCATACCCCAGCTTAAAAGATGAGGAAGATATGAGACTGAGAGATACTCAAGGATCATATCTTGCAGCACAATAAATACCTGAACTGCTTGAAAATTGCATGTCCTCCCACAGCTACAGATTGGCCAACCCTTGCTTAAACTTAAAATGATTGAACAGAAAGCTTTCTCTCTAACTGTAACTCTTAAACTGCATTCTCTACTCCTAAGAAATTCAGAATTGTGCACTGATGGACACTTCTTAAAATTGAGAAATTCGATTAAGAAAGGCACACCTGGAAAAGGTAAGTAAAATAAAACTACACTCTCCTCTGATTCAGCAAGATGAATCCCACGTACTAACCACCCACTAACAGGCTGTGTAAGAGGCTTGTGCCCCAGATCTTAAAAAGCCCAATTAGTCCTGATCACAGTGTATAAAGCTGGACAAAGGACTCAATGGAAACAAACATCCACAAAACAGAATAGAAGACAGAAGAGGGACAAGAAGAGGGACCTTGGGGATTTTGGTCCTGCCAGAAATGTACCCAGTGCTAGAACTCTTCAGCTCTGGTTARGATTTCAACTAGAGGCAGAAACACTTGGCTTTACTCCCAATGCCTGGTGTGAAAGTAGAGACTCTCTCATACCGTATTTGGCCTTTCAAGGCAGGGACAGTTATATAAGGGGTTGAATTGTCATTTAGCTGACACCTAAGAGCTTGCGGTTGTGTACTGGAGCAGCTCTAGAAGTCCAGCCCTTTCCCTTCCAGACAGGGCAGGTGGGAAAGGACCTGCAAAGCCCCTCTAGGAATTCCTTTCTCAAAATGGTATTTCCCTGCAAAACCTGACAGCATCTGTACRCCACAGGCTCTTCATTAATCACTTTCCAGTTACTAGGTATTTAATATAGACCATCAGGCTACTCACTTTCAGCCTGCTCTTTTTGTGTAAAAACTGTTTTTCAAAAGCATTGCTAGAATAACGAACTCATGTAATGCAACCTCCTGCTCAAGCCAAGGCTAACTTCCAAGTTTGATCACATTACTCAAGGCCTTGTCCAGTCAAGTTTTAAAAATCTGTAAGGATGGAGACTCCATAAGCTCTCCCTGCGACCTCTCTAGTGATTACCTGTTCTATAGCTGGATAAAGGGGAAAAAAAATTAAAATCGGAGTGAATTTCCCTTGCAGCTTGTGACTGCTGCCCTCATCTTTCCACTGTAATGCAAATTCTGGCACTCTCTTCTCATCTACCTTCTCCTCTTTACGTAGTTGAAGACMGCAATTAGATGAAGCTTAAAGCAGCTCCAAATGAAACTCCACCTTTATTTGATATAAATAATAGTTTCATATATGTTTGAATTTATCTGGGATGGTCAATGAAAGTAACTGCTTTCACTATAGTGCAAGATAAGGTAAAGATTTTCTTTGAAATACAGCTGTTAGCTAAAACCTACCTCCTTAACTATGTTGTGGGCCTCATCAGCATTGAAGATCATCTGTAATAAAAATTAATTATTATTATTTCTGACAGAAATGTAAACAAATAATGCAGTTTTACTCTAAGTAACACATAATGATCAGGCCCGGTGTCTGGTTATTTGCACTGTGTAGTCTGTTAGTATAATTCTAAAATCTTACTTTTTTCCTCAGCACCATACATATGTTATTTAGTATTGCTAGTCACATTTGAGTGGGTCCAAAAAGCTCAGGCCTCAGTGAGCTCGGAAACAGGTTCAATTTACACTTTCTGTAAAGATTAAATTCCACCACTCTCTATGCTTGTCATGGGAATATTCTCCAAGACAAAAAGTTAAATGGCAAATCTTTTCCTCTGGGTCTTACTCCTGGTTTTTACTGGAGTCACGGACTTACTTACCTGTGGGTTACGTCTTGCTGCCAAACGGTAACACAAGGTTTCACAACCCTCGTATCAAAAAGACTGGCTTCCATAGTCATTAGCTTACCCAAGTGACTTTCTCAAGTGCAGAAAAAGCTTGCAAGTTTTAATGCCTCCCAGTTTCTGCTCATTCCTACCCAGCGCTTAGCTTGGCTTCCAAAGGAAACACAGCACGTGCCATTGTGCCATCTGCCTCTTCGCATCCATCAATTTCGAACACTCGGGCAGGGACAGAAACCTCACGATCAATCATGTTTTTACGAGTTTATTTTTAATGAAAACTGGTGGCTAGAGACCCGAAGTAAGGCCCCCGGGGAGGGAAAGGCTCCTCAGGTCCGGCTGGCAGGGAGCAGCCTGCAGCACGGACCGGGCTCCGCACTCGTTCTTTTTTTTTTCCAGGGGTGACAGAAGAAAAATGGCCGCAGACTGACAGCTCCACAGCGGACCGCAACACCCATCAACACCGCTTCCACTGTCCTTTGCGGCAACTTGTAGCTACCGGCACCGGCTGAGGCCCCGACAGGCAGAGGCAGGGCCGAGCCCCGGCYCGCACACGGAACCCCGCTCCGCCCCGGGGCGGGCCGCCAGGTGTTGCAGGGGCCGCGGGGGTGCCCCAAGCGTCGGGGAGGGGGAGGTGCCGRCGCACAGCCCACCTGTACAGCTACAGCCTTCGGCCCGCCCGCCCCGCCCGCGGCAGCGGCAGCGGCCCCGGCAGCGCTGCCCGCTCCCCGCCGGGCTCTCGGCCGGCCCGCTTCGGGGGCTGGCTGGCGGAGGGAGCCAGCTGGCGGAGGGACCCGGGCACAGCCCACAGGCCCCCGCCCCGCCGGAGGGCGGCGGCCCCTACCTCGTCGTTGTGGGGGTGAAACTCCTCCATGGCCCCGGCGCGGGCGGCGGCTGTTCCGGCAGCGGCGGCGGCGCCTGCGAGTCCTGCGCGGCTCCGCCTCTGCCGGGCCGGGCCGGGCGGGCGGCCGGGCGGGAGGGGCCTCCTGCGGCAGCGGCCGGCGGGCAGCGGAGGGCGCTCGCTCCGGGGCGGAGGGCAGGGGGGGCCGGATCTCCCCGGGCCGACGGGTTCCTGGAGCCGGCCGCGCCGAGCCGAAAAGGAAAGGAGCGACTCCCTGCCCTCAAAGGCCAGCCAGGCTGACGATAGCCCACCCCGGGCCCTCGGGCTGGCCAGGCGGCCGCTGCTGCTGCGCCGCGCTGGGGCCGCTCCTCGGGCGCCCGGGGCGGCAGGCGGAGGGCCGGCGGGCGGTGCCGGCGCTCGGTGGCCTTTGCCGGCTGCTTTCGGGAGTGCTGGGGTAGGTACTGACCAGGTACTGYGGCCTGGTGTTTGCGGTCCCGCATAAAAGCGGTGAAGTACCTGTTTGTAACTTCATTGCTGTATACCTGCCCTTCGCTGAACGTACAGAATCCATACAGGAGCGGTTCCTTCAGAGGAGCAGTAATACCCCTGCGCCCCGTTTTTTTCCCCTCTGTTTCTGAATGAATGTCAATTATCTGACACAAAGTTACCATTAGATTTTGACAATGGTAAATCGCAATTTCGGGTTCTTTTAATTCCACTTTATTACAAAGAATTGATCCTGAGTTTTACTTGACTCAATACATATATATAAAAATACATCAGATCTTTCTTCTGAAGTTGCCTGGGAAACAGGAAAGACACCTAGTACAAAACAATGCAGAATTTTCAAATGGTGGTTTGTTGGTTTTTTTTTTTATTTATTTTCATAGAATCATAGAATCATTAAGGTTGGAAAAGACCTCTAAGATCACCAAGTCCAACCATCGACCCAGCACCCATGCCCACTAAACCATGTCCTGAAGTACCACATCTACATGTTTTTGAATGCCTCCAGTGATGGTGACTCCACCACTTCCCTGGGCAGCCTGTTCCAATGCCTGATTACCCTTTCAGTGAAGAAATTTTTCCTAATGTCCAATCTAAACCTCCCCTGGCGCAACTTGAGGCCATTTCCTCTCGTCCTATCACTTGTTACTTGGGAGAAGAGACCAACACCCACCTTGCTACAGCCTCCTTTCAGGTAGTTGTAGAGAGCGATAAGGTCTCCCCTCAGCCTCCTCTTCTCCAGGCTAAACAACCTCAGCTCCCTCAGCCACTCCTCATAAGACCTGTKCTCCAGACCCTTCACCAGCYTCGTCRCCCTTCTCTGGACATGCTCCAGCATCTCAGTGTCCTTCTTGTAGTGAGGGGCCCAAAACTGAACACAGTATTTTGGGGGAAGGTGTAGATTTCCCCCCTGTGATACCTGGTATTTCTAAACCAGACTGAACATGAGAGAGAGGACAAAGGCTGCSCCCTTTCTAGTTTCAGTCTGGGTGGCATATGTTTGGACAGATATATGCTTACCTTACAAAAGGATCTCTTGTTCAGTCTTAATTGTACATTCATCGGAAATACTCTGAAAAACATGAAAGTACAGGGGGAAGCAAAGCTGAACATTTTTATGTTCAAACTAGCTTTCATGTTTAATATTTGCTAATGGCTATAGTAGGAGAAGACTGAACGTGCAGACTAAATCTCTTTTAAGAGCAGATCTTCATGAGGAAGCGCAGATGGATGTAGTCGTAGGAAAACACATGAAACAAAATCSTCTTCAGTATGAAGTTTTTTGTGTTGTGACCTCTGCAGTAGTTTTGCGGGCTAAGCTAGGGATAAAATTGCAGGTTTATTTTTAAAGAAATAAAAGCTAGTGGAAGCATATGTTGTGTGTGCATTGGCATCCTGTAGACAAAGCTAACAGTGCTAAAATAACTTACCCTTGGATCCTGTGCATTTTATTCACTGTATTTTCAGAGATCATGCATCTTTACATCTGTATTTTTGGATGCAGTATACTACCAAATGGAAGTAGTTTCTAGACTATTTTTCAGTTCTGTTTAGAAATATTCAAAGAAATACATTCCTTGAAATATTATCAACAATTATCTCAGCGAATTCCATGGAAAATAGAGAGGGTTCCTGAATGATCGATGTGTGTGTGTAGGTTCTAATGCAAAAAAATTACCTATTCTTCCTCCCCCACTACCCTTTACAGATAGGAGGAGAGCAGGAGGTTTGAGGAAATTCTGAGTCCATCAGGCTCAGCTCAATATCCAGAGAGCCATTAGAAAAATAACAAAATGACAAAACAATATTAATCCCAGAAGTATTTACAAATAAACACCCAGCGTCACCCATGAACAGCCAACACAGATTTGTCAAGTATATATGTCAAATAATCTGATTTTATTCTTTGGTAGGACAGCTGGTTTAATGGATGAAGAGGAAAGAAAGAGTAGGTGTGTCATTTTGTAGTAAATGTGTCTTTTTATGCTCTCCCACATAAGAATATATCATCTAGGGAAAAAGTAGCCATTCCTAATAAAGGGTTATCAAAGTAGGAGGAATAAATGCAARAAGATGGGTGGGTTTTTGCCCCAAGAGCTAATTAGTATTAGTCACAATAACTGGAATCATGGAATAAAAATGGTGCTTATAAAAGCTTTTTAATGACAGCATGTTGAAAGAAGTTACAAGCACATTGAATGACAGGATCAAAATTAAAAGTATTGAATAGGTGGGAGAAATCAACAAGAAGAAATTTCATAAAAAATATAAAGTACTATCTGTAAAACGAGGACATCAAATGTACAAATACAAAATAGGAACTAATTGTTTAGGCAGTAGTGCTGCAGAAAAAAATACAGAATTACAATAAATAGGAACACAAGTATGATGTTATAAATAACTAAATACATCAAAGAATATCATGAAGGGCACCGAAGGCAGTTATCTTGTTCTGCTTGGTGTTGATCAGGCATCGAATGTAACTCTCAGCCCAGTGTGATGGCAGGACAGAGGCAGAAAAGTAATTCTTCTTGAAGGCAGCAAGACCAAAAGGAAGCTTAGAAAATGTGATTTGTGGAGGARCTGCATTTGTTTTACATCCCTTGCCCGGTTTTCCTTGTAGATGGCTCTGACTGTGTACTGAAAAAGGTGATTAAAGGGGCCAATGTATGATGAAAGGTAGGACAAGAAATAAAGGGTTTAATTTGAACTCAGGGAGATTTATGTTAAATATTAGGAAAAAAAATCCAAGTAGAAGAGTAATAAGGCACTGAAGTGCTTTAGATAGCATCTGCCTTAGATAGCATCTGCCAGGCATCCAGCTAGCCTTTAGAGAGKAGGAGGTATTAAATCATCTTTTGAAATAGTTTTAGGCTTATATTTATTCAACTTCCACAACTGTTGAGTGGTTATTTTCCTTTTTTTCCTAATRGATTCACTTTTAATCTAATTTCAATAACCAAAATCACCAATATTTTTCTTTTTTTTTCCTGAGAATGACTAATGCTATTACTGATTTCACAAGAGCAATGCTAAATTRTAACAAGGAGCCAGTATACTTCTTTGCAAGGGGCGTTACCTGATAACATTGCTTAATTCTTTATTACATTACTGTGAATTGTAAACTGGAAAATGCAAATGGATTGGCAGTATAATTAGTTCTGTGAATTGTAATAGGAAATGCGAAAAGTGCTGAAAAAGGCGGCTCAGAAATACAACCCTAAATTTGAAAGAGCTGTAGGCTTTCGTCATTCAAATGCAGAACAGGAGCTCTTAAAAAGACAGAGAATAAACAGAGCAGCTCAAATMATTTGTTGATTAAAAAGCAAATATTTGAAGAGTATTTGGCATACTGGAGAGGTGGCAGTCTGTACAGGCTGTGCAGATCCTCCGCTGCTTGAGCAGAGACAGTACAAAATGTGAATACTAATGCAGCTAAAATAGTATGCCTCCTCTCTCACTTTTTCCTTTAAACTGTTGCAAACATTTTAAACCCTCACATCTACCTTAAACTGTTGAATACAAAATCAGTAGAATTCTGGTATTTAATTTTTCTGACTTAGTTCCTAAGCTACGTGTGGCCAGATGCTGGAGGAAGGACCGGCATGTGCTGCTCTCCTTCTTGCTGTCTTCCTACGCACTCAGTGAGCAGTACCACAGGGAACGGAGGGGTGGGTTAGGGGGACTCTCGGGCTAATCAATATGGCAGCCTCTGTGTTGGCCAGGTCAGGGATGCTTGGCCCTAGCAGAGGTTTTAATGATTTGCTTTTCTGAATGACTTTTTTTCTTGAGAGTTGTTTTAATGTTAACTGCAGTGACTTGCTAGAACTTCTCTGAAGAGCTGAATGCCCACTCAACAATTGTTTAAAAAATTCTTAGTGAATTGTCAGGGACATTGCTATTTCCATAGCTACAAATGGTCTGTCAAAGCAGATTCTGTATTTTTGGAATCATCATGGTACTGGAAAATCACACTGCGATCATGAGTGAGAAGAGGTGTACAGCACTGAGCCTGTGCAAGCAGCTTAGCCCAACCTTGTGGAACAATGCGTGGAGGTGGAATTGCTGCTACCGCATCCATGCAGTGCTGCCTTCGATCCGTTCGGCTGCTGAGAGCAGGGCGTTTGCTCAGTCCCGAACTGGAGTGGCTGTATTGCAAGTCCATGCCAGCTTCCTTAGAGGCTGATTTGATTTGTCAGATGAGCTTTGTCATACGACAATGTACACAGTTGATTTTAGGGTTAACCTTGACCAGCTGCCACTGTTAAATGCCCTAAATATTTACTGTCTGTAGTCAGTGTTTAAGATGTACATCATGGTAGAGTAATTTTCCAGTGCTAGTAAGTTTGCATAGCACCCACTGTAGTGGCTTACCCACTTAAATGGTCCAAAACATTAACATCAGTGTTATGACATCTGATAAATGAATAAATAGGAAGTTTTAATTCTGTTTCACAATTAATATTACTTGGATTTTTATAATGTGACTTTCTGTAAGCATAGCTTACACAATGTGTTTGAAATGAGCATGAAGCAACCATATTTTACTCAAGTTAGATATCTCTTCTAACTATACAGAATTTTCTGATGCTACACATTTTTTAAAATGTGCAATGAAAACATAATTGGTAAAAGCGAATGATCTAATGAAATCTCTTAAAAGGAACAAACTAAAAGCACATGCTTACTTGCACTATGCATTAAGTGGTGCTTTGATTTATGTGCTGTTTGTCTTTGGAAGTATGGTACTATGAGCTTCAGAAGGAATAAAAATTAATTCCTTAATGTGTTGATATGCAAAATGTTCTAATTTTTATATATCATTTGGTAGTACTGCTGGTAGTTGTTTAGGAGTTTCAATTGCAAGACTCCATTTAATTATTGAAAATGCTTCCAAAGTTCAGCTATTTGGTAAAAAACTGTCTATGTAATTACTTCRTGTTGAATATTTTTGGAAGATTAGTGCAAAACTGACTAGGATACTTCCTAAAACGAAGATAAGGAAAAAATATTTTATTTTCATCACAGCAAAAAGACAGACAATTTTTACAGCATTTTATTTTTAGAAAGTCTAGCACCTTTATACTCTAGAAAAAAAACCAACAACTTATCTGGCAAGGAGATCACCCAAAGAGCAAATGTTAGAAGAGTTTTATGAAAACTCACCCAAACAGGTCCAATTATAAATCTCTGAAAACTGTTTGCACATTTTTAGTGTAAGTTTGTTAGAGGTCACYATCATTATTTAATTAAAAATTCTATTTGTACTGAATATGCTGCCGGTCTATGGTCTACCCTGTTAGCTACATGAACACAAGAGGGCTTTGCATTCAGCTGCTGCTTCTGGAGGCCATTAAGGCTATGTCTGTTATGGAAATGCTTTCTGCTTCCCAGGTATCGATGAGTAGTTGGGTGGCATCCTTATTTCATCTCAGGAGTAAGTGTGTCAGATAAATGCCTTCCCTTTCCCATGCTCAGATCCCCTGCCTCCCAGCACCCTGGGCCCGCTGCCCAGGCAAAACTGTGGCGTTGATAAACAGGGCAGTGGTCTGCACAGTTGGTGGACCCGGACCCCTGTAATGTGCTGCAAGACATCAACAGGTAGCTGCAGATGAGTCTGTGGCACTTAGTACTAAAAGAGAGCACTTGGAGCTCTTTTCTCAAGCACTCCTGAAAACTCTTGTATGTTCAGGCGACCAGAGAGCAACCAGTGGGGAGTAACCTCACTGGCTTAAAAAGAAAAGTGACCATCAGAGAAACAGAATTGAGGGACAGTGTTACATCTGAAGATGGTATGGACAGGGTAGGCCTGAGACAGACAGACTAAATGGGAGGAGAAGCATGTGGGGAGGGGACAAGAAGTTGACAGCCAGCATGGAGCATTTTGGAACATGAAGCCCAGTGTACCTGAATTTCAAAATGCCGCTGCCGGTCAACAAATAGCTGTGAATCCCCCTGGCAAAATGAGAGATACTCTAGCATAGAAAGAAAGCCACACCCCTCTTGCAACCCAAAGACTGAGCTTTTTATAAAGYGTTATCACTAACTAATGCTGCAGCCATTCTAATATGGAAAGTCAGAAGCACTATTCCTATGCAACACAGAAACTACCGAGCTGGAAGGGGAGCAGAGCGCTTGCCTCCTTGACTTCGTAAGCTTTGAAAATTATTCTAGCATGAAGCAAACAGAACAGTGTCATGTCCTTGTGCCCAGGCAACTATACAAACATATTTCACTTGGGATAAAAGCTGATCGACATTTTGGATTTCTATTCCACAGGAAATGCTGACATTTCAGACCTTACAGTTTTGGCGGAAATTCAAATTTCAAAATGAAATGTAATTTGTCTCAACTGGTCACCTGCTCACTGAAGGCAATATATTTGTTGTTGCTTCCATGACAGGACAAAACAATTCACAATCAAACCAACTTGCACTGGTCTGTATCTACTGTCCWTATGTCAAAGCTCAATACTGCAGGCACACGCTGGAGCTAGCAGCCAACTGCTACCACTAAGCATATCTGGCAATAAAGGAGAAAAAGTGCTCGATGGACATGAGATGAGGCACTAACAAAATGTAGAGTGAGATTGAAGAAATGAATGATGCTGTGCATGGCAGTAATTCATCAGTTCACTGAACTACTTCAGGAGAAGCTGTTACCGGCCCTTAAGGATGCTTGCAGTATTTTTGTGTTTATAAAAACCTTCTACCCTCTCCAAAATTAAAGCTGAGGAGAAAAAAATGGGGGAAAGGGGGATATGAAGAAGAGCTCTCCTGGAACAAGCTCTTTAATATTTTCTTTAGCACCAAACTTAAGAAAAGTTTGTGACACATCTAATTAATCTCTCTAGGTTTTAAATATAAATATTAGCCTCAAAGGAGGAAATAAAGGGTTTCAGGCTTGTTGATGAAATCAATAGGTGGTCCTTGAGAACAGTTCTCTCTTTGATGCTTTTAGGAAATAGACAAACTCTTACCTAGGGAGAGAACAACACGCTCGCAGCTTAACACTGACTTCCCATTTTGTTTCCTGCTGTGCTGGCATAGAGGTCCCAAATAATGGTGCAAACCTTCTGTACTGGGTTTACGTGGCAAGGTGCTGGCAGTGGTTGGGGGGCTGCAGCGGTGGCTTCTGTGAGAAGGCACCAGGAGCTGCCCCCATGCGAGGTACAGCTGGTTCCAGCTTGCTCCAAAACAGACCTGCCACTGCCCAAAGCTGGGCCCATTGGCCAAGCTGGTGGTGCCTCTGTGATAACATGTTTAGGAAATGGTAAAAAACACTGTGCAGCAGCTGTTAGAGAGAGGAGTGAGAAAAAATGTGAGAGAAACAGCCCTGCAGACGCCAAGGTCCGTGGAGAAGGATGGGAGGAGGTGCTCCAGCTGTCAGAGCAGAGATTCCCCTGCAGCCCACGGAAAAGACCATGGTGATGCAGGTTGTCCCCCTGCAGCCCATGGAGGACCATTCCAGAGCAGCTATCCACACTGCAGCCCGTGGACAACCCCACGCCAGAGCAGGTGGGCATGCCCTGACGGAAGCTGCAGCCCATGGAGTGGCCGTACAGGAGCAGGCTCCTGGCAGGAGCTGTGGCCCGTGGAGAGGAGCCCACGCTGGAGCAGTCTGTTGCTGAAGGACTGCACCCACTGGAAAAGGACCCACGCTGGAGCAGTTCCTGAAGAACTGCAGCCTGTGGGAAGGACCCACATTGGAGAAGTTTGTGAAGGAGTGTATCACAGGGAGGACCCACGCTGGAGCAGGGGAAAAGAGTGAGGAGGAAGGAGTGGCAGAGAGGAGCTGTTATGGACTGACCGCAGCCCCTGTTCCTCATCCCCCTGCGCTGCTCAGCGGGGAGGAGGTAGAGGAGTCGGGAACGAAGGAGTGAAGTTGAGCCTGGGAAGAAGAGAGGGTTGGAGGGAAGGTGGTTTTAGTTCTGTCCTTGTTTCTCACCATCCTATTCTATTTTTAACTGGCAATAGATTAAATTAATTTTCCCCAAGTTGAGTCTGTTTTGCCCGTGGCAGTAGTTGGTGAGTGATAGCCCTGTCTTTATGCGACCCACGAGCTTTTCCGTATTATTTTCCCTTCCTGCCCTGAGGAGGGGGAGCGATGGAGCGGCTGGGTGGGGGTCTGGCAGGCAGCCAGGGTGAGCCCAGCGCACCCACCGCCCRCCGGCGCTGGCAGGCAGGGCTCCCCGTGCCCGTCTGAAAGCGACACGTTTCCCCAAACCGCTATTCTGTACGCTGCGAGTGGTACAGAATAACTGTCAGCATAGCTTTGTTCAAGGATACTCAGCAATTAGAGACACAAAAAAGGTAGGAGGGTGGAAGGTATTATTTGAAGGCCTTTGAATATCAACTTTCTCAGAGCACGAGAGGAAGATACATGTGCWGTTTATCATTTGTTCCACTTCAGTCATTTTTCTCATGATTTGATAAATACAAAACAGGAACAGCAGGAACAGCTGAAGAGCAGAACGATGACCTAGCACAGATGAAATGACTAGGCATTCTCCATCCTATGTCTTCTTTCCTTGTTCTGAAAGTGATGCCTTTGTTCCAGTAASATAAGGAAGTGAGAATGTATCTAACCGGTCAAAGGCAAGGGACACTATATTTAGGACACATTACTAATTTTCTAYATCTATTATAAAGCATTATTCTGTATTAACATCTTTTGGACCAATTATAGCTGTAACTCTGAATTTAGAAATTCAATATATAATTTTGTGTGTGAGAGGAAAAGACTTGGTTTCCCAAGTAGATCAAATGAGCATTTTAGAAAATATTTTACTTTTCMAAAAAAGTTAGCAAAACAATGTGCAAGGCAATTTAGTGGGAATTGCTAGTGATCAAAATTTAAAAATAAATAAAGCAAATAAATTGCATGAGTTTACTCACTTTAAAAAAAAAATAAAAATTGTCTGGGTTCAGTTTAAAATGGTTCCAGACCTGTTTGTTCAAAATTTATTAAATTACTTCCTCCTACAAATCAAAATTCACCACATGAATGGTTCATGAACAATATGTGATCCCTGTATTGAAATTCTCAATTGCTATTTCGTTTACTTAGGTACGTGGGTAACYTTCAAAGTCAGAGAACCAGAAATAACTAAAGTTTTAGTGAGGCTTTTCATACGATTATGAAGGCTTATAGATTTGAATGAATTCTGAGGCAACTGTTTTATTCGTCAAGATTTCCGAAAATGGTAATGTGTGGTAAAGAAAATGACCTTCAGTGAGCTTATTGGGTAAACATCAGAGTGTACCAAGGCTGCCTGGTCACATGTTTCTAACTCTTCATTTGCTCCTGTTAAATGATAGTAAATAATATCTTAAAATGCATGGAATGTGGTGGTGTTTTAAATGTTATTGAAGCAGTCATCATAATGCTGCTGTAAGATTATAAATTATGAGAGCTTGTGTCCAAAAACTCCTACAAYGTGCATGTTTGAAGATGACAGGTTTTATGATGTATAAACATTTAAGTAAAAATAAGAACTGTTTGGAAAAGTATTTGTTTAAAAACATCTACTCTGTGAATTTTGTTATTGTGTACTACGCATAAAAACCTCTTAATCTCAGTCTTTTATAATTTAGAAATGTTGCAGTGTCAGCTGCTAAAAGCAGGCACACTGCTATCCTTTTCTTGAATGTAAGACCTTAATTTTTTTTTTTTGCATGAAAGTTAAACAAAACGTGTGGTTCTTTACCATGACCAGAGCACTTATGTTTTAATCTATTACTTGCTTTATTGAGGTAAAAATAACCATTATAGGACTGGGATGAATTCCTGACATTGTTCTTCATACAGCTGATATAAAATGCCATACCACTAGATGTTGAATTAAAAACTGGCAAGAATGTTACATGGATGCATTTACATTTTGGTGGTCTTATTTTTTTCTTGTTGTTTGGAAAAAAAAGCCCCAAACACAGATTACTTTACTTTTAAGGTGGAGCAAACACCACAAGCCAGCTGAGCTGACGTGAAGGCTCAGTGCCAGCATACGAAGTGGTCCAGCCCCTCTCCCCTCAATTTCCTTCCTCAGGAGCACAACCCTCCCTTCCCTGGCAGGGGCTCCCGTCCGCCACTGACTCCTCACCCTGGGGATGTGGCTCACTACATCAGCAGCAACAACARCTGAGTAACTTTCTGCTAGTTTTCTGCACTGGCTTGCTAAGAGGTCAGACAGGCAGCAAAGCAAGGGAGAGAGCAAGACACCATTGAGGAATAGAGAAAAAAAGTAGTAAAAAGTGGGTTTCACCTTTCAGTGCCTGCAAGTTATCAGATGAATGTACCCTTTTAACCAAACATGAGCTCATTTTCCACAGGTATTGAAATATTTTTTTTTAATAATCTTTTTTATATAGTAATTGTCTACCTATACCTGTACTAGGAGCTACTGTTAGGCAGCAGGAAATCTTAATGATTCTTGCCTGTCACAGTCCTGCTTTAAGGCAATAAACATTTATTCCAGCTAAAAGGGAAGAGACATGGAACATCCCTTCCCGTCATTCTGGCTGAAACAAGAAAAAACATTGTCCAAAGTACTGTCCAATATATCACAGAAAAGCATGAAAAGAAACTAATTTTTTGGACTGACGGGCTTCTCTGAACTGGAAATATTGGGACTAGCAGTTGTCTTCATGTGCTAAGGGAGGCACAGCCAGCAAAGAGATGTGATTGTGCCCTAAGGACTCCAAGAAGCAGCGCTTACTTCAGAAAACATGCTTTCTGCAAAGAGAAAACTGGATGTCCGCATAGAAAAATGCCTACAGGAAGTATTATCTTTTTATAATGTTCAAGGCAACACAGTTGGGCTGTGTTTGTAAGTCACTTAAACTATGTTGAAGAAACACTTCATTCAAGATGACAGCTTTTCTCTTCACAAAAATCACCTCGTAAGGCTACAACTGTGAACAAGTGTGTTGAGCAAAACATAATGCAAATGAAAGAAAGACAAATTAGTGACTCTTGCCGTGTCATTGAGTTTTCCAAAGGGTGAAGAATTCTTTTATGAAATAAATGGAAGTATTTTTCGCTGTGAAGATATGTTTGCCACCTTAGTTATTTTTCCAAACCCTGTTTCAAATGCAGAATGCAGCTCCTCGCTTYCTAAGCAGTTTTTCTTGTCAAGGACAAGTTGAACCAATTTATTTGAGCTAAAATGTCTTTTCGGTTTCTGACCAGAATCGAAAGCATTGACATATAAAGCCTGCTTTAAATGGTTGGGGTTGACGTTAACAAATATCTTTGCTTGCAGCAGAATACTTCCATAGATGAAAGACAAATTTGAGGATCAATGAGTTGGTACGCTATGTTAATCCAGTGTATGAACCCTGTAATTTTATAAACTCATTTTCTGGTTGGCATATATTGAAATGGTACAGTGAGTCAAGATGATGCAAAGACATTGGTGAAATATCTTGACCCTAGAGTAGTTCAGTGACTCTGTTCGGCAAACAGAGGAGAAGGAAGAGTTTTTCCTGAAACCCTTGAAATTTTTGCAAGCCACAGATTATTGACAGGCTTTAAGGGTCCTGTGTATGCATTTTCAGCCAAAGTAACTATAGTCAGCTTGTAGAGTTTTAGGAAGGTTTTGTTAGAAGAAATGGCATAACTCTTCACAGCTCCAGCAAAAATGTTGAGGTTGTGTGATACGAAATAGTTAATGAGCTAGGAGAAGACTGTTTCTGCTCATTCCCTATTGTGTGGGATTTTAGGGGTGTTTTTGTTTTTTTTCCTCTGCATCTTCTAGAAAGTCCTAAAGCTTGTCAATTGACAATTAGTTAGATGATCACTAAGACTTAGGTGACTTGAGCTAACTTCTTGATGAACCRCACAAATTTTATATATAGAACTCAACTGGTTTCATGAAATGTTTCTGTATTTTGTAGAGGCCATTAAAATTCTTTGCAATAAAACMTTTGTGAAAAATACAGATACTTTACTGATGGATTTGCTAATTGATGAACTGTAAAATGATAATTCTAAAAAGTACCTTGGTACATTTGGGATGAAATTATATGTTGTGCTCCCAGTTTGTGCTTTGCAGGTSTGTCATACATGTTCAAGTTCTTTTAATAGTTCCTTCAGTGTTGCCTCGAGGAACACTTCTCGATGTCCTACTGTGGAACACAGGGCACCTGGATCTTAACTGGACATTTCTTTATGCAGCATTTTATTCTGTAGCTCTTACTCACTTTGCGTAGTTCTTGCTTGTGCAAAGAATGCCATAGCTGACACCAAAATAATTGTCTAAGTAAATAGCACACATAGTAATRGGGGCTGTAAGAGCATTCCCTTAGCTTGCTTAAGTTCATTCTAGGCAGTAATTAAAATATTGGCTTAACATAGCACAGCGAGACACCAGTAAGTGCATTCTCTTATTCTTTTTCTTTTAAACGTACTAAAGAAAAGCAGGAGGAAGTAAATAGATTCCTCGTTTTATGATGTGAGAAAGAGAAGTACAAATGTGTTGCTSCTGCATTTGATATATCTCTAAGTCCACTTTTAACTTCTCCTTTAAAAAGAACAGGAGACACTGTAATCACCCTGAAAAACTTTTTGTAAATACCTGCTTTTCTACATCTTTTCACTGGCTGAAACAGAAATGGCCTTGTCTCAGAACAGCTAATGACATTGGTTCCCCCTTTTTCATTTCTAAGCCTGTGACATATAATTTTCCTGTTCGTGTAGTAACTAACATTAAGAAAACCTTAAATATTTGGCTTTTCAAAATGTTGCCCTCTTGTACAAGAGAAGGCTTCATTCTTCTTGTATAACATTTTCTGCATCCTCATCCTGCTTTTGACAACACTTGTTCAGTATGGAGAGGAAGAGAAGGCTAAGACGACAGTGAATAACTGGAATGAAGCTTGAAAAATACTACTTTTCTCTCAGAGGTAAGTTTCTTGGCTTTGTAATAAGAAAACCTCTTCATGTTGTGGAAGTAAAAATGGCAGGGCAAGTAAGCTCAGGGACAAGAACCTCTGACTTGCAGCCCAATACTATTGTTATAAACACAAAATCCAAGTTCTAAGAAAAGCAGGTGGGTCCGGATCCCCCGGCTGCTTGGTTGCACTGATCTCATGAACTTTTACTATGCACACTGAAAAAAACATAGTTGACAGGGTTACGGCGAATTCCAACAAACCCCGTATGTCACACACTCATCAAGCAGGAACTGTGAAGGAATGGTCTCAAATGAAATTAAATATGTTTTAATAAAATTAAAACAGCAGGTGTAATAACATTGTTTGAATAAATYTGTCTTCTTTCAAGAAGGAATACTGAACGAGCTGATGAATGGTTTAAAGAAACATAGTGGTGCTATTGCTTCTGCAGCAGTTACTGCATTTATTCTTGAAATGTTATTTTGCCTTGTTATTCATTGATGCATCAAAGCAGGCATTTTTTCAAAACATAAATTTGACTTTTTTCCCCTTTTAACTGGCAGTGGAGAGAAGCACATCAGTATCACAAGCCACATTAAAATTTGAACAGGGAACCTTTTTACAGAAATGCCAAGAAGTTCTTCATTTAAAATGCAGAACATACAAGATCTCAAACCACTGAAAAAAATACACAGAAATAGGACACTTCTATTGAAGTAGCTTCCATAACTTTCTGACTGATGGAAGGCATTGCTGAAGTCTCTGGGTTTTTTTAAGAAGACCTCCACCAAGTGACAGGCCAAAACCTTGAGCAATGAGGGTTAGTAAAAGGCACACTCCTCTCTCTTCATTATGGCTGCAATTATACYTTTGGAAAATAGCCCAGGAGTGCTCAACTGGATGATGAGAACTTGCATATCTCAGCTTCCTTGACAAAGCATTCTTTTAAAATTTTGTTCTCAAATTCTGCTCCTAGCACCTGTGTTATTTAGGAGTGAAATACAAATAGTTACCCCACAGCAGCTCTTGCTGTTAACAGCTATGGTTGTTTATTAAAAAAACTCTTTTCTATTTCATGCCTCATGATTTCTTACTCAAAACCTTTYGGTTTAGCAAACTGCATCAATAGCCTAGTTTTCTGATATTTACTGATAGATTAGATTAAGGTGAGGAAAAATAAAAGCTTGCAGAGCACTCTAATGCTACCTGAAATGAAAGCAAACTAGGTTTTGTTCATCAACGTTATTGAACTGAACTCTGTGTAATTTGTGCAAGTTCTTCACGTTTAGAAGATGATGTGGCTGTGTGAACCAGGATATCAATAAATGTTTAAGGTCCTTGATTTCTGGTGTGTGGATTTAGCAGTTCTGTATCCAGAGAAGAAAACCGACTGGAAAACCGCTGTCCCAGAGGACAAGAGAGTTGCCATAGCACTCTGGAAAAGGGCCRTGAGTACCACGAGTCATTCGTAATAAAGCTGCAGCCTGGGACTGCAGTGGGGTAATSCCTTCCAGTGGTGCAAGTGTTACTGATGGAGATTGAAGTCACCAAAGAAATAATAGCATGAATGCTTTACCTTTGTTCTAAACAGGCCACAGATTTCTGTAATCCTGATTTATAAAGCACTTGGTTCATGTGGTCTGTTACGGATCACAAAGGGCGCTTAATAAATATGGATTGGTATGGGGCAGTGCTACCACAATAATACAGGGCCTCCGGTCTCTAAGAGCAGCTGCTTTCTATCCCAACAGAAACACAAAAGATCTGTGATGTTTCTCAGAAATTCTCCTTGTATTTGGGTATCCTGGTTGGTAACGCTGTATCTGAGCTCTCGGGCTGCTGTGCAAACGGATATTAGCCCTTCCTTTCACCAGCCCCCCAAACAACACTTAGAAGATGAAACTGTAAAAAACACATAAGTCTGAAGCTGTTGTTTTAATACTTCAAATTAAATGATTCATTACAGAATACAGTCACCTGTATCTTTTTTGATAATGATTCACACCGTTATAGACACCAATGTGTTATTCTRGTAATTACAGACAAACGACATACCTGAGCATTTAATTTAGAGCCGATCCCTTCAATAGCTTTTCCTGAACAAGTCAAAGAATGACGTTGTGCATATAACATGTAGCAAACTCAAATTAGCCTTCAAAGGGGTTGTATTTATATACTAACCAAGTGAACATTGTACCTCCTAAGTATAAACTTCCCAACATACACATCATTTGGAATAATACAAGCACTGTAGTTTCTTAAAAATGCAACACTAGGAATCTGAAGGTAACAAGTAATATTATATTGCTATTGTGCATAAACKGCAATTTTTATGCTAAAATTTTACGTGTGAAAGCTGAGCAGATGATTTTGGTTGCATGTATTGGAATTTTTTGAAAGCGATAAAATTAAATCAGTTACAGCTGTGAAAAAGAAAAGCTCTTAAGTGTTTTCATGTGGCCTACCTCTGTTTACTGCACCAGTTTCAAAACCATATTTTAACATGTTAGGAACTACACATTAGTGCTAAATTAGTTTCCTTATCTTTCTTAGATGCCTGCTACGTGAGCTCTTCAGGTACCCGAGGATGCCTATGAGGGTGAATGAATCATTCAATTCATCTGGATGAATCAAGATGCTGTTTTGCTTGGTTACTTTTGGCATTTGGAATATTTTGTAATACTTTTAGCTATTYGATAAATCTAGCTCACTTGAACCGTTAAAAGTGATGGCCATAAAGCTTAAGAACTATCCTATATAGCTGTAGGGAGGACAGCTAAGACAAGTGCCTGTTATTATACACTTACCCTTGTGGGTAAGTTTTACCCTTTGGACGCTTCCCTCACCCGGTGCACAGAACAGAAACAGCTACTGTTTCCTAATGGTTGAAAAATCTTAAAACTGTGAAGTACATACCTTTTTTTTCCCCCTTCCAAGCCCATTCTGAGAAATCACTGACTCGCCCCCTGAGCTGCGAGCTCCACCCAACTAAAACACCGCTGAAAACGAGGAGGTGATATTAACGGGATTCGCACCCTTGCCCAGCCCCGCCGGAGGTGCAGACCTGCGCCAGCGGGTGGGCCCCCGCCGGGGTGCCATGGGGGGCAGCGGGTGGTGCCCCACGGCGGGGCCCCCCAGGCGGGCGGCCCCGCGCCCCTGCGCGCCGAGGGGGAGCGGGAGGAGAGGGGAGAGGGGCCGCCGCGGAGGCGCCCCCGCCCGGCACCGCGGCCTCTGGAGCCGCTCCGCCGGCTGCTCCGCCCCGCTCCCCGCTGCGCTGCGCTGCCGGGGGGCGGCCGCTGGGGAGCGGCGGCGGGGCTTGCCCGGTAGCAGCCGGAGAGGTAGGGGGGGGGACGCCCGCGGGGCGTTGGAGGCGGCTCCAGCCCTCCCCGAGCGCGGTGGGAGCCCTCGGCGGCGGGAGGAGAGCGGTGCCGGGCGGGGAAGGGGCGAGGCTGGCTGCGCAGGGCTGCACCTGCGGGCGTCAGTGCGAGCCTGCCCGTAGCCCCTGCGTGCCTGTGAGTGCGGGTCTGGGTGTGCTGCGTGTGCTGGGTGCGCTCCTTGCCCGGGCCGAGAGCCGAGCCCCGCGGCGGCGGCAGTGGGACTTCACCGCCCGGCTCCACCGAGCTGCGGAGTTGACATCAGCAGCCCTCAGCTGCCTCGGCGGCGGCGGGGATGGATGCTGCTGCTTGCGCGTGTTTTTCTTCTCCTGCCGAGATTCCTCGTAAGTCCCTCTTTCAACTGTTGTGGGTATTTTTCTTTTTCCCGTGGGGAGGACTCCAGGGAGCGGAGGAGGAGGGAGCCTGCGGCGCGGTCCCGGCGGAGAGCGAGTGCGGCGCTGGGCTCGTCCAGCGGAGAGCGGGTGCTTCTGGCGCTAATAACCTGACGGGAGGCGCTTGCACGTTTGGTTGGGTTTTATTTTTTAATGCTTTCTACCATGCGCTACTGTGAAAATTGAAGGTGGTGGATCTTGCCCGTCAGTGATGCCGTTTGCGGTTATTGTTCAGTGGAAGGGATGATAAGGAACGGGCGCTTAATTGTCCTCTTTGCCACCGAGCAGGTGAGTGGCTCTGTGGTGCTCAGATGAAGGTCAGCTCTTGTTGTGTGCTGCCTAAKTTTTTCTTTCAGGTTTTTACTTTAAAAAATATAGTCTACTTATTATTAATGTACAGGTTTAATTTTATTATATGGCTATACAAAGAAGAGATTAAATGGTGGAGACTGAGAACCACTTATATAAAGTAGTTTGGGTTACTTGGTAGTTACTGAGTGCAGCTAGCCAATATGCATTTCAGCATACCAAGTGTGGAGTCATACCACAAGGAACAGGTAATTGGGGATTCTGCACCCCAGAGTTGGTGATTTTTGGAAAGCCTTGAGAGGGTTAATGGSCAGTCAGCCAGGGAGTAGCCCTTTACGTGGATATGAGAAGATAGAGGAGCAGGTGAGAAAATTACCTGTGAGCTGCACAAGTGTTACTGTTTTGCTATATGCACTTCAGGTGAGAGATTTGTGTGCAAGGTGCAGCCCACTGCAGTATACAAAACATTTAAAATCCTTTGCTGTAAAGCTACTCAGAGCATATGTTGTCTTGAGTGGATCCAAAAGAAGGAAAGAAGTGATTGGATCATTGTCTAGAAATGCCAAGGTGAGGAATAATGGGCTCTTAACTCAGGCTTAACAACATCCAGCATTGGAAATTTGAAGTTGGACATCCTGAGACTAGACAGGAGGTGTGGTTTTTAAAAGTAACAGCACTCATTAGACTAATAAATTCTTAGTTTTTCATCATTAAAAAACTTCAAACCAAGAATGTTTTTTCTGAAGGCAGGTCTATTTTTAACAGGACTTAGTATGGGAAAATCTTATGGGCTACACGTAGGGGAGGTGGAACAGGTGATCATAATGAACCCTTATTGCCTCTATTAGGCATATAATCAGGAAAGCTGTGCTATCTCTGAGAACACACTCTCCATATACTCTCTCTTCCCTTCCCTTCGCTTTCTCCTCTTGATGTAAAAGGGCTTGATAATATCAATGGTTAGCCTTTGGCTATATGCCTTTCTGTGTATCTCTAATATAAATTATTCCCCAAAAGCAATTAGGTCCAGGGGTCTCTGTGCTTCAGTTTTACATCTAAGCGATTATAGTGAAGATCTGGAATGTGAGAGTTGTGATGAAAGTTCATAGAGTTCATAGATCTGAGTAAGGCTTGAGGAATGTGGTTTGTAAGGCTGGAGGTGTGGGTATGATTTCCAGACAACATCAGTGTGTTTAAACATTTGAAGTGATTTAACCTGTTAACATTTCTAAGCTGTTTTTGGCACTATGTTTACCATTAAGAAATACTTCTTAGAATGTTTTGACTTTTATAGATTTCATGGTAGTTGAAATCTTAAGTTCTTTTGGGATGGAGAAATGCTTATTTAGCCAAAATTCTGTGTGAATTTTGGGTTGTAGATGTATTTTTCAGAGTGGAAAAACAGTAGGTATGAAGGATCTTACTAAACAATTTTCAGTGTGATGTTGCAGTCATCTAGTTGTTTGCCTCTCTACAAAACGTGTTCTTGGTACATAATGTTCTCTCCTCTAAATCTCCTTATCAAGAGAGATGAATTTCATATCTGATTATTAACTGCTGTCTATTAGTAAGACATTTGGTCTTGCAGGGTGGGAGGGAGGAAGGGAATCTGTTTGACAGAGAGACAGCTGAAGACAGCTGCAGTGCAGGATTGCTCTGTGACTGAGCACTTTGTTGCCCAGCTCTTTATTGCTATTGCCTTGCCTACACTTACTCTCCCTTCTAATCAAACTTCCTTCATACCAGGGGTGAGTGCACTGATGTGTTGTCCCAGAGCCTGGAAACTTAGGAAAGTAGAATAGGCAAGAACAGCTGGAAGAGTAGACCTTGAAGAACAGTGTGGATTTGAGCCCAAGGGTGGTAGGTAGGAGGGAGGTGTATTTGTGGGAGGCACAGGAAGCTGTGTGTATTTCTGGATCTTTAAGACTAGTTTTTCTCATCTATGTATATAGAAGGACCATATAAACATATGCATACAGTGTATACCAATGAACATAACATATACATACAATATATGCCAATGAACCCTTCTGCCTTCTTCCCGTTCCAAACAGCCTGGCTCTGCTGTAAAAAAAAAAAAAAAAAAAAAGGTCTTTTTAAGCTTATATCTTAGTCTGTCCTGGGTGTGACCAAGTGGTCCCGTTCTGTGTGGCTTTCCATATGCTGAGGCACAGCTTCAGAGCAGAATCAATTGCTTGGGAACTGAATTTGTCTGGTTTTTTTATTTTTACCTCAGCCTGCACTGAAATTTCTTCATAATTCAATTACTCTACTCTGCATCTTTTTATTTTCACTTTTACTTTTCCCTGGGTATGCTTTTTCTATTGCTTAGAAACATAAATGGATATCAGAAATGAAACAAAATTCCATCGTGGTTTGTACTATATTCCACAAATGAATATTAAGAGGAATCTCCTTAAATGAGCATTTTATTTGTTTGCTTATTTTTAAGAGAGTTGCTCTGCATCTTCACTTCAATGCATCTCTGGCATATTTAAATTATCTGGGCATCCCTTGTTGTTGACATATAAGTTCTCTTTTCGGTTGCTCTGTCTTGGTTCCAGATGAATTTGCCATAGTGTTTTTTTTTTATGAGAGATTACTTTTCACCACAGCCATTTCACGTGCTTTTAGGAGTGATGGCATTATACGTTGGGATAACTTGTGATCTAAATGCAGCTGAACTTATTAGTCTCTCTCCACTGGGACTCTGGTAGCTTTTGAATTAGACTAATACCTTTCACCTGTACAGTCTAACAAACTGGGGAAGTAGCAGTGTATCAGCAGATGGGAGGAAAACATGTTCACAGTGTCAATGTCTCTGAGTTTTTATATAATGTATTACAGGGACGGGGACAATGCAGGAATTGTGTACAGCACCAATGGGTTTCCAGGGATTGAACAGGAGAGTGGAGCTTGAAGGAAATAGGTTTTTATATGTATGGTATGGAACTTGCAGGGTATTATCTGAATACCGTGGAAGCAAATGTCCATGACCATGGGAACATTGTTTCCAAGGATTCTGTTATTAGACAGATTTCTGGGAGAAAGCACTGTTTGAAAGCAAGCCATTTGTCATTTGGAGATGATATTTTTCATTTGCAGTTACTACACGGCACAGTTGATGGCTTTTTTTGAGCAGTGGTATGAGAGTTGAATCTGAGCTTGTCCCCTGACTTCTGGGGGCATTGCAGAACTGTGGAAAAGGTCAGACTTAGGAAGAGATGTACTGAATATCGCCTCTAAAACCTCATTCCTTTTCCTGAATCTTTGCACAAAATCCCTAGTGCCTGGTGAGTTGGGGAAGACAAAAATGGAGGAGATGAGGAACTGAATTCCCATTCTCACAATATTAAACCTGCTTAAGATAATAAATAGGCTAATGATGCAAGGATGCCAGGTGCTTATACACACGTGTGACTTCAGAATGCTAAGAGAAGTGTAAGTCATACATTCAATTAAATAAAGATCTGCTGTAGGAATTACCATCCATTCACTGTAGGCATTAGTGCAGCAATGCTACTAACTGCGTTACGGAGTGTGTTAACATGGACAGGTGAGAACATGACATTTGTATTGGGAATGGGGTATTTTCATCTTGTGTAGAGTAATCCAGAAGACTGGAATATGATGAAAGTGAGTATTCTTGAAACCTGTAGGTTCGAAACATATTTGGGTTTTATGTTGGAGATTGATAGTGAAAAATTGCAATACGGCTGCCTGCAGTGATACGGTGCATTGCAGAAGGCACTTTTTCTAACAGATTTTTCTACACCAGCTGTTTTTTCGGTAATATTTTTCCACAGTTGACAACTATAAAGCAGCTTCTTTGACTTTTGTCATGCTCTGGAGTTAAAGTACAAGTATATACTTCTCTCCAGGAGTATTTCTATCCCTTTGGTCTATAGATATATTTTAAGTAGACCAAGACAATATAGTAGTGAAAATGTCTATTAACTGTTGGCATCTGCATCTCGGTTAAAAGCCCTCTCCATTGTTATTACCAGTGTTAAGTTTTAGAGGGGAAAAAATAATGAAGCCATAGCTAAGTTTTTAAAGGGACTGTTGTTTTAACCCTATCTAGTTTTGAAACCCTTGCTGTCAGAACAGTATGGACAAGTAGGATGCAGTCAGGAGAAGAAAAATTATTAATCCACTGGAGAATAATGATTTATTAGGTAAGACAGAAAACTAATAAGGGAGAAGGCTATACCTCCTTGGTATTTTCTGTTTCTGCTGTGAAATGATTATGGCAGCAAAGAAAGGTGGAGAAGTATGAGTAACCTGTGCAAACACAAGTGTCGTCTGGCTGGCGCTGGGGTGAGTAAGGAGTGCCCTGAAAGACTAGGGTGTGAGGAATGCTGCATGCCATGGTGCTGCTGGTATATTTATAAACCCTGTATTTTCATTAGTATACGTTTGTCTGGCTTTGGCTTTTCTAAGTGCAGAACCTAAATGGAGGCCATTTAGGTGAATTTAACTGCGCATTCTCCCAGTATTTGGGCTGTCAGTACTTCACACTAGAAATAATAGTCTTTTGGATTTCCTGTTTTTCCTGAATGTCTTTAGGCAGGGGTTTGTTTTGGTTATGATTGTGAGACTCTTTAAGGGAATTGCTTAAACAGTATCATCCATGATAAGGTACAAGTCCCTCTTGATCAAACACTTTCTTAAGATTTTTTTTTTTTTTTTTTTTTTTATGAGACAGTCTCTGATTTGGCAGGAATTTGCAGTTTGCCCTGAAATCACTCTGAACCATGACCTTACTGATGACATTTCATTTCTATTGTGGAAGGGAGCAGAAACATGTCAAAATGATTTGTGGGACATGAGTTTTGAAAGTGCACATTGTCAATTAAGTGTTTAAATAATTAATGTAATGTTGTTTATATCTGAATTGAAATTATGAGCTCACTTCTGATTAATTTTGTGCAAACATTTTAGTGATAGTTTGCCACACCGTATGTCCAAATATGAAAAGACTGTGTTTGGAAGTAAAAGCAATTAAGCACTCAGCTTTAGGCTTGATGGAAGACACGAACCACTGATACCTGAAAAAGCCTTCTCACTAATTTAGTGAGGATAATGCTGATGACTGCTAAAGGTGTTTCTAATGTTGTAATTTTTCAGAGTAAAGTTGGGTTTTGAGGAAAACAAGGGAAAAGAAACATTCTAAAGGATTTGTGTTCATTGTCCACATCCTTCAGCTTCCAGTGAGATTGTAGATCATTTTAACTGATGGTCATCTATAGTGGCCTGGACAATGCCTGACCATTGTCCAGGCACAAGCCTGGACAGAATCCTGCTTCTGCTTTGAACGGTGTTCCAGTAGCTGTGTCTCTCTTGTGTGAGGAAAGGAAACTCAGTTACAATCTACCTCCCTGCATGAATCGGGGATGCACAACATCCAGTAGTGAAACTTGTAAATCAGTCATAAGGTACTGTTTTTAGGTTCATCGCTTTTCAGAACAGAGTTGAGCCTTGGGCATATTTAGAAATACTCTACATATTTGGTGCTTTTACACTTAAGAGTAAGATCTCCGGTTCAAAGATAACGGTGTAGAATTGTTTTCCAGACAGTTTGCCACCTTTTGAAGATTGCTCTTTCTCTCCCAGACTCAAGATTGAAGGACTTGCCCCTGGGTAAAAGCAAAAAAAAGAGCKGTGGGTTTTCTTTTGTCTTGCTTTAAAAGTCTTTGCCTTCTACTGCTTTACTGAAATGACCTAGCTGAGAGTCCTCTTTCTGAACAAGTGCAGTCCTTCTTCTGGCCTGTTCCTGTGCTCGTTCCCATCAGGAAGATTCTGGCTTTCATTCATTRAACCTCTGCACTCATTCACGTGTTGGCTTATGATGAGATTGCTCTGAGTCAGTGCTGTTACTAGAGATAGATTAATTTCATTAACTTAATTTTAAACATACTATGGATCAATTCACAGACTCGTTATGTCTGTAACACGCCACCTTAAAATGCATAGCAATATCACAAATGATGTTTTATTAGCCTGACCTCCCTTTAATTGAAAAAGTARTATTAGAAAAGCAATAACTGTTTCTTAACCTTAAATCTGGGCAACATCATATTTAATTTGATACTGAAAACATAGCCATCAGACGATATAGCATGGATCGCAAGTTTGTTTGGGGTGTGTTTGTGTTAATTTGTATCACCAGCACATAAACTGCTGATCTCAAATTTGAAAACCCCACGAATTAATAAAAAAAAGAGACAACTTTAATTGCACAAGCTGTTTATGGTGGAATAGTTTATTCTAAGTACTGTGTGTAGTGCATGTTTTTTTGATTGCCCTATGCTCAAAAGCTAGAAGCAAAGTCTTGTTTGATACTCTTTTGAGTCTTTTGACTTGAWACAATCTTTCTGATTCTGCTTGGAAGTAGACCACACCTGATGCATAAACTTGCACTTTTTTGAAACTGCCTTTGTTTTTGACGTTCTCAAARATGCCCCTTTCGACCTTCTGGTTCTTGTTAATGGTGAGGGAATGTGTCATTTGAGGAACAGAGGAATGGCAAGAGGGACAGAGTAACGTGTCACCACGTGGAAGCCTCACGTAGCCAAGGATGTGACACTCTTGTTTTTTTTAATAGGGAATTCAAATGACAAAATAACTGGTAACAAGGTAGGGATCACTAAATGGAGAGGAGCTGCTTACTGTCTTACTGTCATAACTAGTTTTACAGTGGAGATACTTTTCACTCACATAGGTGCAAGCTGAAGCCAGAAAAAATAGCAGAGTGGTTTTCCCCTCTTGGCTTCAGAGTGCTCTGTCCCTCCTGTTGTCTTGTTGCATCAGGTGAAGATGCAGTGATGGTGGGCAGAGAACATGCTGGGGTCTGTTGCATGTCCCCAGGTGCCTGAAACATGTCACGTTGACTGCAGAGGGAGGAGAGCACAAGCATGAAATGGGTCAAGACAATAAAAGACACTCAGAAGTTCAACATCAGAGTTTAACTGTAGTCTGTATAGTATGAAAGCTGTAGCTTTATTCAAGAAGAATGAATATGTATGTGTTCGCATACATTGAAAACTCCCTCAAGTTAATTCACAAACAGATTTTTTGTTAGATAACTATGCAAATGTCTTCAGACAGTGATGCTTGAGGAGAGCAATGAAGTAATGCTCAGTTATTAGTGCATAAATTATGTGAGAGAAGGCTGAAAGCTTTCTTTCCATTCCTGCAAATATTCTTGAGCCTTGCTGTCAATGTAAGGTCCCCCATTGTTATCTTTCCACTTATTTTGGGGGGGGGGGGGAATCAAAAGACCTGTAAATCATAAAGGATAAAATACATAGCAAGATATTTTTCTTTCAGTATTGTAAGCAGATATTTGAACAATATTTTGGGAAGGAAAGGACTACAAATACATATATGAGGTCTTAAAAGTGTTATGTTTGGGTTCCTGGGGATGAATATTTCTGGCATCCTTTTATGGGATCATAGGCTGTTTTCCTTTACTGTAATACTAACATGCATACCCAAATAGCAGTTTTTAGGCAAGAGTAGCAGCAGAAGGATTATGCAATATCATGTCTCAGGGGCAGGAGGGAATAAGCAGGAGGCCAGTGGCAATTAACAGTCTGTGTTTTGTGGTTTAGAAAGTGTTTCTTTTTGCCTCCCAGTGGGTTTCTCTGTTTAGTTTTGAAGGACCTAGTATACCTAAGCAGCTTGTGGTTCGTTTTAAAAGCTACATAGCATAGACAGAAACTTACTCTTTTGAAATAATATCTCAAAATAGCAGTGGAAAATACCTCTAATATTAAAATGTACTCCCTGTGGTATTGACATTCTTTGTTTACTGGTGAATATGGACAGTGCAAAAAGAAAATGGGCCGAGTGCATGGCTCCCTAAAAATAAGGAGAATCTTTCAGTTGGTCAGAGTCGGCATTCACCCAAATGTTTCTGAATTAGCCAGATGCCAGTTACTTTTGTATTATAAAATTTCTGCATCCTTAAATTAAGGATGTATTCTGTATTCTTTGCATTGACTATTAATACATTACAAATTTCCTGTTACTATTTAAGGAATCCCACAGTGCTGATCCACCCAACTTATTACTGCTGCACCTSCAGTTAATACCTGCTGGAGTTTGAGGATGTTGATTCATAAATACAGAGCATAGTACCACATAATTTTGGCTTTCTGCCTGTGGGTTTTGTTGCACTGCAATAGTATGATCTTCGGTAGTAGAGGCTGACTTCTCTATGTTTTGAAACCCTATCACATAAAGAAACATAAATGGAAGACCAGCATGAGACAATGTATAGAAACAGTTGAGCAGTAATGGTCATGACAGTAATGAAATGCTGTGCGGTACTTGAGATGTCCAGGATACTCTAGAAATAAACAAAAATTTTACCAATTATGCTTTTTGGTGGACTTTGGCTGAAAAGGTGTCCAGTGATTCTAGCAGAGGAAGAGTATGGTTTAATGTGCTGGAGGACTGTGCTGGTTTATTGCAGCTCCCTGGCTACCTGAGACCTGTTTGTTTTTTTTGGTTTGGTGGGGTTTGTTTGTTTGTTTGTTTTTGTTTGTTTTTTTTTTTTCCTTTCTCTAACCATTGTAACAAAACATTGTATTAAAGTGTTGAGTTTGAGGGAMACTAAGAATGGAGCTGAACCAAACTGAACCCAACTGAACAATATAATGACAACTCTTTTTCCTTCAGCAGAGCCATATCAGTTTATATTACCAGAGGAGCTGGATCCCTGTATTTAAAGCAGTTTAAACTGGGCTCTTTGTTCTCATGAAGAATTCTGTCTGGCACAATGGATGGGGGGGAGTCTTTTTAGTGTCCTTCCAGACACAAATTTAAATGGTTAATTCCCTCACACACATGGGCACTCACTCATATATGTGCAACCCTGCACATCTGGAAATCTACTGGAGGCTGGTAGTTCTCAATCTTCTATGAAAACTCAAATCATGTGTGAGATATGTACATGTTCATGGGGGCAGATTTTAATGACAAGCTTGAAAATCAAAGTACACTTTCCAAGGTTTGTGGTAGTTCTGGATTGGAACAAAATCTATACTGGATGGGTTTGAGTAGGTTTTATTCTACAGTGAGTTTGAACAGAATGATTGTTGCAGTCACGATGGCTGAAACACAAAGAAAATAATTGCTTCAAGCTCTAGCAAAACCAGATAATTTTTCACAGCGCTCTTTCACCCTTAGAGTCCCTTTTCCCACCCCCAGTACAATAGTTCACTCTTTTATTCCAGTAGAGCACTAAGGACAGAGTGACTACTTTACCAAAATACTGTTACACCTTCCCCACACTAAAAGACTGCAAGTATATATGTGTCTGGAGACCTCATGGGGTTGGGGAGGAAGCTGTGACCCAAAAGACAGGTTACTCACTTACTGAAGGAGAGCCGTCAGCCAAGCTGAAAATAGCAGAATAGTATTTAAGACTTACAACCATTAACCGTGATATTTTGCAATGAGGTTTCATGACCTGTGCTAGTGCAGTTTTTCATGTTCTCTGAGAGCAAAGCATAAGAGCACTCACATTAGGTCAGAGAAAAGGGCCGGCAAGGCTGGTGTTTCTGACTATGAAAAAACAGAAGGAATGGGGCAAATACCGAAAAATACCTTCATTTTCCTCCCCACAATTCTCCATAACTAAATGGAACCAGTGCCCCTATGCTTCCTCAGTTAGGTTTGTAGCTGGACTATTGCAATTAATAGACCTGATAGCAGTCTAAAAATCAAAGCAAGCTTTCTAAATTTTGTGAAACCTCCTGAATGGAGTTGTTTCTATATTGATACCCCAGGGTATTAGTCTTAGCTTTCAGTGCCTTGCTCTCTCAATCTACCCATTTAATTAACTTTTAAACCATTTATAGTATTGACTTAGACAAGAAAGTCATCAAATGAATTATTTGTTTTGGTGTGTAGTGTTCCTTCTTTTTGCTAAGCAAATAGTTTCAACTGTTCCAGAAACTTGAATTTCATTGCTTAAGGAATGACACAGATGTTTATGGAATCGTCTTGAAAGACCCTCCTTGAGGGTGAGAGCAGATGGATTAGTTGATTTGGATGTATCATAAGTGGCGTAATCAGCAATTCTTACAGATCAGGTTGCCCAGTATGTTTTGCACATAGGGTGTTTTTCACTTTGTATTTATTTTATTTTGTGGTGGTTTTTTTTTTTTCCCCTTCCCATTCTCCTGATATCAGCCCAAATTTGACCCGTGGGAAATTTCTGTCTTCATGTATTTGGTAGCTCTAGCAAGTCTTTATCAAACTTGTACAGGCTATGCCTTCGTCCACAAGCTTAAAATGTGGTTTTAACCAGATAAATTTTAACAGCGTCTGCACAAGGATGTTCCCTGACAGAAAATGCTCCCTACCCTCTTTGTTAAGTTTGAAGTCCCTGTCCTACAACTTGTATAAGAATTTGTGAAAATGGAAATTGTTACACCTATGACAAARTAAGAGCAATGTGGTGGGGTTTTTTCCTTGCTCTTTTCAGATACTTTAGCTAAAATATGTCCCAAAACATCAGTGTGAGTACCATGGAAAACTTCATCTCTGATGGGTAACTTGGCAAAGTTGTTAGAAAAATGACCTTTTATAATGGAAAAAAAATATTGGTTAGTTTTTAATGGAGAGGCTTCCTGGCCCACCTAATGTTATATGCAAACCAAGAAAGAAGGGACCCTATTTGCCACAGAAAATAAATGGAGGACTTCAGCAATTTGACATAATGTGTGCATTTTAGTGAAGTGTCTGGTATATACCCATAATATCAGTGAGCCTCATGATCCTTGATGTGTTTTTCCTTGAGATAACTTATTGAGGCAGGAGAAGGGGTTCCCCCTGTGTGGGCTGGGAGCTGAGGTACAGGGAAGCGAAGCGATTTGCTGCAGTTTACATGCGGTGGAAACAGTTTCTTCTTAGTAGCAGTCTGCTTTTCCTCTTGGAGGATTATCGCTTTTCATATTTTTATATGGTGATGGAAATTCTCAGGAGCAGTGGTGAACTGATGATTTACATGACAATGTATCATAGAACAAAAACATTTAAGAAACTTCTCAAGAATTTTGGGATTTTATAATAATTTACATGGAAATTACTTGTATAGATGGAACTTYTATTTTAGAAGCTTCTATAATAAGTTACTGAGGAGGCACTATCTGATTGAAAAGTTAGAGAGAGCCAAATCATATTAAACCTGTCTTATCTTTAAATGCATTTAAACAAATTGTAGTAAGCTTTGCCTGCTACTACAGGAAAAGAGAATATTTGAAAAGCTGATGAAAATTTCAGAGAGCTCAATACAAGCAAGATGTCAGAGCAGGTAAATTGATGGATGGATTTTGAGAATAGTTTCATGTCATATTGTATACATAAATGCTTATGAGTATTATATATTCCCCAGTGTTCTGGTGAACTTGGCAGTGTGAGTCTTACTTACCCAATTCTGAGGCAGCACGGAAAATGAGTAATCTGTGTCTAGCAATTAAGTGGTCACCTAATCCTGATTTCTCATCTACTTCTCCAAGCTGGAGGGTATGTTCCAGTGTCTAAAAGCATTCAGATACTTCTCTTCCCTTTGTCTTCACAATAGGTCATGAGTAATCTTCTTGTCAGGTGGTGTGTAACAGCAATAAGGCCTGCACTCAATACTTCTAGGATCAGTGGATTCATTTATTAAAGCAATTTCAGTCCACACCTAGAGACCTCGAAATCTAACTGTGCCTCTCCTTTTGCTTTCACGGGTAGGACTTCCCTGTTTCCAAACGTTTGGACTGTGTATAAACAATTAAGCTGKTTTTTTTATTATTATTATTTAAACACAATATTTTTCAGCATCCTGGCTTACTCCCTTCACAAACAATGAGGAGAACATCCCACGGGTGAGATCATCTCCCATCCAGCTCCTCAGTGATTAGCCGGAGACAGCCTCTCCTTGATCTGCCTACAATCCCAGGGAGATGCTAGTCTGGCTCGGTGAAACAAATCAGACTTTGCTCACATGTGGGCAAAGTGTCCTTGGCCCAGGCCATCTCCAAACCTCTGCTTTCTCTTCTTCTGATGTGCAGACTTGTGTCTGTTGTCATGTCACAGGAACACATACCTCTGCCTTGGGCGGTGGGGTGGATGCTTCCTGTGCACGTCAGGTCGTTTGGAAGGATTGGATCTGCACGAGGAAATTACACCTGGGGATTGGGCTTTCTAGTGGGTTATGACCCGGAGAGATGCTAAGTTGTTGTGCGGCACAATAGATTTTATCCTCCACTACTGTCTCATCTGCCAGGTATGTGATGAGCTGACCAGCCGCATCTGTTCGTGCAAGTTCACAAACTGGGGAAAGCACTTGCATTGCTGTGAAGGAGACATAATGATAAGGGAGCCTAAGATGGGAGTTGAATGAATCTTATAGGTGAGATTTGACAGGTCTGCATCTCTGGTAAAATTCCCCTCAAAAAAGGTTGCTGCTGTTGAGAAATGAGGTCATCACTATGAAGAAGTAACTTAATTCGTTTTTGTGGGAGTTCATGTTGCATCTGCATTCAAGCTGTATGCAGAAAATGTGATTTTTTTCAGGTGACACTGGAAGAGTTGTGGGTGAGTAAGCCTTGCATAAGAGGCTTAACTGTGGTTTGGATTTTCATGAACAGAATGGAGTGCATCTTGGGATAACTTCTTGTACCGATGCAGGTGAAACTAAAAAATTAGTTCCCTAAGGTTTTCTGGAGTGCCTATAGCCCCTTGCAGTGGTGGGACATTCGAATCCTATTGTAGCATGAAAAAAGTAAAAATATATCACCACCACTCTGCATGTACACCAGTCCTGCAAGTTTTTTTATTTATGTTTGCAGCTGGTTGAACTTCAATATCTTCATGCACTCAGTCTTTTGGTGTACTGCTAACAATGTTGAACTAGATAGTAGCGAGAGACCATCCACTCATTTTCCACAGATTAGTCATCGTTATTGTAGTATAATTAAACTTCATGTGTATCTGTTTATTAGTTTACCAAATCTGCTGGGTAACGTAGCCAAAATATATCAAAGCTAGTTTATCACGTCTTGGTCATAAAATTCAATGATCTAAAGATTGATTCTTTTCATAGGAAAGTACATTTCAACCTGCACCCCTTTTCTCTTCCCCCTGCTATGCACCAAAGTAAAGTGCCCAAGCTCTAATTTAATTCAAGGAAAACTTAAACTGTTGTTGTTGTTGTTTAATGGAGTGGTGTTCCCTGCTTGAACACCGCATGTTTCCTTATGGCAGGAAACCTTACTGAGGATGTTATATGCAAACAGCTCTGCATCCTGTGGTCTCTCTGTGACTGTTTGAATTCATACTGTGTTTGACCTATGGACTGGTATAACTGCACTGCAGAGTTGCACGATCAAAYGGGGTGCTAAACAATACTGAATTCAATTAGAAAGTTCTTCCATCTGCCATTCTGTATTGTTTTGAAATGTAGTGTGCTCCCATTTTTAAGAGACTATTCAGTATTGCTACAGGTAGTTTACTTATAGATTTAAGAGTTCAAGGAGTGSAGGGAGGAAGGCTGTGAATCTAATATTTGCTAAAATGTAACTTAGAGTTTCTAGGACTCTTCATTAAAGAGGGGAAGGAACTGCCCTTTCTAAGGGTGATCTAATCTACTATTTCAATAAAATCTTGCAGTTTTCTTAGTAATGGATTAAAGTACTAAAGACAATGTTGTCTTCAGATATTATTTTTAACAAGTATTTAATGCTGAATTACCCCTACAGAGAGAGTGCAGGTTGATAAAAGGGATCAGGCTAGCCTCTTTTGTTGTTGCGGTTGGTCTGTATTTTTTTKGGGTTAAGTTTGAAGCAGTTGAGAAGTAAAAGGTTCAATAATCTGTTACTAAATACAATCCCCTCAGACTGGAGGAGAATATTTTATCCTTTTGATATGCTTTTAATAGCCTGAGGTGTGTTCTTTATGAGGCTATGCTTTTTGTTCAGTAGATCATGTGTGGCAAAGACAAAGCTGTGTTATTTATGTTGTTAGCTTCTGGCTATATTTTCTGCTTTCAAACAGCAGTTTGAAACYGTAATGTATGTTATTAGCTGGATTTTACTGCTTCATCTTGTGCATTATACAGCACTAATATCATTCACTCTACTTTGATTTTTTTGGTTTTGTTTTTTCATCYTTTTTAAAAGCTTATATTAAAAAAGCTTATAGAAATATGTATTCCATAATGTCTTCCAAGAAGGTGTCATCTCACGGCTGGAAATGCCATTTAGCTTCTGGGACTCACTTTCTTAGTGTCTCTTGCTATCCTTTTGTTGGAAATTAATGTTTTACAATAGTGCTATTGCTTTTAAACAAATGTTGCAGAGAACAGTTTCAGATTTCCAGTTGATTTTAGATGCTCTGTTGAATTTGAATATAGAAACATAATCATGTTGCTTATAACTGGTTTTCCAGTTTATCAGTTTACCTGTGTTACTATCACTTTATATTAAATAGAATCATTGCTCTACAGTTCTGCAATGGTGCGTGTATGTGTGCATATATATAAAAAAATATGTAATGAATAAATGTGGGGGTTTTTCCCCATAAGAAATATGTCTTGTGGCTTTTTGGAGGGCATAGGGAAGCCTTTGCAAGGGAAGAAGAGGGTGAGTGAAGGAGGGTTCTTCATCTCTGTAACAAGGTGAAGTATTTTATACTTCAGGGCCTGACAATCAAAGGTGCTGGGAGTCCGTAAATTTCTTTAAAATCATATGGGATTATGGATGCTCAATATACTTGAAAAATCAGGCTGTCTGTAACTGGAGTGTCCAGCCATCAAGATACATTAAATTCCCTTCCTGTCCTGTCATTAACTTAAAGGATTTTGCTTTTCTATCTAAAGTTTAAGATATTACATCAAAAATACTATATAGATCAGTGTTTGTAAGGTACTTGGATACATGTGTAGAAGTATGATAGAAAAAGTAGAGCCTTCTATTGATTCTGTATGCTGAATGATGAAACTTGGAAGAAATTCTGGGCAGCTGCCTTGCTGTTATCTTTCCTGTGTCTTGAMTGGAACAGGAGTCCTGTGGAAAATAACATTTGTGGTTGTGTATTTTCAAAACTTTTGCATATTGCCAAGTGAGCAGAATAAAAATTGACACRTTTTTAAGGTGTTGAACAGTTGAAAGTCTGATGTAGTACCGACRGCTGTGCCTAAGACTTCATGGCTTAGAGGTTTTTGGTTTGTTTCTTGAAGAATTCCAGGAATAGCATTCACAATATAGCAACAATTGCCTATGGGTTTTGTGCACGCACACAAGCTTAATGGCTGAGGGTTGAAATAGTACTGATATTCACAAGTGGTAAAGGCAGGAGTTGTTATAGAATATTAACTTGGGATGGTCAGAAAGTGTTTTTGTCAAGACCTCTTTTTTGTTTGCATTTATTTACTCTGGTTTCTGGAAACATTAGGGGCTTTAAATAAAAGAGGAAAAGACGAGTGTTTGGGCATGCTGATTTGCAATAATGATAAAGGAAAGAATAAAGATGTAGATAGAGTCAAAATCATGCACTTTTTTAAAATTGGGGAGGCTGCTTCTTCTATCATAAAATAACAGACTTCCAGTCCTGACGGGTTCTTCCTCTGCGGTCACTGGGGGGACCCAAACGATTATCAGTACCCAATAGTCTACACGTGGAAACGTGGGRCAGTATTTGCTGGTGAGTGGTGTTTCAATACCAATGGACTGGGAAGATCACTTGATTTAATATTGGAATAAGTCACAGAAAAACTTCTGTCCTTTTCTCCTTCTCAACCATCTGGGTTTATCATATAGGGAGGCATTTTTTTGAAGATTTTCTTGGAAGATAAGCTAGTCTGCCCCAAACAGGGTGCATGCATGAATCCTTTTGAGAGTGCCTGCTAGGCTGAAGAGCATGAGCTGTGTGCAGCAACAAGTTGATATACTCATAAACGTGGGGAAAATAACAAAACCTACCCCAAATCTCTGTGCTCTGAGTGAGTCAGTGATCGAATAGATAAATCTCATTAACCTTTCAACAGTCCCAAGCTAAAACTGTCCTTATCACTCCTATATACTCCCTCAGGGCATCTATTAAACTATAGTTGCTGCACATGATATGTAAGGAGACATGCTCAGCTGTGGAACATGAGTATCCAGCATTTTATCACTGGAAATGATAGTTTCACACTGACAAATTATTAACCAGGCTTCCATAAAAGTATCCTTAGCTTCTAAAACCTGTATTGGTAAATGATGAACTTGGCTTTACAGGTCAGGTTGTGATGGGCTGATAGCTGTAGGCTAGCAAAAGGCAGCAGCAGTGGCAAGAGATACTACTATTAGCATCTCCTGACTATGTCCCCATCATCTTGGAGAGATGTTCTCTCTAGGTGAGGACATGCAGCCACCATCCCTTCCATGCTGGCAAACTTTGGCTGCCTACTCCGTGTACACTGGACCATCTCAGAGATAACTTTTCCTTCTCTGAAAGATCTTTCATAGATTTCCTACTGGAAGTGTGCATCAACTATGCTCTCCATCTCAAACCCAGCTAGTGAGTAGTTTGACCCTCACATAATGATACATTTTGGTATCATTTCAAGTGGCATAAGCTGTCTGTATTGCAAATGCAATCAAAAGGCCAAAACACTTACAATGCAGATTGCTGGAGTAAATCTTGGCCAAAAGGAGGCAGAAAGCTGCTACAGAAAAGTCAAGTTATGATTAATATCATGTGAGTGCAGCTCTGCAGTCTTTCTCCTGAATAATTTCTCTTTTGTCACTTCACCTAAAAGCTAGTGTCCCAGCAATATGTTGCCTGTGCCCACCACCTGTTCTTCCCAAAGCTTGGAAGAGTAACTCTAGGACAGGTAGCAAGTCTGGAAGCCCACCTCCAGGTTTTTGAAGTCTTTTKCTTCTAGTATCACTGGAATTACACATCTAGCTGGAATGAGAGAGAGGTATCGAGTATGGCAACAAAGGGAATCTGAAGTGAAGAGAAATGATTAAGGGTTTGTCTGTGTTGGAGTAGGAGCTGCTTCTTGAGGGCTTCTGTGTCTTCCTACTGTTTGTGCAGCACCTGCTAGTATCATATTATGGAATTGCCTTGGCAGATCATGGCCAGAAGGATAGATGAGAAAGCTTGTGATCCTTTTCTTATAATTAGCATRAAGTATCATAGAATAGCATGTGTTAGATAGCCTTTACGTTTGAAAAATTCAGATTGCTAACAAAGTCTGATCGAGGCCTCAGGTCTCATAAARTATTTCTGCAATGGAAATCTGTATCTTCTGTCATGTCCTATAGAGTCATCTTTAGCAGTTACATCTACTTCCTTCTAGTTTGGAGCACTTCATACGCAATGATCCATTGTGCAGCTTTGAACTTCACTYCTCCAGCCCGGTGCCTAGCTGCTGCTTGCTAGCCACTGTTGAAGACTGTGCTGCCAAATCTCTGCTATGGCTTTTTGTGCAAACTAGACTGAAGCCAGACAGTCTGTTCAGCACTGGCAACTTAAGCTGCATGCCCTTTTTTCAGGATATATACATCTGAGGCACTGGATGGGCTGTGCTRAAAGGGCAAAGAGTTTTAAAATGGCAAAGAAAGCCATCCTAGATGTTCCCTTCATTTGATGGACAGCATTTTTGGAGGAACTGGTCACTTTTCTTTGCTTGTTATACAGCGTATGAAAAAGGATGCTGATCCTCTGTATGCTGCTGGCAGGCAGTCTATATAGGCTTTTGCTGAAGTTGCTTATTGGATTCATTGGGGTCCTAGAAAATCAGACAGCAGTGTGCAGTTCTTTTCTCACTGATKTAAGTTCTGGTCCTGAGTCATAGATTATATGCATGGCCCCTCCCCACAGACCTTGTGCTATTACCTGGAGCTGTCTTGGATAGACATCTATGTTACAAATCTCACCCTGGGAAGCAGAGGGAAGCCTCCATGTATTCTGCTACCTCCTCTGCCCCACTGAAAGTGATCCTCAGGACTCTGATAGCTGATACACAACCCAGTCTTCAGACAGACAGCAGTGTAACCTGTGAAAGTAAGATTATATATTCTAACTAGGTTTTTGTGGGGCTTTTTTCCTGCTTGCCACAAGAATTTTGGAAACTGATGTGCTTACAAATGCAGACTTCCCAACCATGCCCATTTTGAGGTAAACACGCTGGGACAACGCACTGATGCATTTCATGGCAAGATTTAAGTGACCTGTTAGCTTTATTTGCTGTTTGTAGAGAAAAACATTGTAGCACTCTATTTAATGAAAAACAAACCAAGGCAACACTTCAAGCTCATCCCACTTCTGATTAAGCTGTTTATATCCTCTGGTAGGTTTCTGGACAAATGTCCTTGTGAACAGCTCATTTTATACTGCAAATGAGAAGCAGGATGCATTTGTTTACGTGTTTTGTATGCCTGCATTTGAGGTAGTCATGCTGCATCCCCTTCACAGTCAGTGGAGAGAAATGGATGCTGCTAGGCAAGGATTCCTCTGACCTTTTTAAAATCTTTTCATGAAGATGAGGTGAGTCATGCCCTAGAAGTGCCTGTTTCTCCCTGTTGCTTACAGAGTGGGGCTGGGATGACTAGGCCAGAATAAATAGGAGAGATCGTAGAATAGAATCATAGGATGGTTTGAGTTGGAAGGGAACTTTAAAGATCATCTAGTCCAACATCCACCCCCACCCCACCACCTTGGGCAGATGAATATCCTAAAGATTTTTCACGCCTCTATAGAGAGAAGTCATGTAATGTACGATTATATACCTTTAGTGTGCATGAAAACAAACATTTCTTTTCATTAAAACCTGAATCTAGTTCCTTTGCTAAATCAAATAGAAAGTTATTAGCACGCGCAGTAGATAATGAGTGTTACTAYACCATACTGTTGCAGAAAGGCAAACGAACACTTAGCATCTAACAGGCTGAAATAATGGAGGACTGGATTTCTCACCTCTTGCACACACACATTTCCCCATTCAAAGCACTCACACACAAGGTCCAGGTTCCCTTCTCCCCAAACCCAGAGGGGGTTTCACTGGCTTGTTGGATGCTTTTCCAAATGGCTGCTCTTCTAAATGCTAGTTCCCTCTTTTCTGACTCTGCAGCCTGGCTGCAGTTCCTCAGCAATCTTCCTGCAGCCCTCTTGCAAACCTCAGAGCTAATTTCATTTTTCTTCATTCATGAAGAAAGCAAAGTCAATGACAGAATTTTATCAAGTGGACTAAACCTCAGATTGATAGTCATGAGTTTTTCTGCAAAATGAAATGTTTGATAAAGTCAAGGCACCTTCTTTGGAAGAGAGTACTTTGGAGTACTCTTAATTCAGCAAATTAGTGAAAACATTTGAACTTGAAGACTTACAAACAAGTTTCTATTGTAATTTTTGAAGAATCCTCATCCATTTCTGGAACATACCTGCTGGTGTTTTCTGATGAGAAAATTCTGTTGGGGGGGGGGGRAAAACAAACAAACAAACAAAAAAAMCACCAAGCAAACCTACTGATATTTCAGTCAATCACTTGCTGCAGCTAAAAGAAACAGGTACTTTTTTTATGAGAACATCTTGTTAAGTAACGAAAATAATCCTCTTGTTTTACCATGCATTTTTTACTTCACGTCAGGCAAAGCTTCCTGTAATAGCGCTGCCGTACAGACCACTGCCCCAGGGATCTCGCACACGGTTACGCATGATGGTTGCTGCCCAGAGCAGCCTCAAGTCCCAGTGAACAGGCGACAGGGCATTTAAGGAGGATGGAGATAAGTCGTGAGTAGATCACGGAGCAGCAGCTGCTGACCAGTAACAGAAATGATAGTGGCTTTCAGGCGCCCTGGGGGTGCTAGTTCGTTCCTGTCCCGTGCATCCCGCTGTCAAATGCGATCATGTCATAACATAATATGTATTAATTTAACTTCTCCTAAGCTCACTSTGCTGATAGTTGTAAGAAATGCTAGCGGTTATAAAGAAGGGTTAGGAAACTTGCTGACATTGTACTTGCTTTCTATTTCTAAGAGAACTCAATATCAAGAAGTGATTTCTCGCTCCCAAATGCCATGCCTGTTTTAATGTGGGGAAAGGGTGCTACAAATTTTTAAAAGTAAACAGTTGATAAACTTTCTTCAGCTTGTCTTAGTTAAATTTCATAACTGTGAGTCTAGGTTAAATTTATAATTTATCCAGCTATCAAACAAAATATGTGGAAGGTGCATATTAGAACTTGGTTTACAACTGTGTATAAATCTGTTCTATTCTAGATCTCAGTTCATTGCTTTTCTTTCCACTTCATCACAGAAAGTATAGAGACACGGGGAATAACTTAAACGTATTAAGGTAAAGTTCAGCACTGAATGAATATTGCCTTCATACACACTGTGACTAAGCAATAAGGTTGAGATGACTCAAGCCCTAAGTTATATTTTTGTGGATGATTTAACATTGCACAGATGTTTTATGCTTAACAATAGCAAAAATATTTTTTTCCTTCCTTCATTCTTTGGTTTGGATCCATTTGGTTTGTTTAATTTYGCAAGCTGATGCATCGAATTTTATTTCCATTCTTACCCCGGGAGGTATCATCTTTTCTGGTTAAATGTTCAGCCGGGAAAGTGAACCATGTTTACTCAATGATGAGCAAAACAAAAGAAAAAGGTTGCCTCCTGCTCCTTGCCTCCTGCTTGTAAGTATATTAGCTAAAGCAGTGTAATATAGAGAAGATTATTAGATATTTGTTTATTCCAAAGCATCACCTAAGGGGTTAAATTCTCTCATTTCATTGTTTTGTAGGATCTCTGGGGAACGTGGGCTTGTGTTCRCAAGCGAATGCCATCTGGTATACTCTTTACCTCTGGTCTGTTCTGCACTTGTTCCCCTGCCTGCATGCACCCTGCCTTTCTCCCGGTGTAGCGCACTTGAAAAATAACCCAAGGCTGTTGGGGTAGCAGCCAAGCGGTGTACTCCGCAGGGAGCTTTCACTGGGCAGTGGTGTCCCCTGTTGTGTGTGGAATGTAACCTGACCATTTGGGCAGCTGTGTGAGCCTAAACTTCTACAGCAAGGAAACAGAAAAACATAATTTTTATTTTTTWAAAAATGCTTTTTCRTGTTACTTGAAGATTTTTATGAGGGCTGAAAAACAAGCAGAGGGAGACCTGTAGTAGGAGCATGGTTTAATGAATGCTAGGACCAGCAGCGCTGAGCTTAGTCTTAGCAATCTTATTTGTATAATCAAGCATGTTAATTTACTGCTTTCTTACACAGTAAGGTGGAATACTTTGTAGATTTAATAAGCTTTAACATTATTGTTTTAGTCTATAAATACTCATTATTTTGGTTTTGAAATGTTATTACACTAGTGCTAGAAACTAGCTATAGCTCGAAGGCATTGACTGTGGTTGGAGAGAGATCTGCAGTCCTGTAGGTATATGACAGCTTTGCCAAGACATTACCAAAAAGCTGGAATTGTGCCTGACCTAAAAAATGAACTGCTTTTGAATCCATTGTTTTTGTTTGATTAATGAATCTGAGCTTTTCTGATTACTATGAAGTCAAACACACTTATACTACTACATGACTTACAGAGAGGCAGACTTGAAGAATCAGAGCTTCAGCTTTTCTCTCAGCTTGGATTCATTCCAGTGAACTGATACAAATTTGTATGATGGCATGCTGTGCTTTTAATGTCTCTTCAAACAATGTTGCTGCCACTCATACGTGACCCTTTCTTTAATGCAATATATGACTTGCCAGTTTGTAAATCTTCCAGCTCTTATATCTAAAGGTCTTTGAAGTTTGTTCTTAGTCAGTCAAAGAATCTGCTTACTAYTTACATTGTAATACTGACTAGAGCTCTTACTCAGTCTAATCCATGTGCCACTGACCGAGATCGCATTCAACAAATTTGGTTTCTTTTCTTGCCGCTTGATTTCACTGTCTTGAGTCACTCTTCCTTATCTTGCAAATTTATTGATTTTATGCAACAAGCATTTCCTGGTGCTTCAGTACCTGCTGGCACTTAGTTTGCTTACCTGGGCGTTTGCACTCTGCAAACACATCACTGAGAAGTGAAGCTGGTTTTTCTTGCTCCTGTATATAGCATTCTGCAAGCAGTATGCTTAAGTCAGAACAGGAAGAGAGACAAGTTGGCCATTACGCTCTCAACATGGTAAGCTTTACATTTATTAAAGGTTCTTGGTATGAACAAGAACCTTTTTATGCCTTTCTGCTATTTTATTAGGCTTAATATTGGCAGTCCTTCCTTTCCTTCCCCCATCATAGGCTTGCATATGGCTGTGGGCCTCAGAAAAGATAAAACACAACTGTGGACATGGGCCCTGTTTCGTTGGCTACCTAGTGATGCCACCTTAGTTTTGAATTTTATTTCAGACGCCCATGTGAATGAACTCAGGATACACAGGATTTGTGTGTTCTAAGCAACGCATATATGAAACGTGCCTCTTTTCATTTGAGTGTCAAAGCTGGGTGCATTGGATCCAGATTCAGCACGGTGTGAAACATAGTGCCAGCACTGAGTTGGGAGGTGGGAGCCGTGGCCGCCTGAAGCGTGCGTAAGAGACAGCAGTGCGGTCAATCCTGCTCATGCCGGGTTCCCAACATGGCCGTTGTGCCTCGTGCAGCTTTGGTTCGGGCAGTGGTTGGTGCCTTTTCAAGAGACAATATATCCCAGTTTCTCATCTGACAAAAKTCAATTACAGTCCACCATGCCATGCTGCATTCGGCTACTGTTGGTAGGAATTTCTTTACCAGTATGGAAATACTGTTTGGGCCTGTCCCAGATACACCCATGCTAGTAAGTAAGTGTAGTGCAGACCACATTTCTCTGCAAAGAATTTCTCACCAGCAGTATGTGAAGGCTCTGTCACTCAAACAATGTGAGGTGATGCTGTGGTTCCCGTACCACTGCAGTCAGTGCACGTGGAAAATGCTGCCTCTGTTGCTGAGTCACTAAATTGTTCCACGTACTGGCTTCTGGCTAAGTAAACATAATGGCTTGGCGGTGGGAATAATTTCTTGCATCAAGCAATTTGATAATAGCACCATTGAAGAAAAGAGGATAATTCCTCTCCCTTCATCTCACTTCCTTTCAGCTCTGCCTCTGTCTCTTGGGAGCAGGATGCTTCTCCTCCTTCCTGAGGAGGAGGGGGAGAGATGACGGGAAAGCATTTTGGAGTGCAGATGAAGCTGTTGATTTGCTGGCTTCAGGAGGATACACGTGGCAGTGACAGTGGTGGTCACTGCACCTGTGGCAACTGCAAATGTAGCTGATTGCAGTGGATTCACTGCAATTCCTGTAGCTCTTAACTAACATCCCTCATGAAGATTCAGTTTCAGGAGTGCTGTATTTCTAATTGTCACAAGCAGCTGTTCTAGCAGTTAACAAAAATAAATGGCATGTTCTTCCCCACCATAATGCTTTCTCTCTCTCTCTCTCTCTCTCTCTTTTTTTTTTNTTTTTTTTGTTTTTTTTTTATAAAAACAAGCCTTAAGTAATTCTTTTGTCTTGGGAGGGTGAGCAAATGCTCTCTGGACAGACATGGTACCTGTGTACAGTGGATGCAGGAATACTGCAGGATAAACTGCACCTTATTATTCAGTTGTGTCTAATTTTGCTGTCATGTGCTAATAAGAGTCTGTTATTTCTAATGTATCTTCCTTCAACAATAGTTTCAGAGAGGAAGACTCCATTCTAGAAATCCCTTTCCACAGGGATAAGAGAAGTGGGAAAAGCACATGGATAGTCCCAATGAGCAGTTCTTCTACCSCTTTCCGTGAGGCAAGGGAAAACAGCCACACACTTGAGAGGCTCAATTACATACTGTCTTGTGATCGTGTCACTTCATTCGTTCCTCCTCCGTTACTACTTCCTTTGCAAGTCCAATATTAGATCATTGCTTTACTCTGACTTAAGAGTCATATTGAATGTAGATTAGAATTAAGCCCATCCTTTTAGGGGGCTTTGCATTTTTCCATGTGTCCTAATTTGCATTTTAGCGCTCCTCAAATGCCCTGTTGTGTGAAATCTTCACTCAGTTTAGGATGAAAACAACTACATTTCCTAACCAGCCACAGGGCTGCTTAATAAAACATCAAAAGTCTGTTAAAAGGAGCATTGTCACTTTCTAAAAACTGGCTGGYTGGTTTTGCTTTTAAACCCTAGGTTGGTTCATAATTCAGCTTCTGTCAGCTGATTTATTCTGGACTATTTAGAGAGGGAGCAAAAAGTAGCTCAGGAAAGGAGAAGAGCAAATTTTCCTGTTAAATCTTAATGTGAAATACAGGCCTGATGTCTAATCATGTGTTGTCTAAAGCAGGGAAGTCTTAAGTGGTAGTTTGTTAAAAACAGTATTTCATTACTTATTAGCCTCCTTTTCTATAGAGCAAGTGTTCCTGCTGGTTTTGTTATCACCATTCTTTTTGTTTAACAACTACGTGTATAACAAATGCCCACCGCTTACCACAAAAGRTATGGGAGCTAAACCGGATGGTCTCCTGCTGTGAGGTAGGTGATGTTTTGGTACCTCTTGTACCAGTACATGGCAGAACAAAGGCAGTGCTATCAGGGTTTCAACACAGAATTTGCCTAATCAGACAGGAGTGAAGCAGGATGCAGGGACAAGGGATTTTTGACTAGATCTTCTTCATGTTGGGTAAAGATGCCTGCACTATCTTCGGCCCTAAAAGATAGCCTTGCAAGAGTAACATTATCTAAGAATTGGGAAAACTTGGCTTATGGAAAGTTAACTGCTGCTAGTACTTCAGCTGGCTTGGGGTAGAGAATGTCACCTAGGCAGAGGTCATGAGTGTAATGTGTTTAGAAGGAATCCTGTCYGGAGAAATACAAGCTTCTCTTGAGATATTTGCTGAAGCTTCAGCAGCTACGCAGTGTCTGGTTAGGAAATCTATTATTTTTTGAGTAGCAATTTCATAGTGCAGAAGAAAATCTGGAAGGTGAGGTGGGTCTGAATCTTAATGTCAATTAGCTGGTTGGTACACGTATGTTGGATAGCTGGTGGACAGAAAAACCGGGCTATTTCAGCATCAGATATGTTACTGCAGCCTTGAATACAAAAGCTGTATTGCCGACGTGCTTGGTGTTGTGCTGGAGACTGTGTTCCCCCACTAAAGCAATAAAGGAAATTTGAGGATGCTGATTTTTAAGTCTGTCATTGGTGGGTTTTAAGTCTTGCTAATACCGAGTGTGAGATCATTAAACAGGTTGCCATCCCGGCTCTTGAGGAGAATATTTTTGCTAATTCACAAGATATTTCAACCTACGTAGAGTTGGTTGAACACATAAGCAGGTAAAATTGTATTTTCTGACAGTTGCCAAATCCCACTGTTACGTGATAAAGACAGTTAAAACCCACAAGATTTTTGTCATAAATGGAACTGAAGGATCTATTCCCAGGTACGTTCAGTAAAAAATAGAAAGAAAGCAACAAAACCCACTGTGAATAGAGTAAAACTTCAGTTGCTTTATAGTCTTTCTATAAGAATAGATTTTATTACAAACATCTCCCTGTTAATGTGGGTAACAKTAATGTAATTTGGGTCTATCTGTTTGGTAAACATTATAATACTCTGCATTATTCTCTATATTGCAAACTCTAACGTAGTTTCTGTTGTCTTTACAAACAAGACTACAATAATTTCTATTCAAGATTCACGTAGTTCACCTAAAAAGTCAGCTGTCAGCATGAGATACCAGAATTTTGTTGACTAGACCACTGTCCAGTGAGTCTGCTCTGGTGTTTCTAAGCCAGTCTCATCTGGCATGGAAGGCAGTGGTAACCCTGAGATCAGCTGCAATGTCAGGTTTTGCCTGTGGGCRGTAAGAATAATTTTTCCTTTCTCTCCTTTGTTAACCTCTTCTTGCATGCTTCCACTCTCCATGCCTTCACACCTCTTACCACCACCTCTGGTGCTGGCGCCTAAATCCAGCCTCTTCCCCACCTATTCCTGAGCATAGCCAGGGGTTGCTGTGACTGCCTGTCGATCTGTGGCTCAGAAGGATCTCCATTCATGTGGGATTTAGATCTTACCTGCTTTCTACCTGCAAGTTTTGCCTCTGCTGGCAATGGTGCATGTTCTGTGGTTTAGGATTTCCTTACTGGTGAAAGCTGCAAGAAACTTAATGGCTGTTACGTCTGGCACAGGAGACTGTTAAATTTTAAATCCATCTAATCCAACAGTTTGTGATCTCATAACCCTTACCAGTGCTTAGTTCTGCTCTGGAGTCTACATATTTGACCCTGTGCTCCAGGTGGCAAATGAAGTAACTGGATTCCCAATTATGGCATGTCACCTTAGTAATTTTGGATTTCGTATGTGCCTCCCTGTATTGAGAGAAAAATCTTCCAGGACGTTCAAGGATAGGCAGTATGCCTAGCCAAAGGGAATCTTTGTGGCTTTTGGATATTCTGATAGGAGTACTAACTTCTTTAGAGTTAAAAGAAAAAAGCTCAGAAAATATGGTCAGATGTCAAGTTAATCTTTTGAAGTGTTTTTTCTCTTCCTTGAATTCCCAATATCAGAATACATCTTACAAGGTATAGTGTTCTTGTCAGCCTGTGTGTCATACCACTCAACTGTTTTTCTGCAAGAACCGTAGTCGCCCATAGTGCATCATCAAGACGATAATGGTGCTATCAGAGACTATTTTTAACACTTTTGTTGTCCTAAATTTCTAATTGTATTGCTCATTCTTTCCCCTTAGCCTCTTGGTTTTCCATTTTTCAATAAAATCTGTTTTTTTTTCTAAGTTAAAAAAAATAAGTGTGTGTCAGAATAATGCTAGTGCTGTGTGTCACTTGTGTTACCCCTGCAAGGAAAACTTGCGAACAGAAATTCGGAGCACCTTGGCCGGCCAAGCAACTTAGCTTATTCTCTGACTGCTGAACTTGGCTCTGTGAGTTTTATGGCAGTGCCCCATGCTCCCTAGCCCACTGATGTTAGGGTCCGGTTGGGATGAAAGTACTGTTTTCACCAGGCATTTTGCTAGGCAGTTCAAGAAAGAAGCTAGCCTTCTTGATAGTAACAAAGTGTAACATGTTGGATTTCTTACTTTTGCTTACAAGTAACTTGGCCTTATGGTATTAATAGAAACACCATTTTCAAGAATTTAAGAATAAACATAATGGTCCAGTGTTTTATTTTTTCTATTAAAATAAATGCAGAGAATCAAAGTAATTTTTTTTTCCATGTGTGTTTTTATTACTTGGCTTTTATATGTTTAAGATAGCAATCTAGCCAGAAGTAGTAGTCTGTGGTTTGTTTGTTTCCCAATTTTCAGTAATAGTAATATCATAGTTGGCAATCCCGACTTGTACTTCTGCCTTGCATTGGCTTGTTGTGTGCTCTGAGTTTGTGTATGACGTTTCTGTCCCATTTTCGCACCTGATGAAAGTGACGCTGATAGTTGCATCTGTGTTGCAGAAACAGTAATATTTATATTACTGTTTTCTTAGGAAAAAAAAGAAAAAATAGATGAAAATGTTATATGCCACTTGTGTATACTTTATGATTTTTTTTTATTAATTTGAAAATTTTAAAGATTAATTGAAACAGGTTACAAAATATCAGAAGAAATTCCGATGCTTATGTAAGATTAATATGAGGAAAAAATCTCTTTGAACTTAAATTGTGACATTTGTATCCTTTACTAATAAATAGATAGCTGGGAGAATGAAGTATTTAAAAACTCATATTCTGAAGTAGTCGGTGAAAAGCAACACAAAAATTTCACTTGATGCCATTGGCAACAACAGGATTTGCTCCTTCAGTGGTTGTTAGGAAGGGAAACAGAAGAATATCTTGTCTTTTACCAATAGTTGTCTTAGACTGTGAACACTACTCCTTCAGTTCTCTGTGCTATTTATCTTTGTCAAAACCTTTCCAAACTGTTGAAAGCCAGGGAAGCAAGGCCTGCTTTTAAAAAAAAATTAAATTTCTTAAAAGCTGTTTTGGTTCTTCCAGCATGCATAATATAAAATAAATCTGCATTATCTTATATCAAATGTGCACCTATGTATGCACACATGTATTTGCACTTATGTATGATGACGTGGATGCATTTTTTTTGTGTATAAATGGGTTTATGTTTGTATACTGTATATAATGTGTGTACGCTTCAAAGTACAATGTGCATCTGTTCACATAGCTTAATTTTTTTAAGGAAAAGTGTCTTGGAGGTCATGCTTTATTTCCATGTGAAACTATGTTTACTTCTGAGACTGTGAGGGCTGGATGTTCCAACCAGTTAGCTAGAAGTTTTAGATACTTTCCAAGAAGCTTCCTGGTGACTCTTACCAAATAGGGTCAAGTTCAGAGCTTCAGTATGGATTAGGGTGTCTCTTCTGGTTTTGTTTGGGAGTTGTTTTCTGTTTAGAAATGACAATAACAACAACAAAAAGTGACTTATTAACATGTAGCCACCCAGAAGTAAGACAAATTTCACTTCAAGTTCTTGCTGTATTTACTGGAAGGGAATGGGCATTTCTAGAACATGTCATCCTGAATTAAATGTCTGCAGTAAGTGGATAAATCACTCTTTGAAAATTCCTAGTTCTCCGAATTGACTGTGAAGCAAGTGTAATGGAGGACTTGCTGAGATTCAGGTATATACTTGTTTTGAGGTGAGGTGAATCTTACCTTTAGTGCTGTCCTCCCACTTGTTAATTTTTATTTTTCCCTTAAAGTAATCTCAGGGAAATGAGTACAATCATTCCTCCCCCCCCACCCCCATGCTTATTACTGTTAGGATGGAAGTATTACAAGGTGAATATAGTAATTTAAATGTATTGCAGTAGGAAGATAATTGCAGAGCCTCGTGGGAGCATAATAATCAAACATTAGCGAGTAAATAACATAGAAAACATGATGTATAAGTAGCCCCTGAGATAACCTGATAGTCTGCAAGCCATTCTTTGGTGGTTTTCAAACCATTACTAGATTAAGACTTTCTCAAATCAGACCGTGATGGTAATGTCAAAATCACCTACACTTGTTTGTTTTGACTTTCAGGTAGTCTGAAATAAATATACCCAGCTATTTTGTGGCTCCAAACTACAATTATGCCAGGAAGTTGATGCCACAGCTGCTTGTGAATGCAGTCTGAAGGCCTGCAGTGTGCCGGTGAGCGTCAGCCAGGACACAAAGACATTCGGTAACCAGGAAAATGACTGGCTGTCTTGAGGAAGAAACAAAGAAACCTATATTTCTTGTGTAGTTGGAAGGCAAAGCAATACAATCTGGAAACCTGGTTAACTTAAAGAAGCATTTTTCAAAATACCTCTTGACTGTGTGAATCTTGTAACTCTGACACAAACGTGCCTTTGGACTTGGGCAAATAAATCATTGGAAGAATTGATCGGGCAAAGCAGTCATTGAAAGAGTGGCTGTTGAAGAATCATGACGAAGCACTTGGAGATCATCAATTTGTCATTTTTGTTGGAACATGAAAAGGAAACAATATTGGGAGTATTGAAGAGAGATGAGTATCTGAAAAAAGTTGAAGATAAAAGAATAAGGTAACCCTTTTTATTATTGTTCTTAAAAATATGGTCTGTAGTATAGATATTTTTGTGGTACCCAGCGAAGATTTTCTAGATGCCTCAGGAGAAGGATGAATGTTGGGAGGTGGCACAGTTAATTATAAGTCAAATTAAAGTGCGTTAAAAAGAAAATTGCTTGCTAGCGTGGCCGTCTGTAAACAAAAGATGGTGTCCGTTGCTTCAAGGCAAAAGAGTAAGAAAGATAACGTGCAAAAATACACAGCAGTGGCTTGTAAATTTCCGATTCTGTAGATTTTGCCCACTTTGGCTGAATTTCCCCCCTGTGAATGGAAGGCTTTAGTAAGGCTCTTGAAATTTCTTCCTCCAAGAGGAGCTGTATACTTTGCGCCTTCAGAGCTGACTGTGAGAGGGGAAGTTTGGAAGGTGTCACGGGGAGAGAAAGTAGGTGTCTGCCTCTGTGCAGGAGCCCATACAACATGGGGCAAATGCAAGATAGTGACCTTTTTCTTTCTGTTTCAGTACTTACAGAGTAGGGAGGAGGAGGGACACTTCATTTTTCAAATTACTTCGATTTACTAATAAATAAATAAAACTGAAAACCTCAGGTATGGATCTCAAAAATCACTGATGGGAGAAATAGAGACTCAGGGTATTAATAGAGTCCATATGTTCTTTTCTGAGGAAAAAAGGTAAAAATCAAAGTTCAGAGGACAATGTGTGGAGGCAAGCTGATAGCTATTTTAGATGACTCAAATTCAGTTAGTTCAGCGAAGTATCAGTTCTGCGAAAGGTTCATATGCTTTTCCAGTACGTTGTTGCTGCTTCCTTTCATTTCTCCCCGCTGCCCTTCTATACAGTGCTGGTTCTGAGAAACAGGCTTAGCATGGATGTATGCAGCACTTGGTGTTGGCGAGGCTGCGGAGTGTAATGGATGACAAAGGGAAGATTTCCAGCCTTTGCTGGTTTCTGTCCATGTATCCCAAGGCCAAGTTGCATTGTTCTTCGCTTTGATTTGCTAAAAAGCATTTTAGGCATTGTGCATTGCAGAGATGTACATTCAGCACCTGCTGAGGCTTCTTTTGTATAAAGCTATTATTTAGAAATCCATGCAGAGCTAGCCACCAGTTTTGGAAGTCTTTCTACCTTGAGAGACCCAAGTCTAAGTGCAGTGCCCCTATTGGTGTGCAGCCCATTTAACTGGGGAAACGTAGTGGATCATCAAAATGGAGTGGGCTAAAACTGGTTGCTGCTGCTGCTGCAAGACTGGAAGGAAAGGTGTTTCTTTATGGTGGTGTGGGCAAATTAATGTCCTTCATGATTTGTCAGATGAAGAAGAAAACAGAGCACAAGAAAACAGATGGAGCACTGTTTGTTCCAGGCATTGTGCTCTATTTTGTAATAGGATAAGCATTTCAAAGTGAGTATTTCAGTTTTCTAAGGTGGTGGCCTTGGAAATGTGTGATGTGCCAGTAGTCATCGATCAAAGGTGTTGGTATGAAGTGCAGCAGTGTATCAGATCACTAGCTTCCTGAAGCCCCAAAACGCTTTCTGTTCTACTACTGTCATTCTCCAATCTCAAGTGCAAAGTTGAAACTCCTGAGGTTTTGGGGGAGTGGGGGGGGTTGTTGTTGGTTTTTTAATACGTTGTCTTAAAAACCCTAATTTTCTGCTTTTTTTGGCACTACTGGAAGTCAGTCTGCCAAACCTTTGAGAACCCAAGGCACCTCTGGAGGATGTGGTTCAGTAAAGTGACAGGTGGTAATGGCTTACCTGTGTTTTGCTACAAATAGAAAGAGCACCCTAAGAAAAGGCTGAAAATGAAGTTAATCTGAAATATAATGCTAATTAGGATATCTAACAATGCAATGTGGTGCTTATGCGTACTTCTAGCACCTGTATATGAGCCAATTGGTTTCAGATTCAGAGTGTGTTTGGAGAACTGTCACTAGACCATACTGTGCCTGATAATGGCAGAATGTACTCTATATCCAAAACATACAAACTATACAGAACTGGGTGGGTAACTGCTTCCTAGGAGACTTCATAATTTTTCTTTCTGAGTACACCTTGGCAAGGATATCTTTAATTATGGCTTATAAGTATACCTCAGTGGAACATTTGTTGTCTTTGGAATACCATTTGATGCAATCTGTTATATATTTTATTGAAGTACTTTGCAGAAGAACAAGTCCCTTTGTATTTATTTTCAAGGAATTTTTCATTCTGGCAAGATGCTTACTTGTACATTGTACTAAAGAATTTTTATTAGTCTGTTCCACTCTCCCTGAATCTATCTTGATAATTGGGTTTTTTTCTGTTCCTATTAGTCTTCAAAAGCCATCGTAACTTCAAAGGGTCTTTCTATTCAACATGAAAGCAATAGTAGGTGTAGGAGGATGTCCTAGTAATGAAATTGTTAGGAGTTATTTTCACTATCACTGCTCATACTTGTGTTCTGGAGTGCAGGTGGCTGTTCTTGTATTTTTATTTGAGGTACAAATATTTCACCTACATGCGAGAGAAACACAGAAGGCAGCAAGTACTCTTTCTGTGGTCTAGTTTTGATAATACAAATAAACAACCTCCTTAATAAATATTAGGGTTTATGTTCTTAATTTTAAGTGTGTATCTTGTGTGACTGGAAAATTTCTTTGAATATTAATTTAAAGCTGTTAGTAGATTACTTGTGCAAATAACCTACAGTGTTCTAAACATTGCTCTATGATGCTTTTGACATCAGTTGAATGATCATGATTATTTTCAAATGCTAAGATTATTCAGGTGTAATCATTAAATTACATAGAGCTAAAATAGCTCAAAATAGTCAACTTGACCATACTGAGGGTGAAAAAGTAGGGTTTTTTTTAACATGTGAGTTGCTGGGAGAAACTTGCATCCAGACAATGTCAGTCAAGACATTCTGAACTGAATGTTTTGGACTGAAACATCTTTTTCCTTATTTCCCCATCCTTTTACTATTTTTAAATAGTTTTGTTCTTTTAAGACCCTTTAAATCTGATACGGGTTTTCATAAAATGTGTAGTGTCACAAGTCATGAAATCAATACTAAATCGAAAGAATGTATTTGCCGAAAGTGGGGTGTACCATGTACTAGGTGTGTTTTATCTAACTGTTGTTGGTTTGTTTCTGTTCCAACAGCAGCCCCACAGCATCCTCCTCAGCTGTGGTGTTACACAGGGAACTGGGTCTGATGGGCATAGCATTTTGCATTTGGAGCTAGCTCTTCATCTCAAGATTTTTATGCTACCACAGAGCAAACACGCATGACACTTACTGCTAATGTACATTGCTTTCTTACCTTGACTGTTTTCCTAGACAGCGTTTAAAATACAAAGGTTCTTTTCATTCTTTACAAAGCAAAGCTGTGAATACCATGCTTTTAGAAGAGGAGATATCAGTGTAGTAATTGCTGAACTGAGAAAACAAAGAAGGAACATGCCAATTTCTTCCAAGGATAAGGCTTTATTGGGTTATTACTTGAATCATTCCCTCAGCATTTAGGTTGCCAGAAGTTGTGTAAGAATTGCACCAGCCCCAGATCTGTATTGGCAAAACAAGTTGGCATTGCTGTCTTCTCAGTTAACTAAAATGGCATCTCTTTATCAGTCCGAAGAGATCCACAGAAACAATTTAGGGCATTAACTTCATTACAATATAGGAGAAACTCTTAGCATGGATACCACCATGTGGTAACTACAGGCAAGTACTTTAGGAAAAAAAAAAAAGAGTAACAGGAATGGGAATTGACTTATCTGCTGAGTATACATTTGGACTTGTTTATAAGCACAAAATGTTTGCAAGATTGTATGTAGTATGGTATATGGTCTGTGTTTTTGCAAAACCGCCTATAAATATTTGCAGGAAAGAGTCCTTGTGTCAAAACATACTGCTCATCCATACGTATATGGGAAGTTAGGAGGTTGCTTGTCTGGCAGCTATCTCATTAGTCAAGTGAATTTAACACATTGTTATTCTTTGAACCAGAGACTTTTCCATCAAAAGTAGTTACTATTGCCAGTACTCTAAGGGTGGAGATGCCTGTTTTGCTCTCCAGTGTTCTTCGAGAATGAAGATCCTCCATTGGTGAAAGAATTTCTGATGATGATTAATTCCCATGGTCTGGGTACAATTTATTTTATCAAAGACTAGTAAGAAACCAACAAGCAATTTGCATTTTTTTTTTTTTAATCTTAGTAACAGTTTTTAGTTGAAATTATGAGGGGGTTACTCAGAAAAAGGTTCATCTGTGGAAGTTTGTCATCATTATAGTATCCAATATCACTTCAGTTCCCATGTCTTCTTTCCTTCTGTTCACTGGGCTCTGTTCAGCCATTCATTACATTGGTTCTCTTTTCCTTTGCAAATTCATTCTTTGCCTTTCCCTGTTTCCTTTTTTTGTTGCCAATATACCTCCATACTTGGATATTCTTAAGACAGTTTTTATCATACAGATCTGTTACATAAGCAAAATGTGAAAATCTGTGCTTATAAAATAAGAACCTAAAAAATACTTCAGGTACACAAATGGTTAGATTTTACAATGCAAGGAGATCTCAATGGAAACTGGTAATAGCACATCCTTTTGTGAATTGTCAATAATATTTACTGTTACTGTCCACATATTGTGTCAGACAGTGGAGGGAATCTGGTTGAATTTGGAGGAGGTACTGGGAATCAGTCTGGTTCTCCCTCAGCCTCCAGAAGTATGTTGATACCAGTTCCTGCACAGAAAAATTCTCTGGTATCTATGTTAACAGCTGCACAGATTTGCAAGGAGATTGTGTTGACTCACCTGTGCAGGAAACAGAACTTTAAGAACAGGTGCAACACTGGAGCAATTTCATATATTTAAACTTTTTCCCTGCTGAAGTCTTTAATTATAGTTGCTTGAGGACAGCTTTTTTACTGCGATTTTTTTATGACTCTTTGAACTCTGGAAATTTAGAATGGMAAAAAAAAAAAAATTACGAATACTTGGATTCTGCTGCTCTACATCTTAAGATGAAAAAGTTTTTTGAAGTGGGTAGAAGGAAGATGCAGGAGAAATTTGAAAATCAAACTGAGGAATCATGTATGCCATTGCATTCAACAGTGTCTTTTCAAAAATGGCAGAGGAGATGAGGTAGAAAAATTTTTCAAAATAAAAAGTTTTCCAAAATCCTACTGAAATGGGAAAAAAAAAAAATCAGTTTGGTATTTTTTAAAAAAAAAGTTACCTGACTCAAAGCAAGTGGATCATGCTTGCAGAGGTTGAGGAAGTGATGGCATTGAGCAGTGAGTGTCTTGCCTCTTGCAGCAGTATAGCTATTCTACTTTTCTGTATTTGGGGAATAAATGTTCTCTAGGGTAAAGCATACTGTTAAGAAAAAATGGATCTGTTAAGGCTTCTCATTGCTTCTTCCTCTGCAGGATTATAACGGTTTGAGAATATTCCATCTCTGGAGGCTGCAGTTGTGAGGGAAYGAGCACTTTTGACTGCCTCCTGACTTTCAGTGTCACGAGGGAAGAGTCAGACTCTTTCAGGGCCTCTTTTGTGCCTCTGGCGGGCGATGGGCAACTGTGCCGAGAGCTACGACTGCTCGTTGCTCCTTGGTTTAGGGTTTGTAGAATTGCGGTCCTTGCTGCCTGCATTTTTTTCCTCATCTTTTCAAGGCATCGGGTTTTCATATTTACTTGTTAGATGAACTTAATCTAGGATCTGAGTAATTTCTCAAATTCGGTGTTGGCTAAGTCTATGTTTTTGTTTGTTTGTTTCCTGCTTTGATATTTTATATGGGCCTTTTAGTTTCCATTTGGAAAGGCTTAGATTAAGTCATTCAGCGTTACCTGGAATACTAGTTACAACAGAACTCTTCCCCAATGCACTTATATTTTCTCAGACAGTAGAGGGATCTTAATATAAATTCACAGTTAGAGAATTGCTAAATGTTCTGCTATCCTTGGCAGTAACAAATTTCTTTTTAATAGCTATCTTTTATCAAACAGTTGTTGTAATAGATGGTTTAGAAACTTCAGTGTATGATAGGATTCTTTTTCTCCAGCAGCTTATTAAATTGGCTTCTGCTGAGTTTATTTTCTCTTTCATATTACTAGGAGAGGATTGATAAAGATTAATTCTTGTTTAATATTTGAGATTAAAAACATCTAACTACATGGTTAATTATATTCCTTTAAAATTAAGGAGAGCTCAAATGTTAGAATGGCAAAAGGAAATTGGATGTTTATAATACAGCTGGTTCCTGTCTTGGGGATAAAGAGCAGTGATAAGCTGGTCCAGCTACATGCTGCACTTGTTATCCCTTTTCAATGTTGTATATCTAGTGCAGCTAGGCTGTGGTTGTTTAGAGGCTGTTATGATGATGGATTTTTTTCAGATGACTCGCCCACCTCCTCCTCCTCTTCCTGGCCATTGAGACATTTCATTCTTTATTTTCTTAAGATCTGAACATATTTGTTAGTCAATCGGTAGTTCAATTCAACAAATGGTATAGGGAAACCCAGAAGAAAGTTCACATCCAGTATACCTGTCCATACATTGTTTGCTTGCTTTTTTAATTTTTCTATTTTATTTGTTTGACTAAGTGAGCTGAGAAGCTGTGGCTGATTTATTTTATCTCAGTTCCCTGAAAGTCATCAAAGGCAGTTCCGTATTAAAAAACAGAAAACAAACACTTTTCAGAATTCACGCTATTGACAGATCAACTATCATCTGATAAGAATTCAAGATTTTGCATCACATAAGCAGTGGAAAATACTGTTGCGATCACCACTACTGGATAGTAGGAATAGTGCCTTTTTAATGTCAAAAGAAATTGATAAGATTTTCAACATGTTGCTCTCTAAGCAAGCTTTTGTTTAAAAATGCACTGTTTATTGGTTTGGGCTGTAGAGATTTCTTTTTTTTAAATTGGAACTATTTAAAACACCGATTTTGTGCCCAATGATGCTTCTAATTAAGCACAAAAGGGCCTGAAAGTTGCAGGGGAGAGGGGGAAGGCTGGAATGGAAGGAGTTCAGTGAAGATTTTGTTTCAACATTAGACACCTGGATGCAGTCTATAGGACACACTGATAATTACCAAAAATATGGCATCATACTGCCTGTGGAGTTCCTGAAATGCAATAGCTCGCTGCTGATTTTATTTTTTTAAGTAAAAATGAGCCACTGGAAATAAATCTGGTATGAAAAATGAGCCTTTGCTAGTGCTTAATATTTTAACCCTTTTGAGATTCAAGGATTAACAATATTCATCTTCTGAGTTACCCTGACACTTGGACAAGGTTCAGGTTGCTGTTTTGCATGCAGATGTTCAAGTCCCAAAAGAAACTGGAACCCAGTTTTATGTGCCCCTTTAGCTCTGTGGTATGTGATTGACCAAATCTTTGCAAAACTGAATAAAAAGTGAAAATACAATTGTCTCTCAACAACTACCTCTATTGAACGTTGGCTGGCAGTTCTACTGTCTAAAAACTCACGGTTTCGACAGGAGACCATGAAAAAGATGAGGTAGAGAGAGAATGGCCAATGATCAAGTAAAGAAGCGGTGGTCCAGGTTGGCAAGCAAATTAGATGGGGTGAGGTGAACAGGAAAAACATTGTAATCAAGAAAATAGGGTGGGAGGGGGCCCGTGCCAAGCATATCCACATAAATTTGCCAGCAAGGAAGAACAGGTCAGAGATGTGAAGGTTGGGAACAGCCTTGCTGCAGTCACTATGAGTGGAGTTCAAGATTATGAGTGGAGGGAAGAAAGCAAAGAGGATCACAACTCTGGGCTTCAGGAGAGCACATTTTGGGTTGTTCAGGGACTTGCTGGGAAGAGTCTCATGGGAGACTGTAATGGGGAGAAGAGAGGTCCAAGAGAGCTGGTTGGGGTGGGGTTTTTTAGTTCRCTTTTTGGTGGGGGGAAGGTTGGGTGTTGTTTGTTTTGAAGGATCACCTCTTCCAAGCTCAGGAATGGTCCATCATGACAAGCAGGAGAGCAAGTAAAGGTGGCAGGAGGCCTGCATGGGTGAACAAGAAGCTCCTGACAAAGCATAGACATAAAAAGGAAACATACAGGAGGTGGAAGTAGGGACAAGTGACCTGGGAGTCTAAGCATGCAAGTATAGGATTAGGAAAGCTGAAATCCACCTGAAGTTAAATTTGGCAAGGGAAGTGAAGAGCAAAAAGAAACATTTTACAAGTATACCAGCAGCAAAAGAAAGGTTATGACAAGTGTGGGCCTGCTGCTGGATGGGACAGAGGACCTACTGACAAAGCATGTGAAAAAGGCCAAGGTGCACAATGCCTTCTCCGCCTCAGTCTTTACTAGTAAGACAGGTCTTCAGGAATCCCAGCCCCCTGAGGTCATTGGAAAGGCCAGGGCAGGGTAAATTTGCTCTCAATGGAGGAGAGTCAGGTTAGGGAATGTTTAAACAAACTGGACAGACTGGACTGGTCCGTGAGCCATGATCATAGCTATGAGTACTGAGGGAATTGGCCGATATCATTGCAAGGCTACTCTCGATAATTTTTGAATGATCATGGTGATTGGGAGAGGTGTCTGAGGACTGGAGGAAAGCAAATGTCATTCCTGTCTTCAAAAAGGGCAAGAAGGAAAACTCAGGGAACTACAGGCTGGTCAGCCTCACCTCAATCCCTGGGAAAGTGATGGAGCAACTAATCCTGGAAGCGACTTCCACAAGGAGGAAGGAGGGCACATGAAGGACAAGGAGGTCTTCAGGAACAGTCAGCATGGATTCACTAAGGGGAAGTCATGCTTGACCAACCTGATAACCTGTGATGAAATGACTGGCTTGGTAGATGAGGGGAGAGCAGTGGATGTTGTTTATTTTGAGTTTAGCAAGGCTTTTGACAGYACCAGTTTGTCGATGAGGATGTTATCAGAGATGAAGTACAGACTATGTAAACAGACAGTGAGGCAGACTGAACTGGCTGAGCTTCTGGGCTGAGAAGGTAATGATCAGTGACAAAGTCTAGCTGGAGGACAGCCAGCAGCAGTGGACCCTAGGTGTTAATACTGGGGCCAATACTGTGTATGGTCTTCATTAATGACTTGGGTGATGGGACAGAGTGCATCCTCAGCAACTTCGCAGATGATACAAAACTGGGAGGAGTGGTTGGTAGACCACATGAGTGTGCTGACATTTGGAGAGACCTTGTCAGGCTGGAGAAGACGACTGACGGGAATCTCATGGAGTTCAACAAAGGGAGACATCAAGTCCTGCACCTGGGGAGGAATAACCCTATGCACCAGTACAGGCTTGGTGCTGACTGCCTGGAAAGCAGCTTGGCAGAAGAGGCCCTGGGAGTCCTGGTGGACACCAAGTTAACTATGAACCTGCAATGTGCCTTTGTGGCAAAGATGACCAATAGCATTCTGGGCTGCATTAAGCGAAGTGTCACCAGCAGGACAAGGGAGGTGATCCTTCCACTCCGCTCAGCCCTGGTAAGACACATCTAGGGTCCTGGGTCCAGTTCTGGGCTCCCCAGTACATGAGAGACACGGACAGCCTCACCTTGATCCCTAGGAAGGTGATGGAGAAGCTAAACGTGGACACCATTTCTAGGCACACGAAGGACAAGAAAATCATTGGGAGTAGTCAACATGGCTTCACTAAGAGCAAGTTGTGCTTGACCAACTTGATAAATTTTTATGATGAGATGACTGGCCTGGCAGATGAGGGCAGGGCAGTGGGTATTGTCTGCTTAGACTTCGGGGAAGTCTTCCAGAAGATCCTCATAGATAAGCTGTTGCTGGTCTCCTTAGTATAAGAGAGACATGGGTATACTGGAGAGAGTCCAGTGAAGGGACATGAAGATGACTAAGGGACTGGAGCATCTCTCATATGAGGAAAGGCTGGGAGAGCTGGGACTAGAGAAGAGAAGGCTTAGGGGGATCTTATTAGTATATATAAACACCTGAAGGGAGGGTCCAAAAAGGGTGGAGCCAGGCTCTATTCAGTGGTGCCCAGTGACAGGACTAGACACAATGTGCACAAACAGAAACACAGCAGGTTCCATCTGAACATCACAGTTTTTCTCTGTGAGGGTGACTGAGCACTGGCATAGGTTGCCCTGGGAGTTTCTGGAGTCTCCATCCTTGGAGATAATCAAAAGCTGTCTGGACATGGTCCTGGGCAATTGGGTCTTGGTGGCCCTGCTTGAGCAGAGGGCTTGGACCAGATGACCTCCAGAGGTGCCTTCCAACCTCAACCATTCTGTGGTTCTGTGACATACTGGAGCAAGTACAGTGAAGGGAGACAAAGATGTTTAGGGGACTGGAGCATCTTTCTTATCGGGAGAGACTGAGAGCTGGGACTGTTCACAGTCTAGAGAAGAGAAGGCTCAGGGGGATCTTATTATTGTGTATAAATGTGTAATGGGCATTAAAGAAGATGGAGCCAGACTCTTCTGAGTGGTATCCAGTGAAAGGACAAGAGTCAGTGGGCACAAACTGAAGTACAGGAAATTGCATGTGAACAGAAGAAAAAATGTTATTATTGTGAGGGTGGTTGAACACTGGATGAGCCTGCCCAGAGAGGCTATGGAATCTCCATCCTTGGAAATAGTTGAAACAATCCAGGGCAATCTGATACAGCTTACTGTGCTCTGAGCAGGAGGGTTGGATTAGATTGGTCTCAAGAGATCCCTTCCAACCCTTCCTCAACTATTCTGTGATTTTGTGTTGTGGACTTCAGCATGGGAAAGATGAAGCTTGTGCAGGGAAGGAGCTTGTGCTTCAAGCATTTTGGCAAGTTTTCCTCTGTGTATTTTAAAATAAGACCTTACTGAGTAGGGCTTTGTTGAATGCTGGTTTTAGAATGAAGCATGTAACAGTGGGTGCATTTAATTGTAGAAAAACTTCCAAAGACCTTAGCAACATTTGGGACAGTACACTGTAAAAGTTGTTCTTGCGGATGCTCTTCATCCCCTAATGCTGTGTCTTATCCTAAGAATTTTCCGTATTAATAACTTAAACACATTCTTATTTAGAACYAGCTATTTTATTAAAAAGATATGGCTTTATGATGAGAAATAATATTTATCTGAGAAATTAAGTGAGCAGAGGTGCACTTATTTGGTTGCACTTCTCTGATTTTTGTGCCGCAGAAATGTTTCTCCTCTCCTTTCTTGTGTTTCAGGGAATCTAGAAGGACCTATAGCATTCAGTTGCTTATGTTGAACTCTTTTGCTTGTAATTTCTCCCTTCTGACTGGATAACCAATACCCTGTGTTCATAGGAATCTGGTCTACCTAGCTGAAGACAATTTCTGTGCTCTAGCTGAAATAAGAATGTCTCAGTGGTGCCAGCTTCTGTTATCCTGTTAGAAGCCCTCAGACTTTGTTGTGTTTTTCTTAGCCCACAGCATCTGAGTTCGCTTAGGTTTCATTGTGAATGAGTGGAGGGAAGAGAAAAGCCTGTCCCCTGTGGTTGCAAAGAGAAGCTTGAACATACCCAAGGAACTGAATAAGATTTTTTAATTTTGAGTATCATTTTAGTGTTGCATCGAACCTATGACTCTGAGGGGAGAGGATTTTGAAGGGATTCAAAAACTCCAAGATTTTCAAATGCCTAAGTTGCCATTATTGTGGATTGGTGACCAGATGAAACTTTGGTAAGAGGTGGGTAAACAATGAGAGAACATTTTGTGCTCAGAGTGTTTAAGGCTGATTTGCCCTTTTCTTCTCCAGAGACAAAGTTAGAATCATAGAATAGTTTGGATTGGAGGGGACCTTCAAAGGTCATCTAGTCCAACCCCCCTGCCATGGGCAGGGACATCTTCAACTAGATCAGGTTGCTCAGAGCCCCGTCCAGCCTGACCTTGAATGTTTCCAGGGATGGGGCATCTACCACCTCTCTGGGCAACCTGTTCAAGTGTTTCACCACCCTCAGCGTAAAAAATTTCTTCCTTATATCTAGTCTAAATCTACCCTCTTTTTAGTTTAAAACCATTACTCCTTGTCCTGTTGTGACAGGCCCTGCTAAAAAGTTTGTCCCCATCTTTCTTTCTTATAAGCCCCCTTTAAATACTGAAAGGCTGCAATAAGGTCTCCCCGGAGGCTTCTGTTCTCCAGGCTGAACAACCCCAACTCTCTCAGCCTTTCTTCATAGGAGAGGTGTTCCATCCCCCTGATCATTTTCATGGCCCTCCTCTGGACCCGCTCCAACAGGTCCATGTCTTTCCTGTGCTGAGGGCTCCAGAGCTGGACGCAGTACTGCAGGTGGGGTCTCACCAGAGCAGAGTAGAGGGGCAGAATCGCCTCCCTCGACAGTTGTCTCCCCAGTACTAGTAAGCTGGTTTTGCTGCTGAAGGAGACTCAGAACAAACAAGCAGACAGGAAGGGGGAAAGGAGGCTGTGGTGGGTTGACCTTGGTTGGCTGCCTGACACCCACTAAGCCACCCTCTCGCTCCCTCCCTGACCAGGACAGGGAGAGAAAATAAGATGAAAAAACTCATGGATCAAGATAACTACAGGGAGATTGCTTACTGCAGGCAAAACAGACTTGACTTGGGGAAAATTAATTTAATTTATTGCTAATTAAAAAAAAAGAGAAGGATACAAAAAAACAAGGACAAAACTGAAAACACCTTCCCCTCACACACCCCACCCCCCCACACACACACACTTCTTCCTGGGCTCAACTTCACTCCTTTGCTCCTGACTCTTCTATCTCCTCCCCTGCCCCAAGTGGGGCATGGGAATGGGGAATAAGGGTTGCAGTCAGTTCATAACTCTTTTTCTCTGCCGCTCCTTCCTCCTCACACTTTTCTCCTGTTCCAGCATAGGTCCTTTCCATGGGGGTATAGTCCTTCAGGAACAGACTGCTGCTGTGTGGGTCCCCCGTGGGATGCAGTTCTTCCCAGGAGCCTGCTCCAGCAGGAGCTCTCCACAGGCTGCAACTTCCTTCAGTGTTTGTTCACCTGCTCCAGCATGGTGTCATCCATGGGCTGCAGGTTGGATATCTGCTCCAGCATGGTCCTCCATGGACTGCAGGGAGACAACCTGCTTCACCATGATCTTCTTTGCGGGCTGTAGGGGAATCTCTGCTCCGGCAGCTGGAGCACCTCCTCTTCCTCCTTCTTCACTGACCTTGGTGTCTGCAGGGCTGTTTCACATTTTCCTCACTCCTCTCTCTCACAGCTGCTGTGCAACATTTTCCCCCTTTCTTAAATATGTTATCACAGAAGTGCCACCAGTATTGCTGATGGTCTCAACTTTGGCCAGCGGTGGGTCTGTTTTGGAGCCAGCTGAAACCAGCTTTTCCTGCAAAGGCACAGCCCCTGATTTCGTCTCACAGAGGCCACCCCTGAAGACCCCCAACAACCAAAACCTTGCCATGTAAACCCAGTACGGATGCAGGAAATTTTTGTGTGGGGAAGCTGAGTAAAGCTGAATCTGTTAGAGTTTGCCTGCTGTACTTAGACATAAACCAAAGCTGTCACCTCTGTACCTGTAAGTTAGACCAACTGTTTGAGCTGACCTATGAGAAGTGAGTAGGAAGAGTGGAATGGCCGAGATGCCAAAGAGGCCACATGGAAGCAAGGAGCAGTCCCTGGGCTCCAGTTGGACAGTGTGTCCTTGTCAGCTGTCAGCTCACAGGGGGAAGGTAGAACAGAAATTTGTGGGTGCAGCTGAAGGTGGTGATCCAGGTGGCAGGTGCAAACTGGATCTGCCCTTCCTCTTCTTTTTCTTGGGTCTGCATTTTCAATGCTTGAAAGTCTCCTGGCAGCAGTGCTCCCCATTGCATCTCTGAGCACTCTTCATTGGCTGGACCCAGCACAGAGGCAAGTGGATGATTTCAGCAAGCTCCAGGAAGACAAAAAGTAGATGAGATGGACAGATGCACCAAGTATTGGCCAGATTAAGAATTCCTGGTGAAGAAGGACGCTTAGCTGTGACAGGGAGGGCTTTGGGGGTGAACCTGGAAAGTGCTGCAATACCTCTCAATGTGTGAAAGCACGATCCAATCTTAAATTTCCCTGAGATCAGTTGGTACTAAAAGTGGCTGTACTAAAATAAAAGGGCTGTGTAGCACAGTACTTTGTCTCTGACAAATTCACCCTGCTGAGAGGGGAGACATTAAATCATCAAGCATTTTGTGAACGTTGTTTGATATTTAGGTGAAATGTAAATGACGATATCCTCACAGGTAATTAGATGTCTTCACAAGCACTGAAATGTGTATTGGTTATTCAAGTCGTCTTTTAAAATGGTGTGGTCGAAAGCGTTCTAGTACCAGGGGGAGGTTTTTTGCCTTTAGTTCTCAGTCCAGAAGCAGCAGATAAATTGACTTTTGCTGTTTGAAGGCAGGCTTGTTTAGGAGGTAGATCCAAGGAGGGGGTGGCAAAAGTGGTGATCATCTGCCTTCCCTGTGTACAATGGCAATATTGCAGCACAGTTGGCAGTTGCTGTAGTGCGGGTCACCCATCTGCATTTGGAACTGGCTGATGAACAGAAGAAGAAAATGGACATGGACCTGTAACTAAGTGTATCTCTGCAGGAGGTAGGTAGATCTAAGATGCAATCAATAAACTGCAAGAACAGTTAGCAAAGTACCAAGAAAGCTCGTGAAGCCTGGACAGGCTTTTGACGGCTACGGCGTGAGAGAAAGGCTGTTTGGACTGAATGTGGGAAAAGGAGGGTCCAAAGCAGAATGAAGAAATCACTTTTTGGATAGAGGCCAGCAGAGGAAAATACTTGACAGGATTGGTAGTCACTGCCTGCAGGGATTGGACATGCCCTTTTCCAAAAGCTGTCAGAGGTTGAGCATCCACAGGCCAGGTAGCTGCAGAGCAGCTGTTGTTCATGGGATCCCAGTGGGAAGCAAAATGCTAGCCAACCTTTTAGCAAGGCAATGTATCCACAAATAGTCTAATTCTGCCAGAGCTTAGTCCCTGGTGGCCTAAGCAATGTTCCCGGCCTCCTTCACTGGGCTGCAACCTGTAATCTTTTATTGGTTTTATCTTCCCAAAATGTGTTTTTTCCTGACACCTTTTTACTGATCTTTAGGGGAAGCTGGGAGCCATTTTTTTTTAAGTCCCCTTTAAAACATCTATGTGTATGCAGAGATTGTGATTTCAGTGAGCTGGAGTGCTTCATGATAGAGGGACTCTGGAGGCTCTTGGCTGATGGCAGTGTATGAAAGAGAGCGTAGGGAAGGGTGAGGGAATGGGGACATGGCAACACCCAGGCACGTAAAACTGAAAGAACTTAGCAGCTGCTGAGCAGGGGCCCCAGGGAGGAGGTATTCTGGGGTAGAGTGGAGTGCAGGAAGGGTTTGAAAGGGTGGAGGAACTTAGGATAGGAGGGGTTTGAGGGGGGAAGTCAGGAAAGAGCCTGGAGAGAGCAGAGGACCTGTAGGTTGTTTATTGAAAAGGTTGAGGTGGATGAGAGGAGCCTGAGGGTTGAGTGGATGGAGCTTCAGCTGAGAACTGTTGAGAGGACATAGCAATTTTGACTACAGGACATAACAATTTTTAATGTACAGGACTACATTAGCAGTTGAGGCCAGTGATTATCCCCTCTGTTCAGCAACTGTGAGACCACATGTTGAATAGTTTCCAGTTTGGGGCTCCCCAGAACAGGAGGAGCATTGACATACTGAAGCATGTTCAATGGAGGGCCATCAAGATGATTAGAGGGCTGGAGCACATGACATAGAAGGAGAGGCAGAGGGAACTGGCTTTGCTAAGCCTTTAGAAGAGAAGGCAAAGGCAAGATATAATTGCTGTCTTCAAGTCCTTAGTGTGACGGTATAGAAAAAAATGGAGCCAGACTCCTTTCAGAGGTCACAGTGAAAGGAGAAGAGGCAATGGGAACAAGCTGGAATGTGGGAGATTCTGGTTAGATATTAGGAAGGCTTTTTTTTTTTTCTTAAAAAAACAAACAAACAAACAAAACCAAAAAAACCCCCCATAAAGTTAGTCAGATTCTGGAACAGGTGCCCAGAGACATTGTAGACTCTTTACGTGGAGTTACTCAGTTACTCAAGATTCAGTTGGACAAAGCCTTCCTCAACTCAGTCTGGTTGGCCCTGCTTTGGCTATAGGTGGCCTCCAATATTCCCAATCCAACCTAAATGGTTCTGTGGGTCGGGGTGGGAGGGGTAAGAGCTGTAGCATGGGAGGGAAAGCTCTGGAGTTGAGGTCAGGAATCAAGGTACAAGGAGCTATTAGTGAGAGGTTTGGGTTATGATGGGGTCCTGCTTGAGTCCCTGGTTTGGGAAGATAGGCATGGAAACCTCCTCTCCTGTCATCCTTCCTGACTCTTTCTCTTCAAATTCCTTTATTTGCTGTTGGGGTTATAGTAGATCCATCTCACTTGTGGTTATGTTCTCGTTAAGGACCCAACTCATGCACCATTGAAATTGCAGCCTTCAAAATTAGGTCTTAAATGCAAATATTTTTATTCTGCAGAGTCAGTGGCAGAACTGGTAATCTGCAAGCTGCATTATTTAAACTGACATTCTCCTTTTTTTTTTTTTTTTTTTTTTTTTTTTTTTTTTTTTTTTTTTTTTTTTTTNTTTAATTGTGGCATCATCACAGCATAACACCACTATCTATTTAGATATTTTGGTTTGGGTGTTTTCTTAGGCTTTGAATAGCTGGCGCAGAATTGCATATGCATTCCTAGCTAACTCTACACTGGCACAGTATTAAACACACAATAATTACAGGAAAGATTTTCTTCTTTTCCTTCTGTGGATGCACAGGATAGTCCCAGTTTTGAGCTGCTGTCAACCTGGGCTCAGCATGACTTGAATTATTGATGAGGGACAAGCAAAGCAGTTGGTTTACCAATTGTCCAGAACTGCTCAGCTCTGCAGTTACTTATACTGATCTCCCACAAGATTTTCCTCTCGACTGCATATCTGAGAGGTGGAGGCTAGCTTTATTCTTCTTTGTGATACGTGTGTCAAAAAATACAGCGAATACAAAAAAACCACTCGTACTTATTTTTGTCTTGTAGTTTTTAGCGCTAAATCTTAATCTGTTAAAAAGTTCTTCCAGATCATTGAGTTGTATCTCCAAATTAAAAGATTTTCTTTTCTTACTTCTAGGAAATTGAAAAATGAGCTTCTGGAAGTGAGAAGGAAAGGTGGAAACCGTCATTGTCAGCAGGACAACAGCAGGGTCTGTGTTCGCTGTCAGAAAAGCTTGGGCTTAATCTTTGACAGAGGAGACCTGTGCCAAACCTGCAAATTTCGAGTTTGCAATAAGTGTCGTGTCGTGGGAACTGATGGGCAGTGGAAGTGCTCGGTGTGTGCCAAGATTGCGTAAGTTCTGCAGCTTTCATAAATACGTTTAGAGATTACCGCTGTATAAGTAATTTTGTGCTGGTTACTGTTTTACATCTCCTTAGCACAAAAGCATATGCATAGCAAGTACACAAGGGAAGAGGCTTGTCTGGTGGTTTTATTTCCTGCACTATTTTGCAGTATCTTTTTTTCCAGTTCCAAGCCAGTTTCAACTAGCTTCCTTTCTAAAGAAAGCTGCAAGCATCACAGATACTAAGCTGTCGGTAGGAAGTACTCTGAAAATGACAGAAAATCAGTTACAAGCCAGTGATAGTCTATTCACATTATGAAGACATAAACGTAAGAATCAAGTAATTCAAAATTAACAAAACAGAATTAAGACCAAGTGAGGTCTGTATGTTCTGACTGACATGGTAGATGGATTTGTAAGGAAAGAAGTGTAAAAATTTTGAGTCCAAGCACTTCAATCCATGTTTCTATCCTTGCATTCTTCTGCGTTTATAGTAACTGAACATCTCTGCATGAAGACAGAGGGCTATACTTTTAATGTCTCTATTAGTGAGCATTCTAAAATAAATCGTGCTATGGTGGGAGGTAAAACAAAAGAGGATATCACATTTCTCACAGTTGGAATATTGAGCATGGGAAATGGAAGGGGAGAGTAGCAGATCACAGTGTTGAAAAGCAGAGAATCAGTATTCTTACACAGGATATCAAGTGAATAAACAAAAAGAGATGTTATATGTTCAAAGATACTTACTTGGTGTATACTTGGAAGAATAATTCACTTGATTGGTATGTTAATATGGGATTTTGTAGCTTGATTCAGTAAGATAATCATAAAGGAAAGGAGAAATGTATTGGACAACAAAACTCAGTTATGTATCCTGATGTAAGAACTGGATGGTATAAGAAAAAGACATGATAAAATAATCATGTTAAAGGGGGAAAGAATCAGAGTAATTTCAGAGGGATTTTTTTTTTTACAGACCATCAAACTAATGAGATCAGGAAGGTAAGGCTTTTTGTAACTTGTATCAGAGAGTGAACCCAAATTGCTAGTTTCGTCAGTCTTTGGCTACCTAGACAGTTCGTGAAAAATTAATACAGCAGGACATGGTATTTAGGGTTTGTGATCTCAGTGCTGTGCCTTTCAGAAATGGTGGGGTGCAGGTGAGATGACAGAGCAGAGAGTGGCAAACACAATACTACTCTTTAAAAATGAAGAAAGGAAGAACAAGGGATTTGTTGACCCTGTCAAGTTACCTTTAACGCCTCTAAAAATACTGAAACAAATGATTGTTGTGCTGTTTGAAAGCTGAAAGAAGATGACAGGATGATGAGTAAGAGCTGACTCAAGAACAAATAATGTCAAACCCAATTTAATTTCCTCCTTTGATAGGGTGACAGATCTCATGAATAGAGGAGGATCTGTTGATGTCTTACAACTTGACTTAAGTGAACCTTTTGATACTTTCTCTCGTGCCATCCTAGTAAGCTGATAAACAAAGGGAGCTATGCCCTGGAATAAATTCTGTCAGTGTGATTGCAGACCTGCCTGGAAAATTATAAAGCTCCATTCTCAGTTTAGTTATGGACATTTCACTGGGAGGTGGGAAGCAGTGGTATAGAGCAGAATATTTCCTGGCTTTTTACTGTTAAGTATTTTAGTTAAGGACTTTGATGCAGCAGATGAGTGTGCCAGTTACACCTGCAGGTGACATAAAACTGAGAGGTGCTGCAGACATGCTGAAGGGCAGGATTAGGATTCATAGTGATGCTTGCAATTTAGAGAAGTGGTTTGAAGGAGAAGCAAATGGTGGCTCCCCACGGGCATGTGGAAGTACTACATTTGGGCAAAAATGCAGCTGCAGAAAGATAGAATGAGGGTAAAAACAGCCTATGCAGCTGTTCCTTAGGAAAGGATCTGGGTATTGTACTGAATGAAAAGCTGAACATGAATCAACAGTGTTTTCCACTATAGAAAAGTCCAGCATCACACAGGGATGTACAAGCAGAATTATGGCCTGTAAAATACACGACACAATCCTGTTTTATGTAGAGTACTCTGCCCAGTTTTGTGTCACACGCTTCATGTTGGCCAACTGAAGAAAGTTCAGCAGAAAATAATGGTCACAAGCCTAGTACACTGTATGTCCAGAGTAGTGGAAGGAGTTGGGAATGTTTGGCCTAGGCAAGAGAAAGCTGAAAATAGCTGAGTTTTAAATCTACAAAAGGCAGCTGCATTGAGGAGGCATACAGGCTGTTCTACGTACTCACTTTGGATAAGAAAAGTAATGTAATACTTAAATTGCAGTGAAAGGATTTAGGTTAGGTGGTACGAATACTGATGTAACTTGGGGAGGTTGCAGAATCTTGTTTTAAAAACAGGTTGGATAAACCTGTCTCAGGAATGATAACATCAGTAAAGATGGTCCTGTTTTGGGGCTGAAAGATGGATGAGGTAATTTCTCAAAACATATGCCACCCCTATTTCTTGTGATTGTGCTGCACTTTTGTATGCCAAGCAGTGGTCCTAGCAATGATCTTGAAAAAGAGTTCCAGTTGAAGCCTGTCTCTAAGTTATTACAAATCATGGTGTAATTCATTTGCAAAGTGCTAAACTTTGCAAGTGCTAAAGTTTTGTCTGTGCTGGATATCTTTATTAAATTGAAATATTTCTCTGTCCTTTTTGTTCATATGCAGTGTTTTTGCAAGACTATAGTGACAGTTAATGATCTGCAAAATGCCTTTTACACTGCTAGAAGTACACAGAGAGATTATCTTCTGTGTGGGCAGTATAGAGATGAAAGTTTGAGATAGGGATTTCAGTGAAATCATTGTGCGTAATTTAAATTCTTTCAGTTCTGCTTTCCTCTGTCTCACTTAAGTGAGAAATGCAGGGATAATTAGAATTTTTAGGCTTTTTTAATTACTTTGAAGGAGGACCTGATTAAGCTAATGTGAATAGGGCCTTTGGCAAGGGAAAGAAAATGGGAATCCAGTGTAAAGAGACAGTTATGCTGTATGAGTAGCAAAGAAAAGGCAGGAGGAGGGGAAAAAACTTTTGGCTCCGTAGCATTGATCTGTATACAGTGCTTGTGTCTGTCAGATTGGATTGTTTCACCATTCTGGTGGCTTTGCAAAAAGTGTTAGGAAACTTTTTTGCCCTTGTCCTTTTCTTTTAGTAACCTTGATGAATGAGGCTAGGTTAATGTCGATATCTGTATAGACTCTAGCACCTGCTGTGCTGTTCCATTAGCAGAGCCAGGTTATACTGTTGTTCTAATGCATATGTATGTTGTCATACATACTGTGAGACCCTTAAAAGGCAGGGAGAAGGATTCGTGGCCTTCGTGAACTCTTTCCAGTTTTGGTTCTATACAAGTTCTTGGCTGTTCTGCCAAAATTGTCCCCAAGAATGTCTATTAAGTGCTGCTTAAGGTGATGGTGATAGTATTAACCTGTACAAGTCCTGTTATATAGTCATCAGCTATACCTGCAGGAATATGTTCAGAAGCAAGTTTTTCAGAAGTGTTGGGAAGCCTATTGCATTACAGCTGGTTCAGTGGAGAAGGTCTGATACTGGCTGTTAAGTGTGTTCATTCAAAGAGAGGTTGACAAATACTACAGAAATTACTGCAGAAATCCCTTGAATTACACAGATAATCCAAAATGGTTGCTGAAACAAAGAACGTCTTGTGGCAATAAAAGAAAATGTAGATAATAGCAGCCAGCTTCTGCCTGTTGCTTCGTTTAATACATTTTGACCTTTCCTTCCTTTTGAGCACCTTGAGTCCTGCCTATCCACTCATAGCACAGGAGTTTGGGATACCTGTAGTACAACAAAAGCACATTCTGCCACATAGCCTGGGATCAAATGTTGTTATTGCTTTAACATTTATGGTAGGTTTATGTCCAGCTACCAAAAAAATAAAAAAAAAGATGACAGGAAACTGCAAGTATGCTGACTTTGACTTGAGGATCAGATAATTTCAAGATTATCATTTTTTAAGGATGTGGTAAAACACAGTATTATTTTCTGACCAAATTAAAAAAATTACATAGTAGCATGATGGTAGATATACAGGTGAGATACCAGTTTGTTTAATAATACAATATAAATGTTCATCTGTCAACCAGAACGTCTTCATCTGGCAACAAGTGAATCTGACTTCTCTTCTCCGAAATAATCTTTAAAGTATTTCATCTGCCATTTCTCCGAAGTCAGACTTGCCTGAAAAACAGCTTATGGTGATGGGGTAGTGCATTACAACACATTAATTACATTCTAAAACACTTTCAAAAGGAGATTGAGTGAATTTGAGGGAAGACATTTGAATGTGAATAGTGAGGGATGTTTATCAGTATTTTTAAGTATAACAAACTGAGGTTTATATATAAATTTTCTTAAAATTTACAGTTACTGAAAAAGTATATTCCGCTGAATGTCTATAAAGAGAAAATTACTGTTTCCCCTCCCCCCCCCCCCCCCCCCGCCATGGGAGTTATTACCAGCTAGAATATAAAGTTGCAAGATAAAGCATTTAAAGGTCAAGAAGGATTAGAGCTAAGTCTTCTGCCAAATTCTTAGTTCTGCAGTTACTGAGGGCAGAGAACAAGACAGTCTTTATTTATGTGATTGTGTGTTTGATGGTCACGTTGTAGTATTTAATGAGGTAAACCGAGCCTGTATGTAGCTATGCACTTGATGAAAGAAGCAGCTTTCTGCTCCATTCCCTGCATACAAGGAACTGAGGTTATCAGGAGCTTTCAAACCTAGGTGCTAAAAGAGAAACTTTCCTTTGAGGTCACTTTTTTCCCTGCATCTTCTTAAAATGTGGTGAGTTTGTGTTTTAAATTTGGCATGTAAAAATGATCAATAGATTGAGGGAAATCAAGTTCTTCAAGCAGTCTGCTGACAAGCTCATGTTGCATCTTGATGCTGTCTGTCTTTCTCATTGCGAACGTGTCTAGATATCTGCGAACAATGCCTTTATTTTGATTGAGTTCTTCAGCAAGATAAAATGCCTAGGTAGTCCAAGTTATTACAGCAGAACAAAGCAGTAATGGGAAATTTATCTTCATCTTTGAAATAATTATGTTGTCTTAAAGTGTCATGAAAATTCATCAGTATCTTGGTAACATTTATTCCCATTAGGAGCCTAAAAATAAAGGCATTTCAAATGTTTTAGTATGCAAATGCTTTTCAGATTTCTTATGATTTCTTTTTATTTTTGTAACTTCTAAGCAATTTTGCCTTCCTTTAATAGGGTCAAAAAATTCTATTGAACAGCCTCACAGCATATTAAAAATTACTCTGGAATTAATTTATGTTATAGAAAATACTCTGTGGAATTGAATACACACAAAGATAAGTGTGTATGTTTTGGTATGTTCATGTATAGGCTGCATTTTATCCAGCCTTTGATCTTGCCATGTTTTTTCCAAATTTTGCTCCCCATGAGGAAGTAAAATACTTGAGGAACAGGAGAGGAAAAGGAAGCCAGACTAAATTTCTCTCCTCTAATGTGGATGTGGTTTAAGCTGGATGATCAAATGGATAGTGAAACTGTTTTACCAATATGGGTTTTTTTCCAAAAGAAATGATTAAAAGTAACAGTTGGGACTTTGCATCTTAAGTGGAATTTTTGTAATTAGGCATTTAACCATGAAGTGTCTTGCAAAAATGAGTGGAAAATAACAAGCTGAGTTTTTGGCAGGGATAGGCCACAGGTTATGTTCCATTTTTAAACTAGGGAGTGTGTTAGTGAAGTTAATCTGTTTAGTAGGAGATCATAAAGAGAGAAGAAGCATGGAACCGTAACATACTCCCTCTCACATGATGATATGAGTAGGTGGATCAGTAATTGATGTATAAGGACTTTAGCTGATACCTAAAGTATTTGGTACTAAACCTACTTACTTGAACGTGATTTTCTTTAAAATTTTCCTAGCCATTTTGAGTATAGGAAAAAGCAATCATGCAAAAATTGCTGCTATTACAATTTATAACACTGTTTTCTTTCTTTCTAAAGCTACTCACTTCAGCATCTTTTGTACACCTGGGAAGGCCAGTCTAAACACTGTTTTGGTAGAACACATACATATTTTTTACTTTGTATGCTACATGCAAACTGAGAAAGAAAAGTAAAGAAAACGCATGCACATACCACAATTTACAGTCAGTATGGACCTTGGACCCATTTTAAAAGCAACAAAAACCAAACCTGCGAGTACTGATTTGAGGTACTGTTGCATAAATGCCCTCGTTTCTTTTCCCACTGAAACAATTATCTACGTGGAAAGGGTTCATTTAAGTCCTGTATCAGAAATACAAGAAAGATGCGCTATCTCAGTAGGAGAGACAGTCTCCTTTTGTCATAATTATAAATGCATGAAAATAACATTATTATAAGACTGTTTAGGTCTCGCTCTTCAATTTTTGATTCAGAATGTCAAATGCAATTATGAAATTCAAACTTCAGTTCAGAGACTTAGGCAATCATTTAATCTGAATTGATTTCTATTTACATGTAGAACAAAAAATTTTTTAATAGGTACCCCTGACATGTATGAATGATTAAGATAACACGAACACTAGTCTTCCTGTGAATTGTTCAGTATACGTGAAAAATACATCTAATATTAGTGCACTAGAAATTCGAAGCTGCAAAGCTTAGGTTTTTTCCCCTTCATTTTGTCAGAATGTGGTATTTTTGTAGAGGTGATCTGTTGGGTAAGGACATTTTCACAAGAGGGGATTGCCAGCTGAAGTCAGGATCTCAAGACTGAGTAGCACTGATGATAGTAAGGACAAAGGTCTGAAGGGAAGATTGAGGCCTCTAGACTTGTTCCATGCGACGCTTGCCATGGCTGGCTATTGATGGCTGTTGTTTTTTCCCCTTCACTGTGAATAGCAGGATTGGCTACAGAGGTGAAGCACTTGACTAAAACAAGGCAATAGCCTCTGTATTTGCTGTGTTTCGTGCCTCAGCTGGGGGAGCTGTCTGTGTTTTACCTCAGACCTTGTTCTCTTTGTGAAGTCGAAGCAGAATGGGTGTGGGTCTCCTCAAAGTAGCCCTGACAAGGAGTTGGCACCTCAATTTAAAATGTGGATCTTATTACTGCTCAATAAGATCAGCCAGATGAAGAAGTTTACCATCGTGAGCTGAACCGGCGCACGGTTCATCTCCATCGGTGTAGCGGCTGTCGCGCTCCCTTGCCCGTTCAGGCCTGCAAAAGGGATCGTTCGCACCCTCCTCTTTCCTTGGGGTCTGGTTTGTGTTTTCCAGAGCATGCAGCAATGACCTCAAACTTCCTTGGCTAGGCAAGAGGGGACCAGCTGTGTAATTAGGGGCTATTTAATGGTGGCAGGTTACAGCCTGCAGAGAGAGATCACTAAGAGAAGTAGATTGCTTATTTATCCTTTGCCAGAAGATATTGATGCTTATTGATCCTTTGCCAGGGATCAACTGTTGTTGCCAAAATAGATGAACCTCTCTCTTCCCTGAACAGCTTTATGCGACTGTGAGGAAGATGAGTATGGGGTCAGTAGTTACTATTACAAGGGTATGGCAAGAGGAAGAGAAAGTCCTTCTCCACAGTAGTACTGCCTTGCTCCCCGGCCTGGCGCCAGCCCTTCCCCTCTTGCAGGCTGCTTCGCTCCCAGGGTGAGGAGTAGGAGAGGTTGTTGGAAAGGCAGGGGATGAGTGGGGACAGAGAGAGTGAGGCTGATGGTGAGCTCTAAGGGCACGGGTGACGCGAACCACAGTGGAGTGGAGGAGGAGAGGAAGGCCCTCTCCCAGGGATGGATGCTGGGGGAGGACTTCCTCTCTCCACCAACAGCACCCCTACTGATCCCTCCTTGCACAGCCCAGCAGCCCTCCATCCTCTTCCTTCCTGGCCTCCTCTCACAGCCACCCCAACTGTCCTTCCCTTGGCTCCCCTTCGAGCTCTCCAGCCCCCGTGACTCTCCTTGAGCCCTTGGTCCTGCTGCAAGGTTGAATCTCCGCATCAGATTATAAAACTAATATATGGTAAAACAAGCAGACACACCGGCCTCAGCCACCGTTCCGCCTGGGCTGAGGTCCCCTGGGCGCTTGTGATGCAGGAGGCACCAGAGAGGTTTTCTTTCCCTCATCACTGTTCACATCTGTCCAGAAAATGTAGGAGATGGCTCTCCGGGGACCCTGCGGCAGAAGGGCTGCCCCTCCATGAACCACAGCAGCCCAAGTGGGCGGCACAGTTCAGGGTTGGGTGTGGAAATAATTACAAGTTTTTGCTTGTAAAAGCCTGTAGCTTTGTGTGGGGCAGCCTCCCACGCCGCCGAAACCCTGGGCATAGGTCGCACCTTCTCCTTCAGATTGTCCCGAGCTTGGAGAAGGGTGAAGGGGCTTGTCTGGAAAAGGGGGTAGGGGGTGTCCTGTCTGACCTTGATCAAGGTAAGATATTAGGGATGAATAAAATCTCTATCTAAGGGGAAAATGGTACTTGTGGAGTTTTATGGTCAAACCTGGGAGTAACTGGGGGAAAAAAAAATGAATGAACCATGTAGTTCATACTGCAATGTACGTTGCAATGGAATACGATGGCGTAGTCAAAGGTCTGAAAGGTTTATGGTTTGATAATAAAGCATTAAACTTGCTGTAAACCTTGGTATAAAAATAACTGCACGGAGAAGTGTGTGCTGTAAATGGATTGTGAAAATACACATTCAGAGAAAAACTGTTTTTCATACTAGCCAGACCATGCATAGTTTCTAATGCAATGAATCCTTTCCAGTGTTTGTGTCTAAAAAAGTAATTTAAAAGTTCTGAGTGGAAACTTAGAGATTTTATTTAACGCCTTGCATAATGACTGACTGTGGTGATGAGTTATAGGGGGTTTTGTCACTAGGAGTCTGCAACAACAAGATAAGGCAATAATCTTCTATTTCTATGCTTGTGGGCACATGTTTTGGATTTTTTTTTTTTTTTTTTTTTTTAAGGACTCATGCAAAGGTGCATGATTCATTAATAGGTTAGGAAGAACTGATGATGTTAGGGTCTTTTTGCCAATGGCAGGATCCTATTCTGTAATTTTTTGTATTTTCCCAAGTAAGACTCTCCATTCAGGCATGACTCAAAAGTAATTTAATAGAGAAGATATTGATCAGTGCTCTAAATTCATCTGTAGTAATTTTCATGCCCAAGAGACTAGATGATTTCTTTTCTGGTGTAGGTTTGAAAATAAGATTTCTTATTGAGCATAAAGTAAGCAGGAACATGTCTGGAGCTAAATCAGTTTTTAATGTTTGGAGTTTTCTTTGTTTATTTGCTTTTTATTTGAGTATTCATGATTAGTAGCTTTTTACCATCAACTGTACATAGTGAGGCAGTAGAAATGGTGATGCTTTACCATAATGAAACTAATTCAGGAAAAGACTAACAATCAGCATAAAAATATGCCTATGGAAAACAGCAATGCCAGTACAGGATTTTTTTGTTGCTAGTATAGGTAAGAGAATTTGAAACCAGAAAAAGCAGCATTATCCAGAACAGTAGCAAAGACAAAAGTTCATTGCTCTGAACCTCCGACACATAGCTACATCATAACAGCACTGTCATGTGAAGAAACTACATATAGTGGCAGCATATGAAACTTGGAGATGAAAAATATATATAGGCTTGCAACAACTTGTATATAACCAGGTTGGGTGCATGAACTGCTGACTTGGCTGGCAGGAGCTTTGGTGGGGTTTTTTTTCCCTCCATCCACTGTTGCTATTTCTACATCTCTTGTCATTTTGGAGATACTGAAAACAGTGAGGTTGAGTAGTTCACTATCCAAAGGACTATGGAGATAGTATGTTACATGTTTTCTGCAGAAATCTGGTAAAAGTGGTTGAAACACTTTTTTGCCAAGTAAATTTCCATGTACTGAAAATTACTTTTCATTCACAAAGCAAGATGATATTATTTTTCTGCTACATGTCATACTAACCCAAGTTTTGCAATCAATCTTTTTACTCTTTATTTTGAACTGTGCAAATGTTGTCCAGAATTTGTGAGCATGATGGTTGAATGATGACCTAAGGGTTTAAGCAGTAGCTTTGGTTGGCCAAGTTTGTTAATATGCATGTCTCTGGCTTTTTTTGTTTTCCTCATATAGACAGCTACGGATAGTGACAGGAGAATGGTTTTTTGAGGAGAGAGCAAAGCGCTTCAAACAATCACATCTTCTTGGAACCGATGTTGTCAGACAGTCTATCCTACGCAAATTCCCAGGTAGGGAACACAAGAGAGAGATTTGCTTGTGCTTAATACAGTCAAACCTTGTTTCCAGAGTGTTTGACTTGTATTTTATTCTTTACTGTTAAAGGTGTAAGTATAATCAGTATTTTAATCTTAATTTCATATTTGGGTATTACTATGCAGTGATTTGTGAATGATTAATATATAGGAAAGGTAAGGTATAGATGAATGAAGAAGTATCTCTGTGGAGATAGCTGCTTAAGATCTCATTGTCCAAACTAGTGTACAGTATTATTCAGCTGCAAAGCCAGCAGCAGAGGCTCTAAAAGTTCATTCTCAGTTCCTGCCAGAAAGTTTGGCTGTATGCACAGATCTAAACCCAGCCATTTTATTTTTAATTTGGCTCTCTTATTTGTGATGCTGGTGTGTAAAACACATTTAATTTTTCTTTTTCAGCTCTGAATAAGAAAGATAAATCACAGAATCATAGAATAGTTTGGGTTGAAAGGGACCTTTAAAGGTCATCTAGTTCAACCCCCCTGCCATGGGCAGGGACATCTTCAACTAGATCAGGTTGCTCAGAGCCCCGTCCAACCTGACCTTGAACACTTCCAGGGATGGGGCATTTACCACCTCTCTGGGCAACCTGTTCAAGTGTTTCACCACCCTCAGCGTAAAAAATTTCTTCCTTATCTAGTCTAAATCTACCCTCTTTTAGTTTAAAACCATTACCCCTTCTCCTGTCGCGACAGGCCCTGCTTAAAAGTCTGTCCCCATCTTTCTTATAAGCCCCCTTTAAGTACTGATAGGCCACAATAAGGTCTCCCCAAAGCCTTCTCTTCTCCAGGCTGAATAACCCCAACTCTCTCAGCCTTTCTTCATAGGAGAGGTGTTCTATCCCCCTGATGATTTTTGTGACCCTCCTCTGGACCCGCTCCAACAGGTCCATGTCTTTCCTGTGCTGAGGGCTCCAGAGCTGGACGCAGTACTGCAGGTGGGGTCTCACCAGAGCAGAGCAGAGGGGCAGAATCACCTCCCTTGACCTGCTGGCCACGCTTCTTTGATGCAGCCCAGGGTACGGTTGGCCTTCTGGGCTGCGAGCGCACATTGTCAGCTCATGTCCAGCTTTTCGTCCACCAGTACCCCCAAGTCCTTCTCGGCAGGGCTGCTCTCAATCCCTTCATCCCCCAGCCTGTATTGATACTGGGGTTGCTCCGACCCAGGTGCAGGACCTTGCACTTGGCCTTGTTGAACCTCATGAGGTTCACATGGGCCCAATTCTCTTGGGATGTCCCTCTGGATGGCATCCCATTCCTCAGGCGTGTCAATTCCACTACTCAGCTTGGTGTTGTCTGCAAACTTGCTGAGGGTGCACTCAATCCCACTGTCTGTCATTGATGAAGATATTAAACAGTACTGGTCCCGATACGGACCCCTGCGGGAGACCCCTTGTCACCGATCCCCATCTGGACATTGAGCTGTTGGCCACTACCCTCTGGATGCGTTCATCCAACCAATTCCTCATCCAACGGCCAACCAGGTCTCCTGATTCATTCTGGAGAGGGCCCATATTTTCCCTAGTCTTCCTTTTATCCCCGACGTACCTAGAGAAGCTTTTCTTGTTGCCCTTGACGTCCCTGGCCAGATTTAATTCTATCAGGGCTTTAGCTCTCCTAACCTCATCCCTGGCTGCTCCTGTGCTGTATGCTGGAGCATGGGCTACATTCAGACTACTTGGTACTTCTCAGTTCTCACTTGACTTCCCTTTTGCCTAGATATCTCCAATAAATTGCACCTGCACTTTTAGGTACAGTAAATAGTGTGTCCATCTTGACCAAGCACAGCAAGTGTACCATGTCTGTGAGCTGCTGTGGTACCTTGCATGGTACCACAGGACCACTGGTTTAAGAAACAGGAGTTTTTCCTGAATGCTGATGCTTCTGTCTTCACTTAACTACTTCACTCTGCACACAGACGCTGTTATTTAGGTAGTCTGTTTTCAGGTGTAGCATTTATCACTTTCAGTAGGAAGTTGATGGGTACGGGCAGTTTGTAGGGAGAGGGACTGGTTTACTGCCCTTGGAAAAATGCCACTTGCAAATATACTGCTTGGCAAAATGCTGATCTTGCCAATGACACTGTGCTTCAGAAGCTGTCAAACTGGCAAGTATCCAACGTTCTTTGGGTTTTGATATTATACAGCCTGTCAAATTGGGTATTTTGTGATTGGTTACTTTATTATTTGATAGATATATTAAAAAAATGTATTTAAGCCATTTTTCAAACACTTTGCTCCTAGTTGAACAAACATTTTAATTAGGAAAATATTCTTTCATTTAATACAAAAAAATACTGTACACCGCAAAAATTATATTTTGGGTCCTTTGGTTATTAAATGTTGTCAGTGATAAATTCAGAAGCGTAGTTCAAGACAAGAGTTGATAATGAGAAACATTTCAAGCTACTTGAAGTTTTTGTGGTTTGGGGTTTTTATTTATTAAAAGGAAAAGCCAAAGAACCCCCAAGTTTTTTTTCATGGCATTTTATCATATGGTTTTATTTAATATTTAAAAATGGAAGATCTATTTTTTGTAGGTTGTTTGACATGTGCTGCCTTTTTTGTGCAAACATTCACTTTTTTTTTTTCTTTCCCCCTCCACTGAAGATACAGTTTCCAGTAAGGATGAAGGAAGAACATTTAAAGATCAACCGCAAGAGAATGAAGAAAAAAGGCCAGATGTATCGGTCTCCTCCACAAATGGGCATAAATCAGTCTTCAGTGGACCTAGAAAAATAGGGTAAAGCCTTTTCTTTTGGAAACTGATAAATTGAATAACAGCTGTATATGGTTGGATGGATTTTCTTTTGAGTTTCTCCAGTGTTCCACATCAGCCTCAAACTTCCCAGGGTTAGAAACAGTCTTCATTTAAAAGCATACTTATTAGAATTAGACTGCTGTTTCCTAGGAAATGCAGCAGTAATTACTCTTCAGCTATAAAGGTAGCAGAATAAAGGCCATTTTGCTCCTGGATTTTTCTTGTTTATACTCGGAAGTAACAGAGTGTCCCTAAAGGCAGGTTTGCTGAAGAAACAAATGCATAAAGTAGTATTTGGAGGGCCTGGTTTTTATGTATACTGGTCAGTTCTGCACACAAGTCAAGTTTTCCTTTAGCTTCCAGCTGTGCAAATGCAGTCTAACAGTCAAGCAGTGCCCCTTTTTTGTGCCCCTTTTTTGAATAAACAGATATGTTGCTGGTCGTCTTGCAGTCTCAATGAAGTGTGTAACCCCAGTTTAGCTATGCCCTTAGAGGAGCGCTTGCTTACTCTCAGGGGACATGGACAGATTCATTGAATATATGGTTGCACGAGCAGTGTCTGGATGTAACTTGAGGCTATTGGGTGAATGAGAGGAAAAACCCAATGAATGTTCATATGTCTGGAGCTCCATGGGCTGGTAGTTGGAAAACTTTGTTTCTGTTGGAAGAAGGAACACATTTTGTTATGGATCCTAAATATAGGGTAGGTAGATAGCTTTCTACAGCTTTTTTGCTTCTGAGGAGAGCTTTCTACAGCTTTTTTTGCTTCTGAGGAGAGCTGAGTATGGAATTACTTGTTCTAGTGACTCCAGAAGTTAACATGAGTGATTTATCTCTCTTTAATATTGAGAAAAAAAGCATCAGAATGCCTCTGGCTTCTCAAATTAAGGTGAAGAAAGAACCAGCTTAGGGAATCTACTATAATAGGACCTAGATGTTGCTCTAAATCATGCTAATTGGTAGCTATAGTAAGAGTGCATTAAAGTTTACTTTTCTAATCCTCTTTTCATTTAAATCCTTTGTGCAAATCTATTAGTCATATTCCCCTATGAGAATGAGAGAGGAGTTTTCACAAAAGGCACTTCTGGTTCAAAGCTTGAAGTGGCCATGTTGAGTAGGAGGGATGTGTTAATGTTTTGTGTCTTAGAAAGCAGTTTATAGCAAATATGATCCTTTTTTTTGTTCATAGGAATCAGTTTGATAACCAGATTTGGTGCTCTGTTTACCCTTATATCCAGAGTTGTCTGTAGATCAGACAATGAAATTAATAGAACGCGCACAATCATGGTATTTCAGTCAGCCTGCTGTTTCCTGGGAAAAACCTTACAATTTTTAAAATCTTTTATTCCCTGTTTTCATCAGAAAGGTAATTAGGGCGGTTACCAAAGGAGAAATTACAAATGCAAAAGATGAAGGAACAAAAGGTGAAAGGAACACAGGTTCAGAAGCTGAAACCCGAAGTCTGCGCAGTGGCAAGTCGACACCTTGCTCTGAGAGGTGAGCAGCAGAAATCTGGTACAGCTCATGCTGGGATTGACCTAGGGGTGTGTGCCAGTCCTCTGTGTTGCATCGTGTCTTCAAATGCTCAGCATTAATACTGTCTGAGAAGCAGAGCTTATGTTTAAAAAAAAAAACCACCCAAAATAAAAAACCTAAAAATTATCTCCATCCATCTTCCTTTTCTCTCCTTGTGTTCGGCTGGTGATTGCTGTCAGTACGTTGTTTTTTGTTTTCTGGCTTTTAATTGATGAACTGTGTTCATGTTACAGAACTGAGGCCCTTTGTTCCAAAGTCTTTCTTTGGTAATGACATGTTAATTGATTATAATTTATATTTTCTTCTTCAAAGGCTCTGTTTGCCCTTTTCTTTCCATGATTATTGTCCCAGTTATTTCTAATAGAATTCCATTTATCATTCTTCTGGGCTTAAGAGATCTCTGGTACTGCCTCTGATAGCATTATGAAATGCCAGATGCAACATTCCTCTCATGTCCCACCTCCAAAACGAAGCCAAAAAATAGCTCACTTTTTTCTTGTTCAGTTGGATAGCCTATACTGGCTGTAGACCCCCATTCTTTGCTCAGGTGCACACACCTAGAAATTTTACAGTCTGGATTGAAAAATAATAATAACTTGCTGTAAGATCCAATAGAAATTTCTAGCTCTAAAACAGTGTTCCTGGGAGACTCCAAATAGGTATACAGGAACACGGGATATCAGGTAAAAGGAACATCATGAAGTTTAATTCACCCACAGATGAGCCTTCTTGTTTAAGCAAGATCTTGCTTCCCTTTGTTACCTACAATTCAAAAACCCAATTGCTGGATGTTCTGCAACATGCCTAAAGTTGATGGTAACAATCTTCTTGAAAGTTGATAATTTGATTTTTTTTTTTCACCGGATGCTGCAGTGCTTACTAGCCAAATCAGCTTTAAATCTAGTTTTCTTCTTTAATCCATACACAGTTCACTAAGTTTTTTTCACTAAGCTAATTGGGCCTTCTGTATGTAACCAGATTCATACCTGACTTTTATGAGACCAGAAGTAGTATTTTTGCTGTTTTTCTGGATTTTTTTTTGCTTTTCATTTAACAAAGTAGAGATGAGCGAAGGATCTAAGAGACACAAACTCAGGAATCTGGTGTCTGTGCTGCTTAACACTAAGGTTATGCAATATTAAGTAACTTTCTCTAGGAGTTTACCAGAATAAGGACAAAGGGATGCTTGTGAGAGATCTGTGCAGCTGTTTTGATGTGCCAGACTGCAAGAAAGTTATCATGCAGTTAACCATAAATTAAGCAAAATAATTTTGTTTGGGGTGGTAGAAACCAGCACCTGATAAGCTCTGTGTACATGCTTAGAAGGGTAAGTAGAGTGAAGTACTCTGTAAAAATAGCCTTTATGTTTGATTGCCTTGCTTGACTTTCACATAAAGCATCAATTTCTAGCTTTTGCCCAGAGTGAGGGTGCGGGATTTATTAAATTAGGGGTATTGAGTCATTATGGCAACTTCCTTCTCCACCCGTCGTCTCATCCTCACCTCGCCAAATCGGTGTCCTGTGTCAAAGTACATAGTAGCCCAGCTGTGCTGCAATGCTTTTGGTAGGGAGGCTGAATTATTTTACTGTTTATGGAAGATGTTGCACTTCCTAAATATTAGTTTGTGGAAGGATTGAGCAGCAGCTCATATTTCTCAGTAGAGGGATGAAAATTCCTGTCTTGTACATGCATGGTTAAATACTTTAATTAGATACTTGAGGATGCTTGCGTTAGTTCTTCTATTGTTAATTTATAGAACTGAGTAGTAATTATTAAAAATAATAGCAAAGTTTCCCAGGCTACCCTCCATAACTGTTTTGTGTTTCAAATTAAAAGAATATAACAACATCTTGTGACACTGTAGCTGTCCTAGATTTTCCTGCATATTTCTAATTTTTGTAATTGCCCTCATCTTTTTAGCTGCATTGCCAAAATTGGTAGCATTTCACCTACCAGCAGGGAAACTGAGAGAGAATTTTTATTCTTTCTAAACATTTTTGTTTAAGGGAGGATGTACTGAGCTGGGAACAGGGAGTCCCAGGCCACGAGTTCATTTCTTCAACTGGTTTATATCTACTTCAGCAAAAATATTTACTGATTTTGCAGCAGAATGAACTGGGAGGCTGCATCAGGATACTTCTAGGAGAAGTAGTATAGGAATTTCAGGCTTATTTACACAGGTACACTACCCCATCGTACTGAGGTCTTGTCTACCACATGGAAATGCCTGGCATAGCCAAGCTATAACAACATTTTTCTTTTGTTGTCTACTTAATGTGTGTATAAAATGTGTTGAACCTCTCTCTAACAGCAGACTGAAGTAAGGGAAAAGTACAAGAGAGGTCTGTTTAGCAGGTTTGATGTGCAAGTGCTCAGTCTGACTGATGAGTCCTGCAGAACACCTTGTAACGTGTTTTCAAATCTTTTATCCCAGCCCACTATTACTTCTGAACACTTCTCTTGATTTACGTTTGTTTACACAGTGAGGAAACAAAAATCTGTAACAACAATTCTTGTAACAGAAAGTCACAACAATCCATCAAAAGTGGTGTGACATGCAATAAAACTCAGGTTTTCAACATTTGGGCTACTTGCCATGCACTGGCAGGTTTGGAAATTAAGGTGTGTGCATCTAAGTCCAACAGCTTGGATAAAATACAGATGACAGCCAGTAACCTTGATTTTTCTGACTTTACAGCACCAGAGGTGCATCTTTATGTAAACAGGTAGGACTAAAATTCAACCAAAGCACATTTAGTAGGGTTTGTTGATCACTAGCTTATCAAATTAAAAAGTAGCAGTGCGTGTATGTGAAGTGCACATGCATAAGACCATATTTATTATGCACTGTCTACTGTTGTCAATATATGAAATTGGATAGTAATTGTTAAAAAGGTTACCATATGCTCACTAACAGACAAAAATATGGTTGCACAACATTTGTAGACAGTCGTGGTGTTCAGGGTTTTCCTTTGTATTCCTTGTTTTCAGCAACTCCACCAATGTGGATTCAGAGCCTGTGCTCACTGCTTAATGTAGTGGTGAGACAGGACCTGTTGTGTTCCAGATTATTTTTTCTTCAGTTCAACAGTAGTTCTAATAAAAATTTCCATTGTGGCAGAGAAGATTTTTACTGCAGTTACTCTAAACATGATATGACAGCCTGAACCAAGTGAAGGTGAAATTTGGCTGTTGTCCAGCATAATGAAGATGCCTGCAAATATGAAATATTTATTAAGCAAGCCTCTTTTGGCTTAAAATATACTGTAAGTTCCAAAAATTTGCACTACTATTGTCCTCTGACATTGTATTTTCCATATGGAAAAGGATGCAATTCCTGCATCAATTCCTATTTACTAGTAATTTTTTTTAAAGTATTAAGTAGGAATGTATGTAGAACTGTTACTGTCCTGCAAGACTCTTGGAGGTTTCTCTGAATTGTGAAGAAAAATGAAAAAGCTTGAACTGATGCTTGTGGAGAAAGAAGAGTAGATCAGCCAAGAACTTGTATTTTTACTGCAAATCAAATTTCAAATGAAAATAAAACTTTAATTGGAAATGTGTTGAAATACATTTTAAAATAATTTTCATTGTTTCAAAATGTCAAAAAAGTGCCACAGATTACCGTTTCTAACTCTCAATTTTCCCATGGACTAATCAGTATTTTCTAATAGAAAAGGTCCCATGGAAAAATTTCTGCCTGTTGTGGTATTAGACAGCAATTGGGTTCTGGTATGCTGATCACAGATGCTCTTTTGTCACTTTTACTAACACGAAACCTGGCAAAAAGACTTGTCCAGCTTTCCTAGCTTTCCAAGCTGGTTGAAAGAATCAGCCAGCTTGGGTCAACAGTCATTATTGCAATATAAATAGGACAGTGAGCAAATTGTTGTTTTTCTGGAGAGGACGGAGAGCAGATAGCCAAGGATTTTAGACTTTCTGGAGATAGTGCTGGCATTAACATTGGCTGCAGAAGCAGCGAGAACTGTCATGTCACTGTAGTTTTCCTTTAAACCAAGGAGCAGCCTGGTAGGAAGTGTTACACGAGTTGTCACACCTCCTGTTGGGATGTGAATGCAGTGCGAAGTGAACATGGATGAATGCAGCTTCTGCAGCCTGGACAAGAGCTGCCCATTTGGGCTATTTGCAGTTCTGGTAGAACTGCTGAAAATACTTGTATTACTTGTACGTATAAAGTAATTGTAATTCATCTTTGCCTGTGTTTTTCCTTCCAGGTGACCATTTCCTTGCAGTGGATCACACAGTTCATCCAGGGCAATGTTATTCTAGCAAACTGTTACCATGGCTGTTTTCTTGCAGTGGTTTGCTAAATGGGTTGCCTTGGTTTGCTCAAAGCAATAATGGTTTAATACTCTTCTCTCCATCTCAGAGGGAGCACTCTTTCGCTGAACAGCAGGGATGCAGAGGCCACTGCAGGCCATCTGAAAGGGGCTGTGGGTCCTGTGAACAGAGGCAACGTTTCCATACCTTCCCTCCCGAGGTCTCCGGCACTCAGCACGCGCAGCATGACTGCAGATTATAGCAGGGTAAGTACAGTGTTGTAGAGCTGACGCTGAATACAGCTGACACCAGACAAGATGACTTGGCTCGTATCTGCCCTGTTAGATCGATTTGTAGCCCAGAAAGGACAAGCCTGACAGAGAAGGTTTTGTTTCTTCCTTAATTCTGCTGGGACCAGTGAAGATCTCTCCTAGAACAGAATTTGTCATGCTCTATCAGTGATGTGGTTTTTGGTTTGGCAGACATTTTTCGTTTGTCTAAAAATTGCTGTTAATGTCCGGCATTACATAATGAGTTACAGATTCTGAAGTGGGAAGCACAAGGGATGGGAGTAAACATTTTTGGTACTTCAGGGCCTTGAGTAAGTGCTGTGAACTAAGGATGTGACTTTCAAGCATGCAGGGTCCAGCATGCTCCCACTGACTTCTAAGGGAAACTTTGCAAGCTCAGCACTTGCAGAAGATCAGGCCATACTGATTTTAGGTTTTCTGGATTTGGACACTGGACTCTGCATAAATTATAGCATAACACAAAATGTGTGCTAGACACTTTATCAAAATGAAAGGTGGGATTCCTCTTACTTGCTGTTAGGCCTGTTGGGATGTAGGTGGCCACATCTGGGCTAGCTGCCTTGGATGTTTTGTAATAAGCAGAAGGATGTGGCTCATCTAGCCAGAAGCAGACGCTCTCTTCGTTCCCAGACAGCCTGCCTGTTTGTCAAGCAGCTCCTCCTGGCTGTGCACTGAGACGCCCATCCTGAATTCGTTTCAGTCACCCCTCTTAAGAAATCAGGGTTGTACTAGCAACTTATTCTAAGTTGACATGACTTAAGTGTACAAGGAAAGCAAAATTTATAGTCAGAGGTAATGCCTTTTACCATTAATGTTTGGAAAAAAAGTAGATGAGCATTTGAGATCAGAGCCCTATTGAACGCATCCATTTTTTTCTGACTTCCAAATACTTGGTCTAATATACTGTCTTTCCTAATAAAAAATAAGTTAGTATATATGAAGGGCAGTTTTGGGAGCTGTAAATAAATTAATAGTTGTTTTATTTATATTCTTGTTGGCACACAGACTGACTTGATTTCAACTGCATTAGATTTTGTTGAAGAAGGCCAATCCATTTAATGTAGATGGAATTATGGTGTTAGCTATTCCTTTACAGGAAGGCAAAAAGCAATAATGATATCAAGCATATTGGCTTTATTTAAGGGGTTATACTGGCATAATTTAATTAGTTCAAGTCCATTTGATTTTACCCTGACTGAAATAATTATGCTGGTATAAAACCAATAGGTTTTATCTTTTCTTTCTTTTTTTTTTTCCTTTTTTTTTTTTTATTTCCAAGCTAAGTGAACTTTTAATGAATTTGAGTGTTTCACTTCCCTCCTCTCACTCCTGATGCGTTGCTCTGATTCTTCAGTTGTAAACTCAGAATGTACGCATGAACCGCATCTTTGTGCAAATTTTATGCATGATCTGTCCTAAGCAAAGCAGATCAGATTATAATCTAAATATATTCAGTAATAGACTGGATGCTAAAGGAGCTTTGTTGTTCTGGGAGCTAATAGAAATGATGCTTTTGTAGACCGATAGTGAATAACCTCACTTTTTGTATTTATGGGATGTGCATTTTTCTTATTGGGCAGGACACTGGCTTGGAAAATGGCATGATTATTCCAGCAAGTGAAAGTGTACCTGAAGATTTAGTAAAGAAGCACTGTAGGAAAGCATCTGGAACACCTTCCATTGCAGTTTCTAGGGTGTCTTTGTCATCAGGCAAGTATTAAGTCTTTTCCTTCTTTCTGCCAGCCTTTATCATCAGAGGATTATTCCTATTCTTGTTACTCTGCTCATTTTGTTTTTAAAGCACATTGAAAGATCAGATGTAAGTTTCATAAATTTTTTCATATTCGTTCTGAAAATTCTTCCCTTTTACTAACCAAGTTTATACCACTTCACAAAATGGTAATCCTCACCCCAGTAACGCTGGCACAATGTTAGTATTAGGTAAATCACATGCTCTTAGAATTGTTACAAGATTTCATTCATAATTGCACATTGTGCGGTCAACTGTATAAAATACTACCTATCTGCAATCTGTATAAAATGCTACTGTGCTGCTGCCATTACATTTCACACCCATTTTGCCCAGAAGCAAATTTGGGAAACAATGAGCTGTCAGAGAACAAGTCCCTTACAGACTTCATGTAATTTCATTTTTATATGTGATGCACTGAACCAGTCGATTCAGCTGTAATGTCATTGGAGGCTGTTAGGTGAATGAGGCTTGCACAGGAAGGTGCTGTCAGAGCCACTTTGCAACAGTGGGTGGAGAGCCTCCTTTTCCTATCTGAAATAGGAGGCAGGAGCACCCTCCACTCTTCTGCTTCTCCCAGGCACTCGGTGAGCTTCTTACAGGGCTAACAGAGTGGGTTCAGATTTACAGGTTTCTCTCTGAAACACAGCAGGGCTCACTTTATTTCAGCTGAATTTAGCCCAAAGCAGAAACCTAGTGACATATCTCACAAAGCTAATCAAAGGAGATAACATTCTTCACCTTAGATTTTTCAACTTGAAAAGATCAGAGTTTCTTTGAGAATATTGTACAGTGCAGCTCTAGGCAGAGGTGTTACAGACTGCTACTTCTTTATGAATTGAAAATTCTCCTGTTTCTGCTACCTTATAAAATAAAGGTTTTCCTAGTAGGAAAGAACGGGCCCTATGTTACCAAAGCAGATGGATGCTGAGCAAAATTGCGGGCAGCCTGGGAATGGGCCTCAGACTCTTCATTGTCTCCTTGTTGGAGGATCTCAAAGGACATTAAGCTCAGGAGGCTGACCTTTCCTGTCACGTCAGCTATAGCCCAGGTAGAAGATGAACAGTTAAAAACTTTCCAGATTCCTACCTGCAGGACCTAAAAGTATTCTCTTCCCCCTCTTTCTTTCTCAATATATTGAACAGTCGCACAAAAGTTGTATATGGGGAGGACTAAGAAAATCTTTCTCCACGACATCTAACAGGTTTTATGCCTATAGAGTGGGTGAGAGACCTGTAGGACTGAAAGAAACTTGTGCAGGTCTCAAGACTTGTTTGCTTCCTCCTCCTTTTCTGCACAGGGGACACCAGTAATGGCAGAAGTATTTTCTATGTCCATCTGTATCCCTAGCTGCTTAATTCTGAAGCAGACGCTGGGTGGGAGATGTGATAATCACTGTGAACACTTGGACTGCAGGTTTTTCTATATTCCAGGCCAATAGGCCTACCAGAGAAAGTCAAAAGCTTGATATATAGTATCATCTACAGGAGACAATTACAGCAGATAAATAGTGCAGAGGAAAAAGTATTGGCCAGAAGGCTGAATAGCATCAGAAACCATATTTTTCCATTGATCATATTGATGTTCATTTGTCAAAGAGTTTGTGACAGATACCTAAAATACTGTTTTGATGTTTTTTTCTTAAAAAACAATGGGGTATGAGACAACACTTATTAAAGTGTGGAAGATGAAAGAGAATATTTTTGTACAAATTATAGCAAACATTTTAATTGTTTTTATTTTCCAGATCGTAGCCGATCTGAGATAGATTTGAGTGAATCTTTCTCTGAAGAAAATGAGGATACTCTGAGCATAAGAAGCAAATCTGTACCTAGTGCCTTAGATCAGGAACTGGTGAGTTATAAATATATAAATGTTTATCTGGTGGAAAACCTGTTTGTTCAGACTTATGAAATCAGCACTGTATGTACATCTATGTAAAATGTAAGTAATGCAGAGCATTATTTCAGGGATATTTAATGAGTTTTTAAACATCTTCATCTTCTGAATATGTTGGCTATGGAATGATTCCAATGAATACTCATGGTTACCGTTTGTTATTGATTTGCTGGTTTTTGAGTTTACAGGTGAAAGAAATCTGGCCTGAAAATAAATTTCAGGCACTATATTACACATGCTCCAAAGTTCTGTTAATTCATACTTTCTTAGATTTTAATTTTGATGCTGAGAAGTACTATACTTTAAAGGCTTTAATCTTTGTCTGGTTTTGATTTTCCCCTTACATATATTCTTAGCAAATGAAGTCCCGACTTTCTGTTCTGTCACTGTCGCTTGCCTCTTCTTCCTCTTCACTGTTTTCTCCCATACATCTCCATGCCTTTTTCTATGTATTCTATGGGCTGCTTTTCCTGAAGTGATTCACAGCTTCCCTCTCCTCTTATGCACATATCCAAGATACACAAGTTGCAGATGTGCATCTATGCTATAAAAGAATTTCCAAGCTTGTTAAATATGCATGAGGGGAAAAAAAAGAAGAGTTATTTAAGTAGTTCTTCATCTAATCATAGTTTGTTCTGAAGTTTCCAAATGTGTGCTTGTAGCTTAAAAAACCCCATAACCTTCTGTGTTACGGTTTATGCATTTTGTGTATTGTCGTAGTCCTTTCCTACCATCTGCTCTCTTCATAAGAGCATTGGCCATGGGAGATGTCTCCCCTTCTTGTAGCATTTGATACTTGTGGCTAGGTGGAAAACAATGTGTTGGGATTCCCATCTGTTACTTGGATTGTAAGGACTCGGAGCATTTGCCTGCAGCATTGCTTTGTTTGGGTTAATCTGCAAGGAAATAAAAAAAGCCCTTCCTGTCTGTTAAATTTCTGTGGAAGAAAAACTTTACAAATAACTGGTTTATTTTTTAATTGTAGTAAAGAAAAAGGATGTGTTCTTGATTAAGAAGCTGGGAAATATTGCAGAAGAAAAGCATAAAATAATGAAATACAAACTTTAGATATCTTTATATCCGTTTTCTGCTCTAATTGTACAGGGTGTGGTAGTTATCACTCAGAGATTTCTCTGAGGCAGGTGCCAGAGATGCCAATTCCAGAGTGGCTTTCTGTTCTTTGATTTTTGTCTTCCTCTTTTTCAGAGGTTTTGGGGATTTTTTTCTTTTTTTTCTTTTTCTTTCTTGCTGACTCTGAATGAAATTTCAGATTGCATCTCAGCAACTCTCTAGCTTCTTTGCTAACATAGTTGATCTCTCCTGTGGTATAACCTTGATTCAGTTGCTCGGGGGTCTGTGAGAGTGCTAATTCTCCTTTAAACTTCATTCATAATGGGATTCATAGATCTCTGATTCTACCCATGTCTTCGCTTGCCCTGTCTTAAGAAATCAATTGATTGCATTCATCAGCTTTAGTGTTACCATATTTTTTTAGGGTAGTTTGACTCACAGAAGTCCTTCAGAGTCTTGCCCTATATTCATTATGGATGCAGTGTTTTGAGATAAAAGTTGTATTCCTACCGGAGTTTAGTTTATTTGGTGCTCGATATAAAAGGCAAAAAGAAAGTTATCTGATGAAGATAACAACAGCTCCTGCAGCCTGAGAAAAGTTATACCTCCTTTTCTCCTGGCTGGCTGGTGGAGCTAGCTGAGGTCCTTCAGTCTCATTCCTGGGTGATGGGAGCTGACAGCAGTGGTGTGGGAGATGCCACATGTCAGTAGAACACACAGATTGCTGGAATTTATCAGCTGAAAGGGTGGGAAAAGTCTTTTAGCCACTTTGCTCCCAGCTTTATCAGGAAAACACAGAGAGATCAGCTGGAAAATTGAACAGGTATTTTGGTTCTCTAACTTAAGACTGCTCTTGATAGTGAAAAGGGACAATCCCCAGAAACCCGCATACTGTAGTAGGTATTTCTCAAGSAGTGTGGGGAACCAGTTAAATCTAGTGTTGTGTTCAAACTAGAGTACCTTATCTAGAGAGGTGTGTGTTGAATTCCTGACAAAGTAGTGTTCATTACATGCTCAGCTGCTTTATTAAAAGTAAATGGATAATATGCATTTTATAACCCCCACTGGAGACCATGAGATTAATGTCCTACTGGCTCTAACTTTAATAAGCTAATAACACTAACCAATTATGTTGTTGCAGTTCTGTAACACCTCCTGAGAAACATAATCACTGTGGTGCAAAATGAATTAAGAGCATAAGCTAAATGTTAACCATTTTTTTTAGGTTTAGATATCTGCTTGCAGACAAAAATTGGTAGTCATTTAGCTGTTGTTAGGACTCTTTGTGAAGCACTGTTAATATTTGAGTGTCTAGACCTGAAACACCCCAGTCTGAAGATGTTGCCTTACTTTTTTATTGTCCTGTATTTAATTATTAGGCAATAAAAATGTAGCATTTTTTATATTAAAGTCCATAGGTATGTATACAACAGTGTAAAGGAAAGAGTTTTGCATGTGTTACCAGACTTGCTTCTTCGCATTGTATGGACAAGAAAGAAAATTGTGTATTCTTGTGCCAAGTTTTAAACTTGAGTACATCACCTGAATTCTGAAGTCAATGAGGAGAGTAGAATTGAAGGGTGGCGTGTGGGGGTTTGTTTTTATTTTAGGGKTTTTTTTGTTTTTATTTTTGAAGGATTCAGCTCTCTATCTGTCTCCCTGAAATAGTTTGCTCTGTTGTGCCTGGGTCTCCATGGACTTTTCCCTTAGAGTATAAAATATCTATGACTTCTTTTTTCTGTGAGGTGGTTAACAGTGCCCTGAATAGATTAGAAAGAGAGGAGACCAGCAGAGGAAGTTCATTGTAAGAACATGAAGCTAAAAGGAATGTTTGCTTCAGTATGTAAATTTTGGTCCCAAATACAGTGATGGCTTGTCCTGATTTCCCTCTGCTCAATATGAAATATGCAGTTACAATTGGAAAGTAGTAACAGAAAATTTTGCATCACTTTCAGCTGGTTTTATTTCAGTTCAGTCATTGGAGCAAAGGAGAAGAGATGTAACAGCTAGTTCTATGCATACTAATGACAACTGCTCTGCAGATCTTTACATAAACTGTGACAGTTCAACAGCATTTCTTCTCTGCTTTGTTTTTCCCGATTAGCATAGAAGTCTTTGAGACTCCTGAGTTTGAATTCAGTACTTCTCTGTTTAGTTTAAGAAAGTGAGAGCGACTAAGCGATAGAGAGTGGCGTAGGTCACCACGTGAGATTTTTATAGCTGCAAAGCAGATATAAGGAAGTCGAACATTCGACTTCTATTAAACCTAAAAGCAGAGTCTTTCAAAATACCTGCCATAAGGTTTAAGGAAATGCTTGAAATTTCAGAGCTACACTTAATAGGATGATAGCTGTCTGTTGGGTTTTTTTCCTGTAATTTTAAGTAAAAGTTAACAGTCCTATTAGGACCATCAACAAGATTTTAAGTTTCTTTTTAGATTTTACTTTATTGCTGTGTTTAAAAAAATGAAAATTATTTTTTTTCTGTATGTAAGCTAAAGATGTTGCAGTTCAGTCTTGATTATTAAAACTCAAGCATATATATGAAGCTGTGCAATTACTGATTTTTTTCTCCAGTTTTTTTAATTATTAAAATAATACAGGAATTCAGTTATTTTTAAAACATGCACATCAACTGTTTACCCCTCAAATATATTCAATGTGTATGATGACAGGACAAATTTCTTCCCATGTGGTTTGACAATAACCCAGGGCTTTCAGCACTGCCTGTTAGAAAGTGGGTCTGTGTTAATGATCCTGTTCATGAAATTGTCACCAAAGACAAGCGTGAAAGGGTGCAAGTGTAATGCAAATTGTGTGCTTGTGCATTTGTGAGAGTGTGACTGATATAAAGGTGGATAATAATTGGAAAACTGGATTGCTGGATTGTAAAAAATATGTCCCGTAAAAACATGGAACCTGGACTGTAACCAAGAAATCAAACATCTAATGGCTTCTGCTATAAATGTCTTCAGGTAAACCACTATCAATGATCCTCTGGCCCCTGGTATCAGACCTTAATTCACTCATTTATTTTGTTAAGATTTGAAAAATTTTCACCATGTCCCTCTAAGATTACCAAACCTGAATTCCTGAATGCAAATAGTAGTAAGTAGAATAAGGTAATTCACATGGGATTGTTAGTAGGCATGGAAGTGGGTTTTGTTTATGTGCACAGCTGTTGGCCATGCAAACGCATGCATCTCCAGAATAAGATATGAAGTATGTGTGTCAAGTTTTTCAGTTCTTAAGCAATTGAACCCTGGAACTGTAACAGCGTCTTTTCCTTTATGCTGTGTGCCTATGCAAAGATGTGGAAAATGTAAATCAAAATTCCTCTAGAGATAAGAACATTGAATGCATCCTGCACTGTCCACTAAAGAGGAAAATATATGAAACAAAACTAAGAGACAGAGGCTGACCAAATACAGAGCAGAACACGATGACTAAAATGCCTGTTTGTCATTTAGGATTATCTGGATGAAACAGAAGAAGATATTGATGACATAGTGGCCTCTCGTTATTCAGGGAAACATGGACATTTGACAAGTGGATTATCAACAGTAAGATCTTGAGTAGAAAACATATGCTTTTTCCTTCCACAAAAGACCATTGTTCCTCCAAAAAGTTTAACTTCATACCACTTAGCAGCAGATCATCTTTCATCCTGCGCTTGAGAAACATCCTTTAACATTTAGATAGTTTTTCTATTATAYTTTTAATGCTGTTCAAAGCTAAAATGCTGTTCTCTGCAGCGCATGGAAAGAGAAAACCATTTTGCCTACTCATCAGCAGATTTCCTCACATGCTCAGGTTACTGCCAAGCTGACATGTGGAGAAGGCAAACCATAGGTGTTTGCAGTACGTGACTGCTCAGCTTTGCAGAGGAGCACGTAATCTTAATTTCCTTGAAATGTAGTGAACAAGGCTGTGGTAGGATCTTCCGTCTCAAACCACTTTCTGATTGTTCAGGTTCTTGGGACACAAATACTCATCTGTGTGTTTGCATACATACCACTTCTGTGGCATCATTGTCCATCCCCCAACCCAGCTTCCCCCATTCTTCATGACATGATTGCTATGCCACCCACAAAAAATATTTGTCTTTACAGTGAAGAGGGAGATACTTGGGATTTTTGTTTGGTGACAACTTTTCTACCTTCTGCAATAATTGTAGTATTTTTCTGTTATATCCTTCCTTTTGTTTCTTGTCATACCCACAAACCATATACTGTAAATCAGATGTCCGAGTCTTGCGGTTGTCTAAGTGTTGTAATGGTTTTAAAAGGTTAATGTTGCTTTTAAAAGGCTAGCTGCATTTTCAGGTTGTAACAGGTGCTTGAGATGCAATAAAAATGGTATAACGAGCCTTATGCAGTTCATTATGCAGTCTGTTATTCACTGGGAAAGAAAATGGATTATAACAGTAGCTTTTAACATGTCTAGTTTATGACTACCTGCTGTGTACCTCGTTTTTGAGATCTGACACTTAAGGTGTGGGCAACTGATAGCATCTTCAGAAAAGTCTCAGAGCCCTCTGTGGCCACCCTTCTTCATGACTTGTGGCCAAGAATAGCTCTGGTCAGCATATAGGGTATCAGAAAACTGCAACAAACTCCAGGTAGAAGATGAGAGAGTTGAAGAGGATGAAGAGAGATGAGGAGTCTGTAAGCTAAAAGGGAAGAAAAAATTTAGTTCCATGACAGAAACCAATGAACTGTCCTTTCTACACTGCATCCCCATTAGTCCCCATGCAAGCAGGACCCAGGGATTGCCCACTGAAGTTCTTGATCCCAAAGAGATGGAGTTGACTGAATCCAAGTTTGGCTTACCTGGGGAGGAGAAAGGGCTGAAAAAATTTCTGTCACAGAGCATTCTGGTATCTTAGATCTGGCCATGTCCAGACCCTTTTCCCTTCTCATTTGTGTAGTTCACACAAACAGACACAACAGAGATGTGTGTGTGGTGCTTCACACCAAATCAGACTTGAGCAAATGTAGCCTTGTTGACACTGGTTTAATTAGACCCACTTACCTGAGGTTGACTATGACTCGTTGTCTCCAATGCTTGCTGGTCACATGGATTTTATAGACAGAATTATTTTTATTTCCTCTGAATACTGATATGAGCACTGCAGGTGCTTAAATGCTTTCTCCATTTAGGCCACTAATTGAGGAACTGCATTTAGAGAGCCTTCCCTCTATGTGCTGGAGGCAGCATTCTGTCTGTGCATTGGGTTTTGTCCTTTGCTGTGGATTTCCCTTTGACCTTTTTCTTAAGCAGAGCGTAGCTTTTCTGGTGCTGTAGGTTTGAGATAATCTCACATCTCAATGCTCTCATTTCTCTGTATTCACCATGACATGATTTTTTAATGTCACTGCATGCTATGTTAATGGCGAAGTTGCAGATGGCAAGCTGCTTCTCCCTGCAAGAGTAGGTCAATTTTACAGGTTCTCTTTTTTTATTCCCCTTAAGTGTATGTTACTAGTTACTAACATTCCCCCTCTCTCTTATTTTTGCCTTTACTTCTTGTAAGCCTTTGAGCCTTCTGCACTGCATGGATTTTTTTCATGCACTTATCTGTCAAATGACTGTGTACTATTAAGTCATGTTGAAATAATGTTATTAATGAACAGTAGGCTGTAACTGCATGTTTTTTCTTTTTTTTTTTTTTCTTTCTTTTTTCAAATATGGGAATTTCAAGTACAGTATAGGTACTCTGACAATGAGCATTTGAGGTAAGGAAGAAATCTACCTGTAGCATGAGTGAGGAAAGATGGAAATGGAAAGTGACACTGAACAGRAACTGTATCTCAGCATTAGGATATTTTTCTTTGTGTTTTCCCAAAGCTAATACATGAACTGTGTATTTAGTTTTCCCCGCTTCCTTCACCGATTCCTCTCCTAAACATATTAATGTGTTGTTGTGAAGACCCATCACATCAGTAAGACTGAATTGTTCCAGTGCCTTACTGCAGCAATAACATATGATGCAAAACAAATATAATTCTTAGTGAGGTACTAAAATGAGGCTTCGCATCCTCCATATGTGGTGGTTGTTTACTACTTATGGAACAGGAAAATTAGTCAATTTCTTAAGGACATTACATTTGGCATATGTAATGTCCAGTGTAAATGCCACAGAACAGAGTCTATGGGGAAAAAAGTCAAGTATATCAAATACTTCTACTAAACTTGTGTTATTTCATTTGTAGTTTGTAAGCAATTCAGAAATTTCATCTGCATAAATTCTAGGGTCAGAGGTCATCTCTTTGTTTAGGAGTTTCTGTGGGGTTTTTTTTCCCAATCATTTGTCCCTTGTTGCCCACTTACCTAAAGATCAAGAAGAAGAAGATTTGGATTCAGTAGAGAACAACTCATCCACCTCCTTGTGTTGCTATAACCTGGTTTGTTTTCTGAAGTGGGCACACAAATTGTTACTTTCCTGTTACAGGGATAATTTAGGCATTTTATAGCACATACTGGGACTGTTAAGTTCACTAACAGTGCCCAAGGATACCCATTTTTATGTATGCTAGAGGTGGAAATGCATAAATGGTAAAGGCTGGAAWTTAGCTCGAGGCATGTTAGAAATAGGAGGAAATATGACACATTTGTCGGTGCATGTTGCCAATTCTCCAGTAATTTTAACGAGTCCTGTTCATGGAATTTCAGTGAATTGTACAGAGGAATAAAAGGACAAGTTTGTTGTGGTTATTTTTTTTTTTTTAATGAAGGATAAAGAAGGCCAGCAGAAATATAAAAAAACACCACTTTTTGTTGTTTATTATTCCTACATGGTGTATAAAATTAAYTTGATGGATAATGATTGCTTGTTCTAGGTTTTCATGTCTGTTGTTGTTTACCATACTGACACAGGCCTGCTTATCCCTCCAGCTTTCTTTGCTGCAGGGCCCTTAGGCAAGGTGCTCGGAGAGTTGAGTTTTGCCACAGACCAATTCTTTTTCTGTGGTTCTTCCCCTTGACTGTGTTCTTCCTTCCTCCCTGCAGCCGATAATGAAGGAGGTCGATCAAGGTGTAGTTTCCCTTGAGCTTGTTGGTGAGATTTCCAGATACTGCTCTAGCAAGCAGATGGGGGAAAATGTTTCCCCCAATATTCTATTACTGTATTTTTTTCCCAGAGTGTGACATGTTTAAACATTTGTGTGTGTTTTTATCTATTCTTACAAGCTCAACAGAGAAACTACAATTTCTTACAAAGRCGCGAATCCTGCAAATATATGAATGCTTAGCTTTTGACTAGCTTAAGTGAGAATTGACTTGATTCAGACATAAATGAGGACAAATCCAAATGCAATCCAATAAAAATCCAAATCTGCTGAGTTGGTGTTCTAAAATGTAATTTGTTTGTTTTGATACAGCAGATACTTAATTTCTATTTAATTACCTTGAGCCATGTGTCCTTCAATGCTTGAAGTGTATGGAAAACATTTAGCTTTTCTCTGATTTGGTGATACTTTTTTCTTTCTTTCTTGCTATGGCTTTGCAATACAAACTTTCTTTACCTCCCTATATAGGTAAAGATTTATCACTGCACTTATTCTTTCTTATTGCAGCTATCTAATGCTCTTTTCTCTTGACCTTTTGCACTGCCTTCTTTAAAGAACTCCCCAGAAGGCTCTGACAGAAAATGGACGTATTTAAATGTGCCTGAAACAGACGGTGATACTGTGAGTTCTCCTGAATCCTCTGCTTAGCTTACTTTTAAGGTTTCTCTCTCTTTTCTCCTTGCGTGTTGAAGACTATACCTGTGTGTCTTGCAAGGTTCCTATGTGTTAGGATTTAGATGGTTATGTATGTTTTTGAGCAGTGTTGCTCAATGACTCAAAAGAAAACGTGCACCAGATTTCTCGAATGCCTTTGATTCTGGCAGTGTGCATATTGCTCTGGTTTTCTCTAAAAATGTTTACTTCTTTCCTAATTGTAATCTTTTGGAAGAGAAAATCCTCATAGCAATACTCTGTATGGTATGAGTGAAAAAAAAGAGATTGGGGGCTGATATATTACGCTGCAGTGGAAAATTTTGTGGGATTTTTGCTCAACTTTTTTGGCTTAAGAAAAATTGCTGAAATGGTGGGTATGGAATTTTGCTCATTCTTTTAGAATTACTAATGAGAGGTGGGTATCGCTTTAAACAAACATGCTTTCATACCATCTCCATTATGGGAAGCATCCTTATAACTTTTTTCTAATGGTCCTGTCAGCAGTTGTCTTATGAGACTCAGTAAAAATTAGGTGGACAGCTGAGCCAGAAAGGTGATTCCCCCCCCCCCCCCCCGGCTTGGAACTTAGGGAGCTTAGCCTGTTTGCTCTTCAGTTCATGCATGAATTAAATAGTGGTAATTTAGATTTATTCATGTTTATAAATAGGTTTGAGTCCTGCATGTCCAGTCAACTGTCTAGACATTTAAACTATTATTAATTAGAGTTTTTATTCCCTTTTACATCAAATAGAAGCAAGTGGTATTTCTGTTCTATGTTATATCTGTTTTCATAGCAAGTCATGACAAAATTGCAAGGCTGAGACTGTATGAAAAAAGCAGATTCTGGAAATGAGTGATTTGTTTAAGCCTCTAAGTCCTTTTTCTCTCCCCCTCCAGACTAGCATTAACAGCATGCTGAGTGTATATAGTGAAACTGGTGACTATGGCAACGTGAAGGTCAGTGGCGAAATCCTTCTCAACATCAACTACAGCTACAAAACAGGTGGCCTCAACATCCTGGTAAAAAGTTGCAGAAACCTGGCTGTTGCAGATGAGAAGAAGCAAAGGACCGATCCGTAAGCACAGAGAAGAATTTCCTTTTAGGCTCTGCTAGGGGTGTCCTCCACRTCAGGTGCAGTGACATAGCCTGGCGTTGTGATATGAGCCTGAGAACTCATAGGATCCAGTTGCTACAAGCCAGTGTTTTGATGATGGTTGGTTTTGGATTCCCTGTGGGAAATGCATTTTCAGTATGTTTCTTAGGGCAACGTGTGCCTGTTCTGGGGCAACAAWAAGATTACTTAAATTATCAACCTGTTTGATAGCAATCTCTGCAAAAGGGCAAAAACTATGAAGGAATAGGGAGTCTGAATTGTTTTCTTACTTCTAGAATCAAAACCAAAGTATATGAGAGGAGTGATGTTTTGGAGGGAGGGAGGGACAGAGATAACTTTGGTTTCATGCACCCATAGATTCACTTTGCAAGGACCATGATTTCTGAGCTTATCATTGTAGTTTTCAATACAATATGTAAATTCTCTCATCAGGAAGTAATATTTAGAGTCTCTAATCGTGTGTAATCCTATCGTATGCAAGGTATGAAGTTTTTCATTCTCTTGTATTTTCAGTGTAYGTGTTTTCATATGTAACCAGTCAGTAATCGTATACTACAAAAGGCAAGGTGCTAGGAAAGCTTTCTGCATTTCTGAGGATGAGTAAATTAATTTAGCTCTGCCTTTTGTTATTCTGATCCTATCTGAATAACATTGCTATTTTGTAGATAAAGACCATACCTTTCCATGCTTCACACAGAGAATATGTTCACATAYGAGAATCTGTTACATGTGTACATTGTTTAGACTGCAAAAATTAATTTTTTCGTATGTGTTGCTGATGCAGCAATGTCAGGACCTTGCTCAAACTGGTCATTTTTATTCCTGGCTAATAATTCACTGCTTGATCTGCAGATATGTCAAAGCATACCTTCTGCCTGATACATCCCGCCAAAGTAAACGCAAGACCAAAATTAAAAGTAACAGCACCAATCCAGAATTTAATGAAACGCTGAAGGTGAGAACACTGTCTCTCTCAGGCTGTGATGAATGTTGCACTTGTGCTCACAGGTGTTTTCTATAAGCGTTCCAGTATGGGGATTAGAATTTGGAAGAGATGTCTCAAAAAGAATGTATTTAAACCAAACCATCTAGCAATCCTATGAGTTGTAATTTCTGGCTTTTGGCACTGAGGAAGTGTTTTTGTTTGGTTCTCCCCTGTAAAACTTCTATTAGTTTCCATAGATCTCTTTCAAAACTGCTCATGTTCCTGTCTAACCTGAGCTCAGAGATGTTAAAAGCACCTTAAAGATTTTGTAAGCCCTAAGTTAGCAACTGATGCTGAAATAGAGCTAGATTAAAACTTCCCATCTAAGTGATTTTGAAGAGAAAATAACCTTTTGCAGTAAAATCTTAATTTCTCTGGAGGCTTTAATTTATTATTAATTGATATTATTGATAAGAAAATGCTAACCACAGCTTCACTACCTGTCTTCCTAAAAAGCTGTGGTGAAGTTAATTTTCTGTTGCAAAAGACAATGACAGTTTACTTCTCGAGGGCTGGTGGAGCAGAGCGCCCAGGCTCTTCCTTGCTTGCCTTTTACCCATGTCCACTACAGAGGCTGAACTATTTTGAGCTCCTCACAAGCTGCTTATTCACCTCCTTGGCTCTGTGGTGCAAGTGGGAATGGCAGAGTTTCTGTCCAGTTCGCTGCCTGTCTGGCACCTGGACCACAGGGCTCCTGGTGATTCCTCTTCCTTGTTGATTGACGAGAGTTATCCCAGCCAGCTGTAATGAGGCCAGAAACCCTTTCTAGTTTCTCCCGAAATATTTTTTTTTTTTTTTTGGTCATTTCAGTGATGTTTTAAATAAGTTTCTTATAATAGAGGCTAATAGATGTTCCCTGGCCAGTATACTTGGCTTAACCTGGCTATAAAATAATTTTGCAGATTTACACACAGACTGCTTGCCAAGGGTGAGTCTCTTTTATAGCCTCGTTTTTAACTGGTTTATAGTAAAGACTTGCCTGAACTGGAAAAAAAAGGTGTTAGACTCTATTTAGCAAGGAACATAGCACTAAACMTGTTTGCTAGTAGGGAATTTGGTGAGGATAGGACCTAGCAGCTTGCTAAAAATGTGAATTGTAACAAAGAGGGCTTACTTGATTTGTGGGTAGGTAAGCAAGAGCTRCATCAGTTCATCCCAACTGTTACTACTGTTAGAAAAGAAAAATAATTAAATCTGTCTGTATCTTCCCTCTTTGTCTTTTATTCCATTGTTGCTAAATATGACATCTCTCACAGTGGAACTGTTGGCATCTAGGATTAAGCATTGTAGACATATCTATACATGAATAGCCTACTTGTGTGGCTCGCCAACTGACTTGACTGTTTCAGCTTTTGGAGAATATGTGTCTGCATCTGGATGTTGCTCTTGATGCAAAAAAGAAGACATCTGGGTCTCCTCAGCTAACACTAGGAGAAGGGTGAATTTCAGGGAATTAATGGGCCTTTTGCTAAAAGCAGTGTGTGCAGCGCTAGAATTCCAGATGTTTATAATTTTCTGTGTATTTGGTAGAATATGATGTTTCTTCAGAGGAGTTTTTTAATAGTTTTCAAAACCAACAATGGTTACTCAGRCTGAGATGCTTGGTGAATGCTTGCAGATGCAGTTTTACTTGTTTTCAGAACTATTTTTCATAAGTTACAAAGATACAATTGAAAAGAAGAGGACGACAGWATTTCTAGAAAGTAGTGTACAGCAGACCCTCTTTAGGGATGAAAGAACCAGTGGGGTTTCTTACAAACTAAACTTTGATGTTGATCTGCTTCTTTTACATAAGCTTATAAGGAATTAACAGGATCATAGTTTTAAGCATCGTAATTTACTTTATAGTCATAAATACCCAGTAAATAATACAGAAAAAAACACAATCATGATATAACATTAATTACCATTGGATGCATAGTGCAAAGAAAAGAGTTAGGTTTAWCATTAACATTATGAGCTTTCTAGCTAGATCAATCTTGTTTGCAAAGAAAACAAATCTGCCTTTCATGCTTCATTTGTTAGCTGCTGTGGCTTTGTGAAATTGAGCTAGAGCTGTAAAAGGCTCCATGGAAACTATTATTTATGCTTATTCTGAGAGTTTCTTTTTCTCTTTTTCTGTTGGTAGTATGTCATCAGCCACACACAGCTAGAAACCAGGACCCTGCAGCTTTCTGTCTGGCACTATGACAGATTTGGACACAACAGCTTCCTTGGGGAGGTGGAAATTCCATTCGATTCCTGGAACTTCGAAAATCAGGGCGATGAGTGGTTTGTGCTCCAGCCCAAGGTAAGGGTTTCCAGGGGCTGGTGAAAGTGTTGCGAAGCAAATTTAGCAAGGCTTAGTTATTTTTCCTTTGGAAAGTGTTTATGAAATGGTGACTTTATGAGTGTCTAATATGGTAATAAAAATAATACCTTTGTTCTTTATTCAATCAAAACATGCTGGTTTTAAAGTCCTCATGAAAACTTTACACGTGATTGGCTACTTAAAAGCAAACAAAAAAMCCCACACCTTTTAAATAAACTGTAAGTTCATCTTGTAATAAACTGCAGTGGAGAAATGACCTAGTAAAGAAATTGATTATTTTTTAAAAATAGGGTGTAAACCAAAGGACTTTTCTACCACTTCCCCCTACCYAACCCTTAAGAGTTTATTAAAGAAGTAGATCTTTTTTGTTTCAGTTCAAAGTGCTTCACACTTTTCAGCTGTGACAAAATGATTTATTAATCTCTTATTCACCTTAACTAGGAAGGTACAAGATAAGGCTTCTCAGCAGGCAAATCAGTTGGTCTGTGAAACAGGAGTTGCACTGTACTTAGCTAAGGATAGGATGACTTTGGTCTCTAGGGCACTCCCTGCTTTGGCAAAGGTGTTTATTTTTGGAAGAGATTCAAAGAGCTATTGTAAGCTAGAGGACTAAAGGCTTCTGCCTTGCTTGCTCCTCCAGTAGCCAGAATCCCCAGAAATTCCAGTGGGTTAGATTGCCATTTCAGAAAGTGTATTTTTCTTGCTGCAGAAGAATCCAGGGTTTTACTGCAAGTGATGTGGAGATAGACTCAGGTGACTTGTTTGCTCTGTGTTCATTATTTTTAAGGAAATTGTGTTACAAACCCCATACATGGGGTTTTAGGAAGGAGTGTTTGATCTGTGCCTTTCTCTCAGGTGGGAGATGGATCTGATTGCTGTATAATTAATTTCTAGGTATAGCCCTTTGTGAGGCTTACATCTAAACTGTCACTAATTTATATTTTAGTAAACAATTTGCCAGAAGATACATAAGGCAACTGGTCTCTTCCTTGAACACTTACACACCTCACACTTCATAAGTGGCAAGGAAGACCATTCCCAGTTTCCTAGTCCAGCTTTATTAATAAGGGTGACCACCAGCTCTTCCTTCATGGTCCAGACAAAGTGAGACCAGGAAGAGAAAGTGGCTAATGATGCCAAACATGTTTCAGTCAGCACTGTGTCCAGGCCAGGATTATACTGACCTCCTTATAAGCTTGCTTCATGTAAGTTACTTTTGTTGGGTTTGCTCTTGAAGTAGAAGAAATGTCTACTACGTCTCTGTCATAGCTCTGGCTCGTGTCAGATGTTGCTTTTATTTAGTACCCACCGGTCTAAAACAGTAAGATACACGTCTAGTATTTGTTTTGCTTGCAGTTTGTATGCAATGTTGGTCTGAAATTGAGCTGCTTATCGCACAGTAGTCTCTTTGTCATCTCATTTCAATCTTTGGGGATTTGTGTGTGTATGGGTGGTTTCTTTTAATCCTAACAGGGGAAAAAAAAAAAAAGACAGTCATGAAGCTCTCCTGCTCAGGAAGAAAGTAATGAGGCGCTAAATATTTCAGCCATTCCAGCTGGAAGGTGTTGTCTGATTATTTCCAAACCCATTAAAAGGATTTTTAAATGAGTTCTCTTTTACCAAAGCAAACACAGAATTGGTCTTGTCTGCCTCCTAAGTTGTTATAAATAATGTTTCTAAACTTAAAATGCTGCTAAGATTTTTGATCAGCAAAGATAATATTTTTTTTAAATATCAATTATTGCATTTTGAATTAAAAAAATAGAGTCAGGAATGGCAGTGAAACATTTACCGGGTTTTATTACAGCACTTTATTTGTTCTATCATGAATCATTTAGCTGCTTTAGTGAAAAGGTTGGAGACTTGTTTCTTCTATGAGCATTGAATGTCTGTTTTCAAGAGGAGTGCGGTTAAATTAGAAAAAGAAGAGAAAATAGTTCTGTGGTTAAAGAGGGGGCAGAGTCTAGAGCCATGTTATATGGTTTTTGGGGGGGAGGTTGACAAATTGTTCCTGACATAAGAACTTAGACCACCACTTGTCTACCAGTAGAACAGAAAAAAAATAATCCTTGCTGCCTTTATGGGAAACTTGATCCTAAACTTGCGTAGTTTAGACCATAAGTGAGCTGCCTGACTGGCAAGATTTAGATGTTGTGCAAATTRTTCCACAGCCATTTACTACAGGTTTTCTTTTGTGCTCTGTTGTAGCAACTGGCATCAGACACTGGTGGAGACAGGACYGTTTTTCTCAGAGTTAGTGCAGGAATGCCTGTGTTGCTGTAAAAGTGCTTCAAGGTCTCAAAAGGGCCATGTTGTTATCACTAAAACTGTTTTGTTCCCTGTCTCATCCTTGTGCACAGACTTTGCCCCACTGAACATGGTTAATGCCTCAGCCTGGAGTCTATGGTATGAAGGCAGTGCTGATTCTGTGCATATCACCATATGTATTTCTGGTGGGGTTTTTTTGGTTCTGTTTTCTCTTGATAATAGAATTTTTACCTTCCTGGGGAATCGGGGAACAAGCTGAATGCATTTCAGAGAAATACTGTCACTGATCAGACATTCGTCTATAAGCAGTTCYTTAAAGGCTTGTGTGGTGCCTTGGTGTGTGTGTCTCAGCACTCGAGGGTCCTCTTTCTTTATACATGTGCTTTCTCCCTGTTGAGAGATCAGGAAGATTTGTTGRTTTGTACCCAAACCTAAGCACTGAAGCATGTACAGAAATGTGAGCATCTCAGYAGTCCCACCTCCATTAGTGGACATCACTGAGCAAGGTTAGCATACRCTTGAGTTTTTCATTGACCTGATCTCTAATGTAAATGTTCAAGACTTCTTTTTTCAGTGCACTTTATTTTTCTAGAAGTCAGTTTGAACTGGCATAAGATGTTCTCTCTGTGTTGCATCTATTGTTTTTAAAATGTAGTTTCCAACTTCTTACAAGGTGAATGGAAGTTCAGCACATGTCAGTGAAGGCCTAATGTCCCTTTAACAAGGATGCTCTGAAGAGCACTGAATGCGTTCCTTCTGGGCAAGAGTCAAACATTTATAAAACAAAAAGATRCAGAAATAGTGGCTGTGTAGAAGAGGAAAAGGACACTGGGAATAACAGTTTCCAAGAAGTTTTTCTATTTCAGAGCTGGACTCTGGTCTCTTCCCTCGCATTGGTTCCCCACACATCCATTCCAAGGGTGATTCAGGAGTGACTCCTCTAAAGTACATGAAACCAATTATGGTTTAAAATCCTGACTGGGGGAAATAAGGGCTGAATGTCAGCTTAAATTAGCTGCAGTTTATATGTCCAGAAATGTTTGAGTGTGGTTTTCTGTTTGGTTTGGTTTTTTTTTTTGCTTCACTTATTCATGCTAGATATCTCTCTCCTCTGTATGTTCACTGAACAGTGTCTAATGCTGCGTGGCTTTATTCTTCTGAGAGCTTGCATTCCCTAGCTCATAAAGTTTTCTAAAATGTGATTGCATTCAATCTGGAATGTCTAATTATCTGAAAGTGGGATGGTATGTCTTGATATGTTTAAGAAATGTTTCAAACACTATATTGGTACAACAAAATTAAAATCAAAAGAAGGTAAATGATTAACCTTAGATGGATTTCTGTTTTGKTTTTTTTGTTTTTTTCTTTTCAGGTGGAGGTTGTGACAGATGTTGGGCTTCAATATAAAGGAGAACTGACAGTTGTTTTACGTTACATTCCCCCAGACAGAAACCTAATGCTTCCTCTAGGGCAGTTTCAAGGTAAAGCAAACATCAATGGCAGTGTATGATAACATCCCTCTGAGTATTAAAAATCCTCACCTAGGGTGAAGTAATGGTATTAGTGGAGATTGAAATCATACTTAAATATACTAGTTGTCTTTATCTGTGGAAATTTTGAACCGTGAGTATGTTTCTCCTGCTCCATCTTCTTCTCTTACATTGAACTTAAGGAGAGAGAAGGGAAGAGGAGCATGCAGTCAAGTGTTAATGCATGGCTATGACCTAATTAAAAAAAATTCAGACATTAGATAAAATGATTKAGGACAGCAACATAGAAATAAATTGTCTACATCGTAGTCTATGGGTTCTTTGTTCAGCTAGTTATATACAGTGTATAGGTGATCAAAATAGACTTCACTTAGTTCTTCATGCTTAATTACCCTTAAGCTGAGCTATCTTCTCATTTTCAGTCGTTTTTCACACTGCTTTACCTCTGCTCAGTTTTACTGTATTACTGCTGTAATTTAGTCCTGTAAAATATTATTTGAATTCTTTAGGGTAAGCCATTATTTTCATCAACAAGGAACAGGGGAAAATAGTTACTAACTCTTTGCATTGTAGTAGCATGAGAAACGGCAATCATCTGAAGTGAAAGTAATCACTGGGTAGCACCTATGTACATGGATATACCAGGCACAAGTATATCACTGTCTTAGTGACAGTATTGCTTGTTAGCATTAGGATTTAACAGATGTATTTGACYTTTTTCTTTTTCTTTCTTTTTTTGGCAGACTACATTCCCTCCGCTAGCAGTAATTCCAAGGTTTTCTCTCTTAAAAGCTAATAGTTGTCTGAAAAGTCCAGATATACACTATCTGCATTTTTTTAAATTAGTACGTCACTCCTGATCTTTTTTCCTGATGTTTTCAGCCTGAATCAGTGCGTACAATCCCTGCTGATAAGCCTCGTAGAATCTGCAGCAGCAGCAAGTACACGTGTCATGCTGCTGTTCAAAAGCAGTAGCGTGTCAGTGAGCACCGTGTCCTTTGTCACGGTCTCCGAGGAGCACTGCGTCCTTACACGTGGAATACATGCGGTGTATTTCTGCATTTTAAGCTTTGCATTTAGACCTTGCTTGTGGTGTAGGGCTGCCTTAACATCAGTGGTGGAAGCGGATTCTGAAAAGAAGGTAGGACTTACAGGACATGCAGTTCTTTGTGTTGAGCATAGTAATCCACAAATACTTACATTTGGGCAGGACTTCAGATATGGCACTCTGTTGTGTCCAACAAGGACTAGCTAGTTACATGGTCAAGTTCTTTGTCAAATATGGAGTGATTTTTCTGTCCCTGCCTTATTAGTTTCTCTACCTATAAAGAATCAGAATCTTCCCATAGGGAATACTTTAATCCCACTGCAGTAAATGATTAAAGAAAAAATCTAGCCAAGACAATTTACATTTCCAAATCAGTCTTGCAGTGTATATATGATTTCTGATGATGATGTTGCAACTCTGTTCTATGTATAGGAAAGAAGAGGTTTAAAAAAGGAAAAAAGGGAGACTCTCACATGCCATCTGGAGGTATATTAGAAGTCCTCATCAAAGAAGCAAAGAATTTAACAGCAGTGAAATCAGGAGGCACATCTGACACTTTCGTGAAAGGGTCTGTGGTTTTTTTTTCTCCCCATTTTTTTTAACGGCTGCACTGAATCATATTTTGGCTGACCCAATTTTTTTCAATATATCTGTATATATGTGTATGGAGTGTTGGTCCTGAAAAGTAACTGGCACCTCGAAATGGTATGCTGAAGAGAACGATGCTGTGGAATAAGGGCAGAGAGGTACAAGTTTGCCCAATGGTTAAATACAATTGTATTTAAATACCACTCAGTCAAGTGGTACAGAACTGTTCATACAGAAGTATCCAGTGTGCTGATGTGCGCACTGTTATCGAATATAACATTTGGTAAAAGAAAACACTTCCACTGAGTCGGCAGAGAGAGGTAGGTCAATATTCATCACTCCTGGAGGCAAGAAGTTGTAAATTAGKGCGCTCACACTGGAGATGATGCCTGATCTGATGGTGACATTTACATTTTCAGGAAATTGAAACAGTACATATTTTTTACTAAGAGGAATAGCCAGACTACATCCTGAATAAGAAACTTGTTTTCAGGAAGATAYAAGTCTGTTTGGATTCCTTGTAAAACTGCAAATAGCACCTGTAAAGCTGGCATGCTCCATCAAGCTGAGGTTCTTTCTAATGGATGTCACCTGAAACATGCAGAAAGAGAAAATTCATTATCTGTGTGAGGAAATTCTCTTTTGATTCAAGTAAATATGCTRAAAATGAGAAAAGATTTTTCTCTCTTATACTATAAATAGTTTTGGGKTTTTTTTCTAGTGATTAATTGGGAAGGCTCTTTGGCATGTAGTACAGTGTCAAGGAGCACATTTAAACCCTGAGGGTTCCCAGGAAGTCTATCACTGGCTTCAAATGTAGTGTCTTAACTCTAATTGTGTCTCRTTGTTAACATCTAATATTCTTTGACAGAAGATGTTTAAAAATTCTGCTCTGATGGCTTTCAGGTTGGATTTTAAAGATGCATAATTTTGAAAAATTTAYGCATCACTTGTATGCCTGTATGCATATGCATACATAAAGATATATATAGTATGACATATATGCATCTTTTTATTAGATAAGCAACATTTTGTGTTGGACAGTCAAAATCCAAACTATATAGAAAATGCTACATATAGGATATACTTGTGCTTGAATAAAACGAACACAATCCTGCATGCCTCGTTATATTGGATTTTTCATAAATGTAAGTCATGCATTTGAAATGTGACATTTAGAAAATAATGGATAGCTTAAAACATTTTTCTTTGCCAGTTTTTGCTTTTAATGCTAGCTTTCAGAATTGCTGATTTTTAGATATGCTGTAGTTCATTAGTAACAGTTTGAGTGCTGTTACTAAATGGTGACCATCCTGCCTTTAATTCCCTGGTGGAGCAGAGACTTTATCTTGATGTGGTAGTATGCTTCAAACTCTCACTAAGCTCATACACTTCATGTAGAAGAAGTGTGAGCCATTCTTTCTATGTATTTGTTCTCCCATGCCATCTCTCTTTGCCTGGTATATGTGAAGGCATTTTCTTTTACTGAAAATAGACTGTCTGAATCCCACTACAGCTTGTTCCCACCTGGAGCTTGCAACGGACTTCAGGGAGAAAATGTTGTCAAAGCCTTTTTACATTAGCAGTAGCAATGTGAGGCCAACAATTCTCTGGACTATCTTTAGTTAGTGGTGTTTGCTGTTGCTGACATGGATTATTCAGTACAGTGGAACAGGAGTCTGTTTTCCTTGGACTATTGGTCTGTCATGTGTCATGGCCAAATGCATAATCAAGTTACCCGAACAAGTTGAGGTGCTGCAGCAGTCTGATCTGCACTGTTAGCTTGAGACTAGCTTGAGATAATTTGACATAGCTTAGCCACTATTAGCCCCCCTGCAGTAAACGAGCTCCTGTTTGTTGTGAAGTAAAAACCTGCACAGGAATCCTGATCCAAGGTCTAGTGATTTGTTTGTATGTGTGACCCTTTAGTTTTTATATGCAACCACACAGTTATTCCATTAGCTTTGCTGAAGGAGGTGAAGGTACAGACTATGAAAATTTGTATAGACCTCTGATTTTCAGCTACAGTATTAAGTTCTTTTAGTTTCACTAAAGGAATTCGCCACTAAAAGTAAAATGCGAAAGGCTTGTCAGACTTTACAGCATTAGTGCTTCTGCATCAGTAGGGTGTTAGGCAATTCAAAGTACTGGTGCTAAACTGCTGAAATTCCTTCCTTATCAGTCATTTCTGTTTCTTTCTGGAGGACCTTCTGTCCTGCTTTGAGAGGGAGACTGGACTGGGCGACTGCAGAGGCACCTTCTAGCCAACATTTTTATGATCCTGTCTATATTTAGTCTCACTGAAATAAAAAGTTTGTGGTTAAGACCCAAGACATGGGGCAAGGAGACTTAATTTCAGTTTTTGCTGGTGATAACTGACACTGTAGCTATAAGAACAAATGGAGTACAAATGCTAAATGTGCACTTCAGGTATATGCTTAATTTAATAACAGTGGGGAGTAAAGTCCTGATCTCATTTGAGTCTCTACAKGATTGTAACTTTTTGTGACTATTATGTGACATCCTGTCTACCTATTCAATTTTCCTTTTTTATATCTCCCAGGTACCTTCTCCCAGATGACAGCAAAGCTACAAAACACAAAACTCCCATAATAAAAAAGAGCGTGAACCCCCAGTGGAATCATACCTTCGCTTTCAGTGGCTTGAATTCAAGGGATATACGTAACGTCTGCCTAGAACTGACTGTGTGGGACAAGGAGTCGCTCTCCAGTAATATTTTTTTGGGAGGTGTCCGTTTGAGCACTGGAAATGGTAAGGTCCCACCTGACTGGTGATTGCGTTTCTTATTCTGCTCTCCTTCCCCACCCCATGTGATTCACGTATATGAGGGACAGAAGTGTTAGTGAATGTATGGAGAGTATATGGGAACGTGGGGAAATTGAAAAGGGAGAGAAGGCAACAGGTAATCCGTGGATGATTTAGTTCTTTCCTTCATTGAGCGAGACACAAAAATTTGGTGCCCAGTTGTGCTTCTTGTGCAGTCTAGAAGAACTGGGAATACCTTGGAAGTGTTTCTTAGCATCCCAGTGAGAAGGAGGAGGCTACTTTTGTCCAGCAGCAGCCTTTCTGCTGATGATGGTGTGAGCTGGAAGTGTGGGTCCATTCCTCCTCTGTTAGGAGAAAGTTGCTTGTGGTGCAGAATGGGAAGGTTTATGTGCCTCTGCCCACATGCCACATAGGAGTGTGATGACAAACTGCTCTCCAGGAGCTACCTGTTTTCAGTATAACTCCCTGTACAGGTGGCAGTGTAAATTGCTTGGCATCTTTCTTATACACTGTTGGACCAAATGAGCAAGGATATTAAGTAACTGCTTACTAATATGCCAAAATGCCTCATGTTTTTATAATTGCCAGGTGTAAGTAATGGCAAGGAGGTTGACTGGATGGATTCTCAAGGGGAAGAGCAGCACCTCTGGCAGAAGATGATTGACAGTCCTGGAGCTCCTGTGGAGGGGATATTAATGCTGCGATCCAGCATGGGAAAACGCAGGCTCTGAAAGACTTTAACTACTGAAGAGTACCACGGGTACTCCTCACTTCAGTGGTGGTTAGGCTCTTGTCACTTTGCCCATTTGAAAGTGGGGAAGTGTTGTACTCTTTGCCTTGGATATTAAGGCTCCGAGTGAGATTTTAATGCATTCTGCACTTTCATGCGCACGTTTTTAACCCAGGCTTCTTGTACGGATTATGTTTCTCCTGAAGCCGGTGAGAATTTGACCTTGTACAGAGATCGGACTGGCTTTCTCTGTCCCTTCTGGTGACTGGTGTGCCGTGATGAACACCTCTGCCTGTGGAGGGCACGGAGTGAGCAAATTCTCTAGTTAGTCATTTAGTAAGTAATGCCTGGTTTACGTATCTCCTTCTGGGTCGAAGATGGCCTAGAAGACAGCAGTGATACAGTACAAGCAGATTCAGAGTGAGTCTGTGCTTTGGTATTTGAAAGATAAGAAGCCATAATGTTATGAAGGGTAACAAACAACGTTTCTTTATCATGTTTGCTCGTTGGGCTGTGCAGTGTGCAGGGTGGCAGGCTTGGGACCAAGCAGCCCACCAAGGAAGGCCAATGCACTTGTGTTGCACACGAGAAATAAGCAGCAGGTGAGCTGGTGTGCAGTGCTGGTGTTTTGGCATTCTCTGGGTTATTATAATGCACTGTATAAAAGGCAGACTTGTTTCAAAGTAATCAAAGAGCCTCCAATGAAAATAAATCGTAACAAATCTCCAAACAGTTTCCAGAACTACATGGTATTACTGTGTTTTTCATTCAGTTGACAGGTCTATCCAAGATCTTCTGATGTCATTGAACAGAGGGAATATGTTCACATGCCTGTCCCCATCTGATGAGTTGCTGAGATGAAACACACACTGGGTTTGGACAYAGTTAGCTAAGACCTTGATTCAACAGATAGTGTAGTAAAGTGACGTGATTAAAGCACGTGCCAGAATGATTTGCACAACTGTGGAATTTTCTCTGAATGGGCTGGGATCCCATTCAGGCRTGCCCATGCACATTGATTATTAACCAGAGTAAGAGATTTTTCTCCTGAATATCCCCTGTGAGTTAACAGTGGATTTAATGATAAGAGCAGGTTTTGGCCAGTTCAATCATTAATCTTTTTAGCCGTGACAATTGTTCAACAGTAATTTTGCCATTTGGTTTCCTAAAGTGATTTTACACCTACTTAGATCCCCCATCCTTTGGAGACTTACACAGGTCATATGTGAAGAGCATGCTGTTTTGAATAGTTGTTGTGGGCTACTCCTACCATAATGAGATAGGATTATAATCTTTTTTCAAGGACAGCACATGTCTGCTTGCAAGATTGGATAATAATATAATTGCACAGCATGTGATTGCTCAGGGTATAACACAAAGGAAAATCAGTAAACTGAGTGAACAACATTTCTTCTGAGTTTTCCAGAATTTAGAACACAGCTTCCTATTTGAACTGGTAAATTAGTCTATACCTATTCTTACCTTTTTTATTTTTTTTCCCCAAATGTTTTATTTTTGGAAGCAATGTAGTATTAGTACTAAGGAAACAAATTGAAATCTATGGAAACATAATCTTTACATAAATTACTGGAAAAAACCCCAAACTTTTAAAGAATGTATCATTCCGTTTAGATCAAAACACCAGTATTTGAAGATTTCTGTGAAGAATAAAGACCATAAAATCTAACTTGTTTGAGAGATACAAATGTTGTTCTTCACAATCCAGAAATTCCAAGAAATCTAGATTGAACAACAGAATATGAACTGATAGCTAAGTAACTACAGCTGGAAATTTTGACATCTGTAGCTGTCCTAGTGTACAATTATGTACAGGTATTTGGAGCTGAATCCAAAACCTTAGTATTTAATGTCCATTCCTTTTTTTTTTTTTTTTTTTTAAAGATATTTTATACTGGTTTTGGTTTGAGTGGCTTGAAACTGCAGGGAAGTTTACAAGCAGTCTTTTAAAATCCTAATATTATTAGATGAAAAAAATATTTATTTTTGTTAAAAATAGTATCTTAGTTTTAAGATAACAATTTGTTTCATTATGAATATTATCTGTTAAAATTCTGATATGACTTTAAAAAGTCATTGGAGGTACTGCTTGGCCAGTTTGAGACCCACAAGTTTCAGAAATTACCGAGTCATCTTTGAAAAGAAAATTCCCTTAGAGAATCTCAGTTTGGGAACCAAAAGTCAGTAGCTGTTCAAGAAAACTTACTTCATTTTTCTTCTTTATCTATTCTTCATTTTCTTCTGAAGCCCCACTCAAATTGGGCAGTGAAGCAAGTCTAGTCTAGCTGGCTTTTCACTTTATGCCGCAGATGCTGTGAGCTGATAAATTAGAGCACAATTATCAAGCGCATACATTTTATGACCTTTTTCTTATCATGATAGTCTTTTTCTAAGTATTAGATTTTTTTTTTTTTTTTGTATCAGCGTCCCCCAAAGTGAAACCAAACCTAACTTTTGGCACCTAAACTACCTCTCTCTTTAACAGAATTGGTCTGAGTTGTCTTGGTTGTTTGTACTGTAAACCTGCATTTATTTTGAGAATAATAATATTATGTTGACATGGAGGCACAAGCTTGATTTTTCACTTGCTGGAAGTTGATTCAAAAAGATAAAGCTTGTTAAATCCAAAGAAAATGATTTTTCAGGTTAAAATTCCAGCTAGAGTTGTAGAGGAACACTGGGCAGTCGGATGCTTTGGTTTTGTTTCATTTTGATGGTGAAAATGGGAAAAATAATAAGAACACAAGAAATCCTCCAAGTTGGACCCCAAAATGGACACCTTTTTCTCTTGCCAAATTGAAAACCTTAAAATTATTTTGAACGGAACTAAACCTTTTATTTTTACATGGAGTACAAGAGTTTGTCTGATTTTTGAATGGTATTTTCTAACCTCCTAAGCATGAACATCTTAGCTAAATCAAGTCTTGCTTTGAAAGGAAAAAGTCTGTGCTTTACTACTTCAGCTTCTGCTCATTTTGGCCCTACGGTAGAGTTTGTGATGAAGGGACTCATCTGGGAAGCATCACCCAGCTCATATGTGGGCGTTAAGTTCTGCCTTTTCCTTCCAAAATTTCACTCTGAGCCTGCACCTGAAGTTATAGACCGGGCTATGAATAGACTGTAGGTGTCAACTGCGGTTCAGCATATGAAAGGAACAATTTCACCTGGGAAGTAATTTCAGCCAAGGCGGTGGTGTTTGCCACGGATGAGATTTGGAGTAGTACAGTGAAATTACCCCTGAGGTTAGCAGTAACAATTCTGCATTATGGTAGCATATAATAGGTATCACACTCTGCCTCAAATGAGCCTTGGAGAGATGATGAGCATCATATAAACACTAGAGCACTTTTGAAAGCTTTGCTGTTCTGTGATGTTATCGGCGCATTTGTAGCAAGCGTTTGATTTCTGGAAAATGTCACATTTAATTATCTCTCTTATATCTTTGGTCTCTTCCTTTACAAAAATGATTTATGGTTTAGAAAAAGCACAAGATGGTTAACTGCAGATCTGATTTCTTGTTTCCCAGATATTTGAATTAATTGCCTATAATTGTGCATCATCACGTACTCTGTGTTACCAGGCTGAACAAAAAGACAGAAAGCCAGGAATTAGGTTAAAGCCTTCCTTTTGTATGTATGTTTATGGTATTGAAGGTGCATGAATGGTTTATTCAAGGCTAATTTTTAGGAGAAAATAGACACAATTTTAACATTGATGCATAAACTCTTGCCCTGAGTAAACAGACACAGCAGAGCATTTTTCCACACAGACTTGAATAACTGAAGATGCATCAGTAGAGAAGAAACCTTCTCTACAGTGGTTTTTGAAAATGTGTTGCACAATGCATTTTACTTGATACATATTTTTCTAGCAAGGTTACTACAGGGCTTTCATCACTATCTTTTCCCCCTTGTGATTAGATTTTGAGGGTTTGACCCATCAAAGAAGAATAAAAGTGCAACTTTTGCTGTAAAGCATCAAGTGGGGCCAGTAAACACATCTTTAGACAGTGTGGTTATTGCCAGTATCCATCAAAAACAGCTGATGCTGAGGGCTCTCCAAGCCCTGCCATCAGACTTTGGCATCCAGACCTGTTCTCTGGAAGTTCCTCTGCTCAGTTTACATGGGGACTTTAGGTTCTAAATGTTGATGCTCTTGCTTGCATGCTTAGATGCCAAAAGCAGGCTAAAATAGGTTTGAAATGGCCTCCCCATCTCCTCTACCTCCATCGTGTTACGTTTGAGCGAGGGTGGGAAGAAAGCTGCAAAGACTCTGAGGGACGCTGTTGCCATCTTTCTGTGCTAATCCAAGTGCCATTGCCTTCCTTGAATGCCTTTTAGATGCTACGTTTTGACCTTTCTTTGCCAGCTGGATGCTTTAGCAGATGGTTTAAGAGAGAAGGCATTGGGATGGTGAGTATGTTTTCATCATGGTACATTAGACTGGAAGCTTGTTCTTCTGTGCCTCTTCCAATGCAGATTATGCTAAGGTAGCATGAAAGAAGCATTTTTATGTATCAATTTTTTATTTTTCTTTTCCTGCCTGGTTAGACCCTGCCAAGTGCAATTATTCTAAGTAGTATTCTGCAAAATATCAACTAAACTATAACAGCAGATCAGCCATTGAGCATCCACTGGTACTAATGGATAAGGAGAGGTAACAGGAGTGTTGCATTTAGACTGGCATAATTTTGGCTTCTTGAGGGGTATGCACGTTGCCCAGCTTCAGGCATGTAAAGTTTGCGGTTTGCTCTGTAGAGTCAATGAAGACAAAGGCTGCTTGGATCTCCTACACCTTCAAAAAAGAGCTGAGAGTCCTATTTCCACAGCTGTCTAGTTAGTGGATTCATACAAGATAGTAAGGGTTGTACCTAAATCTTTGCAAGGGTCTCTCTTCCCTTCAACCCTCCCTTCGGTTCAGCAACCCTCACCAGAATGTTCTACCTGAACGTTAATCTCCAGTATTTGGAAGGAGGCAGCATGCAGCAGTTAAGTGATAGCCCCACTTATTTTCATCCATATGAGGTAAAAACTGAAATTTTACTTCCCTAACATACAGTATTGATTTTCAGCACTTTGCAACAACGACAGAAATAACCATCTCCTTGAGAGTTGGTCCGTGCACTTTGTAAACTCTTTTTTTTTTTAAATAGTTTTAAAAAATTATTATTATTTATTTCTTTTTACACACAATGTTAAAATTTGAGAACCCTAGAAAAATAGCGGTAGAACMTGTGGTGAATTCCAACACAGGATGCAGACTTTCGTTTGCAGTGATGTCTTTTACCATAACTCAGCAGGAGATGCTGAGAAGTGCGCTAGCAGAACCTTACCACTGTGTCCCATGAATTTCCTGCCTGGTGATTTCATGTTTGCAAATGCTGTTTGATAAGTGGTAATAAGACAGTGTTAATTATACCGTGTATATTGACACTGGAAAGTGCATCTGAACTTGCTTTTTAGGTGTTTTTTAGGTTGTTTTGAAACTCACCCTTGCTGCATCTTGGCCCTTTATTTAGATTAGTTATTTCAATAATTCTGCTTTGTGGCAATAACATCTATATGGCTGTGTGCTACTGCTCCTGAGAGCTTGGTGTATATTTTTGAGGGTAGTTCTAATTGTTGAGGTTTGCTTAAAGCCAGGTGTAGTCATTTGTTGCAGCAATTAGAGAATGTCATGTATGTGTCGTTCTGCTTAAAATCTGTTGCTAGCTATTTGTTTAATTATTCTGCTGGACGTGAACAGTAGTAGCAGTAAATGGCATTTCAATATGTTAAGTTCTGCCCAAATTTAGACAAAACAAAATGTTTCCTGCCCAGAACATTTTTGTACTGTGCACTGTACATTCAGTTTTGTGGACAAAGGTGGCTGGTAATACATTTGCAGCTGTTGTCAAGATTACTGTTCTATCTTTTAAAATTAAAATAGTGAAACATGTTGCTGTGTCCTTGTCTCTCCTAAAATGCATTGCAGAAAACTTATAAGCATGTCTTTCAGGAATATCCCATATTATCTCACTGAGGTGAAGACACTACTTCACTTATGTGTGATGAATAATGCAAGTGGCCTGGCATGTCTTCAGAGGTGGGACTCCATTGACAGTCTCTCTCTCCTTTTTTGTTTGTCTTAATTTCTACACTTTAAGTGGTTTTAAGCTATTTTTTATTTCATAAGCGTTAAACCTGTTTTCTTTTTAACATGCAATTCTAAGAATAAGGAAAATGCCGTATTCTCTTCCCCCTTGCTAAAGAATTATTTTTCATGTGCCTTAACCCTGCATGTTCAGCAGGACCTCCCCTCCATCTCCAAATCTCCTGCCTCTTCCCTACTTCAAGGTCCTGCCCACCTGAAAATCTAGGTATGTTCAAAATGTAGCTTTTCTGTAATTACTGGTCCTGATTTTTTTTTTTTAAAGAAAAAATAAAAAGCATTTGATCACTCAATTTATACATTCAGCTGAGTCRTGTTCACTTCAACTTACATCTCAGAGCTGAGGGCTCTCTTCCATCTTCTCTTGGTTCTCCAGTTCTCCGGGTTTTTGTGTCTTGCTATCCCTTCCCAACTGTCTGAGACAAACTAGGAAGGCAAATAATGCTCCTGGGCTCTGGGCCTGTGCTTGCCTCTGCTCACTTTGCAGTAGTCTGAAAGTCTGGCTCAGAGTGTTGGGTTCCTGCACCCAAGTTAAGGGGAGACCACCTCAGCAGGGTTCATTGGTCTCTTGGTGTGATTTTGGCACAAGCAGCTGGCTCCTGTCTAGCTTGTCCCCATGCTGGTTCTGGCCTTTATGGGTGTGGGAGGTCAAACACCCGTAAACTGGAAGGCAGCTGCAGGTGGGGAAAAGCCCTCCTGCCATTCTTCGGCTCCTTGTACCTTTGCTTGGGGACTGTACTTAAGGATTTGCTTGGGGGTCTGGAAGACACTTCTGTAACTTCTGTACAACTGAACTGCAGTCACTCCTCCCCTTCTCTTTGAGGTGATAGATGCCAAGTTCCCCTTGTGAATTTGAAGTATGGGCCAACCTAGTTACTGAAATCAGGTCATGGTTACTTTCTGGGTGCATGGGTGGCAATGGGAGATATGGTGGTAACCAGATATGCACTAGCACATTCTGCATGGACCCTGGCTTTCCCATCTGTTTCCCTTGCATTTTGCAGAGCCTGCAGCAGCTGGATCACTGCTTGGAAGAGGCCAGAGACATGCATGTCCCATCCACAGCTGCCAGTGTCCTCACTGGCTCCTCTCGCCCAGGCAGCCTTGCTGCTCTCTGCCTCCCACTGTCTGCTAACGCTTTCCCGCTCTTCCCTTCACCGAGCTGCCATAAAAACATCCTCCAGCCACGGACAGGGAGAGAGAAATGGGCAGCAGCTACACGGCTGAGAAGAGCTGTGCCACCTCCTGACGGTGTGAAGCACTCGCTCCCTTTTCCCTTTCTGTGGGTGAAAGAGACTGAGGTGAGTGGCACTAACAGAGACTGAGGTGAGTGGCTGGAAGTGATCTGGCACTGAGACTGTACAGCCTAAGCTCCAGTATTTCACCACCTCCATTTAAAAAGTGGGTTGCGATCCTAAGAGTATTTAAATGTACTTCAGGTTACTTTTTAGCCTCTGCATTTTCCTTAATTATGTTAGGCAGTCTGACTCGTGCTCTTAGTAAGTACAGAGCTGTAACGAAGCTGCATGTTGAAGTCGTTCAGTGCAGAGCTGCAAGGGTCATTGGTGTTTGCATTAAAGCATAATGCTTTCTGTCCCAGAGGGGATGGTTTGAACTTCAAGAATAGGGTTGTGCAACTTTAAATTTTGTCTGTCCTGTGCAGGTGTAGAGGAGGTGTGTGACGGCAGGGGTTGTTCTCATCAAATTAGGTGGATTCTTGGGTAGGATCTGGGGAAAAATCAGGCCATTTACAAAATTGTTTTGTGCTCATGAGAAATTGATGCCTCCCACAATTTATCCGAGTAGTTTTGTTTGCAAAAGATGTTGCATGACAGAAACATGAATTCTTTTCTGGTCTAAAAATGATTGAAGTCTTTTGGTTCATATTCAGAATTGAAAAGTATCTCCAGATTGATGTAGGAACCTCCAGCTTGTGGCTGTATCCACACCCTGTGATCTGAAACATCTCCTGCAATGAAGAGCCTGGAGGTGGGAGTGGAAAGGACAAGACTCATGGCAGGTCTTGCTTCTTGGAAACAGCCTTTAATCCTCCCAACTAAAATTCATATTTTAAACAGGATTTGCATTTTGACAGCAGTGGTAGGATTCAGAGCTATGGCAAGAAGAGCCATGTTGGTAGTACAACAAAGACTCCAGCCTGTATGATTTTGAGGGACCCAAATTTTCTGTTGAACGCTAAAAAAAAAAAGTGCACTAGTGTAGATACTGCACCTTGTTTACGCAGTGTTATTTTTCTGGGACAGAAAGTCTACAGGATGAATTACTGGAATATATTTGAATATTTGGAGTTTATTTGAATACATAAATGCTGGGTAAAAGCCAGAAATACTAAGTCCCTTGTTCAAACACTCCTTTCCCAAAGGCCAATTTGCCACATCCCTGCATACCATACATGCAGGCTGATTTGACTCCAAACCAGAGATGGCACATGATGTTTTTCACTGTTCCGTTCCTCCCCACAAAAATGTACAACAGAAAATGCCAGAAACCTTGTATTACTAATCAAGAACAGCTTTTCTTAATCACAAGTTTTAATAGATGGTCTGTGTCGAACTAGTAATCCAATCACTCATGCACTCTCCTCCACTTAATTCAATTCCCTGTAACAGCCTAGTGATTGCAATCACTTTCCTGATTGTAGCAGTCGTAAAGCCCCACTCCTGTTCACCCAGTCATGAAAGAYGACTGGATGCACTGATTCTGCACCTAAATCAAAATGGAGCAGCAGCGGATTAGAATTGCAGCAATACAGCAGAAAAATCAGACACATTAGAAATTTTTTTTTTTTTAATTTTATATTATTTGAAATCAGTTGATGTGCCTTTTCAGTGAGGAAAGTTAGGGGAAAAAACCCTGTCCACCTGTGCATTCATGCTATAAGCACATGCATGCCGAAGAACCTGAGCCAGAGAACTGTGGCCACAGCAGTATGTGGATRGATGCGTCCTCAGGCTGTCTCTGTTCCACATCTGACACTTAAGGCATGAAGTGATTTGGTGTGCCCGGCCATGTCTAGTTTTCTTAACCACTGGTGACAGGCAGCAGAGGAAAGGCAATTTGGGGTACAGCTGTGTCCATCAGTACGCTGGCTCTTATCCTCCTTGCTTCTTTATAGTGGATCCAGGACTTACTTTCTTTTTGGTTTGGTCAGTTCTGGAATAGAAATGCTATTTCTGTGACTTTTGTCATCGATCCTGTCCTTGCAGCTTATTCCTAACAGCAACACTTGRAAAGCTCAGTCAGGGCTTCCTTGCCCTCCGGTTGCTCATCCTTGCAAACCTCGCACCACCACCTGCAGAGTTCAGGGTTTATCCAGATCTTCTTTGCCTTTGGCATCAGCACTGCAGGGAGTCATCACCAGGGACATACCATGCTTTCCTAATTACTCTTGGGTGTTTAGCAACCATGTCCAAACACTCTCAGAAGCAGACCATCCTGTCCAGAAGACATGGCCTTCCGCCACTCACCCCCTCCTTGGTGCTGTCATGCTTCAGTCCACAAATTAGCTGTTGCTAGCTAGGTCAGGGCTGACTTCCCTCTCTTCACATTCATTCCCTCATTAATTCACTTGCARGAACAACCTTTTTAAAAGAGATTTTCTAATTTCAGAGGGTGTGAGAGATGGAATTCTGGTAAGGATTGCTTTGAAGATAAACTGTTCCTCTGCTGGCACCTGAGTGTAAAATTAAACAATATCTACCTTGCRGTCAAAGACAAACAAGCATTTGGCTGAAAGAAGAGGGCTGTGCTCTTGAGTGGCAAGAATTAACAGCACAGACACTGGAGTGCTGCTTTTCAAGCACGTCAAATTATGCATCATATCCTGTAAACAGGTATCCAAAGCTATAACTCACAATTTTCACTCMTTTGATGCTTATATTCTTCATGCAGGATGTATATTCTTTGCAGCGGATTGGCAAGACTGTGGRCTATAATAAAACAATAGAAAACTCTTTCCTTTTTTGATTGCCTCCTAACACTTTTTATTAAGCAGGGAACTTTTTTGTTAATTTGCAAGTGATGACTTGCAAACAAATATTTTCACAGATCTGGAAATGACAAATCCTTGATGAAGTTTCCCTGGGGGAAAGGTTTCCCTGCCATCAAATCAACAGCCTGGTCTGTCTCCAAGATGAAGAAGGGAAAGAAATCTGCTACCCCGAGTCCATTGGATGTGAAAAGCCAGAAACAGAAGCATACCAGGTAAGAGCATATTTTTCTGTCAAGCATTGCAGTATGTGGCCTTTAGTAATTAGTGCCCATCTTCTACACTGCTCACTCTGCCAGAAAGAATACGATAAAGGAAATGACTTCCATACTCCTGCTATCAGCTGTTTTCTCCTTGCTGCTGCTGAGAACAGGTACTTGCATTGCCTTCGGCTTAGGCTTTGTGTCTGTGATCGACCATATTATTAGCGGAACGGAAAGACACTGCTGGGTTGCTTGTACATTTTCAATCTGGGGCTAATGTCTCTGTTATAATGGTTTGCAGAGAGGTATTTTGATCCAACTTTTGAATTAATCGATCAACTTTTACCTCCAAGAGGAATTTTAGACAACTATCTGTTTGCAAAACAATATTTTATTAATAAAAAGACTTGTAAACAGTAAGAAAGAAACCCCAATTTTACACTGAATGAAAAATCCAAAATAAACTCCCAGAAACGTGCCTCAGTTCTTCACGCTGTACAAGAAATTCCATCGGGTAGTAATCCTACATACACACTTATCTAAAGATGGCTGAAAGTACAAAAAAGCATCATGCATACTTCTATGCAGAGCAGCTACACAGCCGGACAGACTTAACAATACACATAAAAAATCTGTACATCAGTGATTAAAAAAGCCATGCTTTGTGTAGCACCAAGGGGAGAATTACGTGGATTAAAAAAAATTCACTGGCAACKGCAAGCCCTGCAATCCTGAATTAGGGACATGACTGCCCAATTTCTGCTTGCAGTTTCATCTCTTCTTTTCTCAAGGGAAAATTGTCAATAAGTGCAAAGAGCTCGGCTGGCGTTGCTGGGAAAGGATAGCGTTCCTTGTCCATTCCGTGCTTGTCCATCACCACGATGTTGAAATTGTAATGGGGGATCCTCAGCAGCAGCCTGCAAAATAAGGAACTCGTTTYGTTAAAGGCCGTCATCTACTGCCTGGGCACTTCAAACTAATAAATGGCAGAACTAGTCTGTTGGGTCTAGGCAGAGGAAGGCAGGGATGGTCAGAGGGGGCTATACAAGGTCCACTTTGCTTCAGCTGTAAGAACAAGGAGTCAGATAGAGAGCGGGTGTCTGCATGTACTGCAGGCTGTACCTCTGCATTAGGGAAGGGTCAAGGTAACTGCATTCAGCTCTGTTTTCTTCTCAGACCTCTGACTTAGTATAGCACATGCCATTACCTATTGCTATCACAAGAGAAAAAAACAAGACAAAAAAAGTACTATATACATTGCCTAAAGAAAACCATTGCGATGGAGCTGGAGTTGCAAGTAGACTATTCCCTTTCTTGGCTGCCACATGGTATAAAACCACAATGAGAAAAAGCCGGACAAAATTATGGGCGTCAGATTTCATCGCTTCCTAAAAATAACCATCTACCTGGTGGCAACTCCAATTTAGGAGAACAAAAGCTGCTGCTACCACTTTCCTTCCAACTGGTAAAAGGGGTTATTTGAGCTCCTCTGGAGGTGTGACAGTAAAAGTATATCCTTGGTGCTCTTTTCATCTTTTGCTTGAAGGAGTAATGAACTAGAAGATCCTTAGACATGCAGTCAGTCAACATCATCAGTGCGGGGAAAATAAATTTAGGCAGCCATGACAGAACGGTGTCAGGACAGGAAAGCTGGCATGAAGAAGAGGGTCTGGGGAGGTTGGTAAGGTGTGAAGCGTCAAAATTGACCATCCTCAGCCTTCTAACAAGTTTGAGTGCTCTAAGCGTCTTCTTGTTGCAATTAAGGAGTTTATTTTAGTTTGAATTTAATAGCCAAAGTTTGAAGCTAAACTATGGTGATAGGAAGCTACATTCCTCTTGTGCCTCATCTCATCTAAGAAAAATGCTTACCTTCTACAAATCCAAATGCTAACCTGAGGTTTCCAAAGTTTTAACTAGGGTACGTGTGCTCATTAGTTTACATAATGCCAATTCTGGACAGCATCTTTATTCAAGATGTTTAAGGGTGCGTTTCATTTTGATTTAAGTGCCTTCCAGAACTGGAATGCTATAATTCACACACAGCAGTAACAACAGAGAAAAAAAATTAAATGGAAGACTAACTTTCACYGAGTGCAGGGCAGGTCATACCATACCAATTTCCAAAATGTAGCTCCAATAAAGATTGGGGAGGGAGGGAAGGAAAGACTGTTACCAGAGCTTATTATTTTCTACAGAGCCACAAAAAAACCATTTCAACTTTAGTAAAAGTACTTTTACTTTTTTGAATAAGAGAGAAGCTCTTTGTGCTCTTCTTCCTTTTATAGAGAACAAATGTTTTTATTTTGTGCAATCCAAAAAAACCTCTCTGACTTGTCAGCATTTTTTATTGTCCCCAGTTAAAAYTCGCTCCATTTCCTCAGGCATATCACAGAAGATGTTGCCTAAAATGCTCCTGGACTTTTTTCCTAAATAGCCAACGAGGCCTTCACTATTGGTTCTTGTAGTTCTCCTCTCCTGTCCCTGGGAAATGCTGGCACTTGTAGTCTCCCTTTCAAATGAAAACCAACCCCCTGCCAGTCTAAAACCTAGTCAAAACAGTTTAGGCACCTCAGTAAAACTGCTGATGTTATAGTCAGGCTGGGGAGGCTGAGGTAATTTCCCTTTTGAAATACTGCCCATATCATTTCTACATGTGGGACTTCAAAGAGCAACCACTGCTTCCCCTTCTGGCCTGGCCACAACCACCAGCAGTGCTGCAGAGAAGATGAGCTGTCGCTGCCACTCGGGGCTGCRCTGGCAGCTGCTCCAAGGCTGTCCCTGCAAAGTGATTGCGGCCTGTCATGACTGCATCAAATCAACTCCAGCGCAAATACAGACAAACTTGAAGTGTTTTCAGTGGCRGCACCCAAAAATATAGACCTTTAACATGATCAAAGGGATACACAGGGAGTTCACATGAACTCAGAAATTCACTCAGTTTGAGCAAAGGGGCAAGGAAGACATGGCACTTGAAAGAGTGACACAGACTTCAGCTTGTTTCACATTTAAATTGGACACAGCCCATTTAAATGTGAAACAAGCTAAAGTCTACACCRTTAATTTCATAAATACTAAATGCCCATGAATTTGCAGTAGGTATTACACAGATAGCAAATTAACCCTAAAACTTACTCATCAACATCTACCTTCCAGTGTCTAGCTATGTACATTAGAGTAGAATATGTATATTTAGAGAGTAAGATGCAGGGAATCAAAAGCAATACATCATATATGCAAACACAACAGTAGTGAGAGCTTACTTTACCTGAGTTGCAGGGCAAGTGACGGGGGCAGCAGCTTTACACCTATTCTTCCTATCTGTGCTGGGAAGACACCAACCAATTCAACTACGGTAACATGTCGGAGGTCTAAACCACACTGTGCCGGCTGGAAGGGTTAAAAGAAGCAAGATGTGTGTTAGTTATCAATTAGAGGACAGGGGGTTGTTTTGAGCATGCAGCAAGTGTTCATAAAGAGTCTGATCTTCTTATGTTAGTGAGACGGTTTAAACTGAAATGACAGCATACTTTGAAAAGTCTCTAATTCTCACTGTGAAGAACTAGAGCCTCATGAGTCCAGGGGATGTTAAATGATGGATTCCTAACTACTCTAAGAAAAACAACACACAGGGACCACCTAAGAGGAATATAAACTTGTTTTTGTAATGACATGAAAAGATGCCAGGGTATTAAGCATTGTGCCAGTAATCTAATTTGGCAATCAAAGCAAGGTATGTGACATGGAAGTTGACTGCAGAAAGTTTTCTTTCACGCCAACTTGTTTGACCACCGTCAAACAGTGGGAAAAGTACTATAGCCATTAAATTTAGTATTTTGAACTATTTAATTTTGATCAATATATTGAATCTTCTTGCCAAGCTAATCTAATTATTTTTTTTTTAATACAACTGTAACTTAAGCCAACAGTTAAAAACATCATCCTGKTCATATCCAAATGACTATTTATACTGAATTTTGTTACAGTTGTGAGAAAAGAAATAAGATAGAAGCACTTGCCACTGTGAAAGAATACATGACTGGCTCCTTTCCCCGAGGACACAGACACATTTCTGASATACATCCCTAAGTCTAGCAAGAACCCAACAAGAGCATCATATTTACAACACATAAGAAGAACAATTACCAGAAGTTTTCTTTTTTTTGGAACAAAATACCCCAGTGCTATGTCCAGCACTCTGGATGATTTCTATGCTGAGTCTCCGGTCCTTTGTTTGCTGGTGCACTGGTTATTTCTGAAGCTATTCACACTTCCTTGCATTGTAGTTACCAAGTCTGTAAGCCTGGTTTGCATGAACTGCAACCACTGAAGTACTGGATTGGTTTGGGTTTTTTCCAACTTCTTTAAGAGCCAAGTTAGGGATTGATTATTGAGCACAAGTTAATATTAAATTAATTTGGGGAAGATGGAAGAGGGCCAGAACTGCCTAGGATTCAGCGACTGGTCAGTCAGAAGCAGCACAATCCAGAATGGAGCTGAATTAGAGACTGGGGAGATGTTTCAACTCAAACCCATGTAAAAAGGATTAATCCAGAACCACTACTGCTTCAGCCAGATCCTCCAGTGGCTGCAATGTAACAGCTGAAGTTTGTGGATTTATATCAAACAGTGGAGCTTGTGCTCTTCTGTCTTTCTTCAAGAAATAAAATAGTTGCACCCCTCTCCCAAAATGTTTTACCTGCAGCATTCCYAACTGCATCCTGTAGAAGAAGTTGGCTGCAGTAGGAGTTGAAATAATTAGCAGTCTTCGCTTCTCATAAAATTGATCCAGAAGTGCAGCTGCAGTCCTCACATTCACATTAATATTCATGGCTAGAATTAAATTTAAAACAAAAGTTATAGAGCATACTGAAAACAGATCCATTTCTAAAAGCACAAACTATTAGATAGCAGAAGCACAAGAACAAGAAATAATAATAAAGAAGATATGGGTGAAATACTGGCCTCACTGAAGCCAACAATTTTATCTTAAGCTGTTCTGGCTTGCAAGATGAACTGACTCCAGAATGTGAAGTTTTGTAAAGAGCTTTGAGCTAAAACACACCATCAGTTGTGAGGTACCACCATCATCCTAGCAAAGAGCAGCCAAAGGTGGCAAAGGCTTCAGCTGTAAGTGCAAATTGGCAGAGGAGACAAAGATGTTAAGTTTCTTACCTCTAGGACATTAAATTTGCAGCTGTATTCCACCCCACACCCCCTTCCCAAATTCTCACTGCCACAAGAACCATTGCTCTGGCAGCCCTTCTGGTAAAGTGGTGAAATACTCACTTACGTGCACAGGTTGGCTCCACTCCTGACCACCCCAAATTGTACTGGCATACCCTAGCTGGGCTTCCTTGCAGCTCGTAGCCACCAATGCAGGAGAACTCACATGTAGCACCATAGTTATTTCCATCACCTGAACACTTGATGTAACCATTATCTGGGGCRTTTAATTTCACACAGCGCCTGACTTTAAGCAAGAGAAAAAAAGAAAGAAAAAAAAACTAAGAAGGGAAGGCATGAATCACCCTGTTTGTTACTAGGGTAGCATGGCCAGTGGAATACCAATATGGAAAACAATTTTCTGTTTGCTTTCTATACTATTAGAGTCATGTACTTAAAAACCCCAAACAAACAAACAAAAMCCTCTTAACTCATATGTAAACTAAAATGATACAGATGTATAGGTGTATGCATGTGATTGTGATAGCAAGGTGACAAAAGGTCATGGAGCACAAAGAGAGCTGAAGCTGAAACCTACAGGCTTCATGTCTGCATATTAAACTCCAGATTTCAAGATCTGCACTTGTGAAAGAGCAGCCCTGCTTGACAGATGTGAGTCACATCTGAAAAAAACTCTTTCACATACTTGTTTCAGCAGCTCACAAGCTAAGTATCAGGGAGAAGCCCRCAGGAGGGAAGGGGTGTGGAGCTGGAGGCAGGACTGATCAATGAAGCTCTTCCCTGACGTGCGGAGTGCTGGCCACCCACCCTGCTGCAGATCTGGCCCCCAGGGTTTTGAGCAAGACAGCGTTCTCCCTTTCAGCATCAACATACAGTTTATATACACATACATAYGCAGACAAATAGAGAAATGAGGACATTTCTCAAACTGCCTACCAAGCCAGATGCAAATCAGTGACYGTATTTAGGGTAAATTTAGGGTAAAACATCATTCTTACCTCTGACTTTAACAAGAAATTTGCAAGTGCCTTTGTTTTCAGCTCTGTCATACACAGTATATTGGATTTTGTGGTCACCTTCTGGAAAATGTGACCCTGGTGGCAGGCCTTTCAAAATAACACTAAAACAGGAGATAAAACAGGACAGACACTCATAAATTCACCAGTACTTTCATACTGACAAAGCTGTAAAAGCCTGAAGAGTGACATTTGTGGCAYGCTAAGATTGTCTGGTTGCGCTGCGTGACTGAAGATTGAGAGTAAGCAAAGGAAGAAGCTGGGCAGCCGTGACCAGAGTATATAAACTTGCTACCAACAGCCCACCCCGGAGTCATACAAAAGGGTCCCACCCTGCTGAGAAAGGGAGGCAGAGCAGGCAGGGCCTGATCGCTTCCTATAAGACAATCCATAGTATAGCCAAGCATCACACCATGCCCAAAGGAACTCGAGGTTCCTTTTCCTTACATAAGGAAAAGTCAGGATTGATCCTCCCTCCTTTTGTATTGTGAAAAATCCACTATCAGGGCTGCAGTGTAACCCAGAGCCGATGGAGTGTAAGAAAACTTCCAGCCTCTTACAATGGGGACGTACCCCATCTGGCTGCTCTGCGCTGCTCCTATTGATTACACTAATGTGCAAAAATGGAATAGAAAGYGAGATTTATTGTCACAGCAGAAGGGTGTGGTGATCCACAGCAGCKTTTTCACCTGGAACTTGTTCCTATCCTGCAAATGTCTCAGGAGAATTCAGACGTGTTAAACGTAGCCTCAGTACTGTAGCAGTGAGGTTGAACAGTGTTCCACGTAATGGGGAAGCTGACATACTCACAGGACTGCAGGGCCCAGTGCATTTAAGGAAAGCACTGTACACTCTATAAAACATCACAGTTTAGCAAGATGTTATAAAAATAGATTTATGGAAAAGCTTCCACAGATTCAACAGCTAGCCTCTTCAGAGCTGGGAACAGTTACTCATATGACAAAGTCCACATGGGATATTGCCCTTTTTTTTTTTTTTGCCTGCCAGACATTATTTCATCAAAAAGATTTTGGAATTTCTTTATTGTGACACTTTTCAAAGCTTTTCTTTTATCAGGCTTAATTTTTTTTTTTAATGCTGTTAATTGCCACAGAATTATCACATTAGACCTTAACAGCAATATTGTTTTTAATTGTGTAATGCRTTCTTCTTTCTGACGTTATTTAAACTGTAACAATAAAAAGGCAAAGTCACTGTCGTTTTCAGCAGCTTTTTTGTATTCACATAAAACTGTAAACATCTTTATGCTTACAACTTYGGGATTTAAAGATTAACCAGTCCACCAATATAGAGTTAAAAGATGTAACTTGCTTAATGAAAAAARCAGATTTTCTATACTCTTTCCATTACAATAATCTAGGTAGACTGCCATAAATCCTGCATGATAAAGATGGGAAAATCAGAGCCAGTGGTACCATCACAAGTGTACCTTGCTCTTCCGGAAAATGTGACTGTGAAACCATGAAAATCGACAAGGAAATTTAAAAGAAAGTGTTAAGTTTAAATCCARTGTTTAAAGCTCTCTAAGTTTCAAATGAGAGGCATTACTTTACAAGTAACTAACTGCAGAACRCTGTGACATCAGTACTCAGCACTACTTCAGGAAGAAGCCTAAAGATGACTGCAGATATTGTTTTGTGACACAATTCATCTTGGTTTTTTTTTTTTAAGGCAGGCAAAATTGCCTCTGCTGCAACCTCCAAAGCACTATTATCTTTTCATTGTTATGTATAAAGGGTAACTTGCTGTAAGAAAACTTGTTGTATATGAGAAGAGACCCACAAAGAAGCTCTAGAAAATTTCACAGGTGCAGTCACAATGCTATTGTCATATATTCCATCAGCTCTAAAATATCCACAACAACCTGCTACCCCTCTACATGCCAGGTCCTGAATGTTTCAAGTTGTCAATTTTTAATTTTTCCATTAAACATGCAATTCTTTGTAGGCCATTGACATGTGACAGCTATAAATAAGCATCCTGGATGAATTAAGGGGAAAGGGTACCTGGTCACCCTCATCAGGTGAATTACTAACCAAGCACCCCAGGAATAAAAAGGAGAAAATGCGAACATTTACAGATTTGCACCTACTCTGTCAGAATCCCGTCAGCAGTGTCCCGTCCCTCCGGGGTGTCCCAGAACACTCTGGCCGTCAACTTGTTGGGCTCCGCGGTTTTCTCCTTCACACTYGGGCACTGGATTCTCGGAGGTTCAGTATCTGTTAAAACAAACRTCACAGAAATGGGCACGTGTGCATATGTTATAGCTACACATTTTCTTCACAGCTCTTGCCCTGTTGTCAGCGTAATTCGGGACCACCTTCAGCTGGCCTCCTCAACACTGGAGCCGTCCCAGCCAAGGCAGGTGGAGCCTGTACTTCTCACCTTTCTGTAAGAAGAGTAAGAGATGACAATGATCGCCCCCCCACACCCAATGTAAAAAACTAATTAAAAAGTAGTTATCATAAGTTTCTTTATCTAGTCCCCAGTTAAAAAGCAATGTCTACAAATTGACTGTATTTAGCTTTGAACTCTAAAGAGGGATACCCAAGATTGTACCTGAGGAGCCTGACCCTTCTGATTATCTGCTCTGCCTCTCTTTGTTCATCTGTGTGGTGGGTATTGTGATTAAGAATATTTGTAAAGCACACTGAACATAAATCTCTCTCCATATGGTAACTTTGTATGTTACTGTTAAATTCTTGGTTATTTTTCCTGCAGCAACGGCAAAAAGAGGAACAACGGAAGATTGACAAAATTGTCATTTTGCAGGGAATTGCTGCTGCATTTGATTTTTTTCAAGTAATTCTTATAATAATGCCTTAGAGGTAATACAAAACAAAAAGTAGACCGGGTAAGTTTTGAAAGCTTGTTTAACTGCTACSAGAACATTGTGACTATTATTCAGGAGTAAAGGAAGAGTGGCAATTAGAAAAGACCCTGATGAAGGACAAAGGCCATGCACAGCTATTCATCTTCAGCTGCTTCCGTTGCCAATCCTGCCAGCATAGCAGAAATACATGGGCGAACCAAGTCCAAACACCATCACAATCATTAATTAAAAAAAAAAAACAAAAAACAAACACCCGCCCCCCCCCTTATCTTTAATAGCTTAGCCTCAGGGTTTTTTTTACCATCGCTTGGGTTATACCCAAAATGAAGTCTAAATCCATGGAGTCACRTACCAGCTTTAAAAATGAGCAGAGAGACAGGATTGGTCTCTACCTGCAAATAGAAAACAATCCCTAAAGTGCTGCTTAAATGTAAAGGGTGGCAAGCCTTGTCTTTCCATTTTCAGGGTAGACACAAAAAGTACAATCTGGATTTCTTTCAAAAAAATAGCAATGAGAAAAGGTTCAAGTCTTTRTAAAGCATCAATTACACAAAATAATTCCATAGACCCTCATATTCTACAAGCAACACACAATGCTTTCTACCAGTTTAACTAGGGAGGTGCAGCCCTGCTATAGCCCCTTCAAACTTTTAATGGTGTTCCAGGAACCTGGGACTCTTGAATACTGGCTTATCTCTATTTCTTCTGTAAGAGTTTTCCTCCAAGCCCAAACACCACAGCTTTGTGAGGCACTTCCACAGGAAGAGCTCCTGTCTTAATTTTGCACAGGAGGGAGTCGGGGAGGCACAGGCAAGTAAGTGTCCTACCAAAGTTATTCAGAAAACATCAGGAATATTGCAAACTGCCTTACACAAATGCTTATTTTTTGGTTTTGGGTTTTTTTTGTAAATAAACAATGTAAATATATATATATATCTTCCTATAGTATCGGGAGGATAACTGTTGATTTCTTTGTAGATCCTACTAGAAGGTGAAGCTAGGAAGAGTGGGTTCCCACTGCAGGGAGTGGAGCAATMACAGATGAACAGCAGAATCCTCTAAAAAGCTTTTGAAGCTTCTTGTACATTACAAGAACACCCTTCACTAAAGATACATAAGGCACTTAGTTCTTCTTTACGGCTTCTTCAACTTTTTCACTTTTTGAGTTCTCTCACTCCTCCTTCCCTCATCAGCTGCAGTACACAAGCGAGCAGGATTTTTCAAGCATCCACTCTGGCTGTAGGAAGCACTTTGTCTCCTTTCCTCATGTTTCTTATTCAGTCCCTTATTTTCGGAGTACCTTCCCATTATGTGTGGAAACGTGCTCATATCACAGCCAGCGAGAGCTCTGCCCTCCTCTACAAAACTACGTTGCTCTCAATAATCCCCCAGTGTAGCTGAATTAGGGTAGGAAATAACCCAGTYTCACCAATACTGCTTCTGGCTCTAGTTAGTTTACTGTGGCAATAGCTCACCACTGTGCTATAGACAGTGTACATTTATTCCAGCATTACATTTATTTAAAGACAGAACGGCATTTAAGGACCCAGTGTTTTAAGCACTTAATTAATCAGAAAGCTCATTACGCTATTTAGTGCGGAGAAGACTGGTTGCTATGAACCGGCTTGGCCTTCCACATCGTAAAGAAAAACAATACGGTTACTGTGGGAACCAACTCACCAAGCACCCAGGGGCCAGGCAACCTTTTTAGCTGGACTTAAAAATTCCTGGAAAATATATTTTCTTTGGTCATTTCGGCTGCCTCTTAGCATTCAACAGGCACTAAATGAACCCCACCAGAATAACTCTGCTTTGAAACGAACCAAGAGAAAGCAGCTGTCTACCAGAGGCTCTTTAACTGCAGTGGCCACTCGGATGTGTTAAACCAAACAGCGCTCAGGTCTTTTTCCTCGTGCCCTAGTACAAAGTTGCAGCCAATCTGCAGCATATTAAGCACCTTGGCCACAGCTTGGCAAAAGGAAGACAGGTCTGAAAAAACCCAACCCATTTACATGCAGAGAAGGTGACCAGAGAACATCCAGGCAAACACACAAGTGACAAAACTGAAACACAACCCCCGAAAAAAACCTTCAATAAAATGTATGACTTGAGCAAGGTGCCCACCTGCAGATCAGAAAACTAAACTCATTCCAAAACAAACCCCAATGGAGGAACCCACAAGGCTGCTGAATGCTAGGGAGGTTTTATCAGAGGGAAAAATCATCCTGTAAGCGACGGATTGTCAGACTCTCTTGCTTAATAAGTATTGCTGGGCAGAGTCGGAGCCAGGACACACTGCAAAGTGTCTGACCCCGTATGGCTGGTCTCATGCTTTTACCACAGTGTCACTGTTGAAAGACAGATGACAAGCCAAGCCGATTTATTTAAGCTGTTTAGCAGGGCTATGTATTAAATGGGTGAATCTCACCTGCAAGGTTTACATCACGGGCAGGGAAATTGAGTTTTCATAAAAAATTTGGCGCTGCTCAGCCACTACTTCTCTTACATTCTTCTAAGTTGTCGCTTTTCTTGGCTACTCAAGCAGCAGCAACCGGTACTCTGGCTCCACGCAGGGAAGCAGCATTGCAGACATCGCATCAGGAGGTCAGCAGTAGAATACCAAATTTTAAAGCTGTTTTTTGAACTTTGTGGAGAAAAATGCTAAGTTTTCAAATAGGTTTTAGATTTTATTTTTAAAAAACACACTCTGGGACTGGCGACATTAACAATATCAACAAAATTTAAAGATCTTGTTAACTGACTTTCTCATAGCTTGTTAAAGGTTTACGCTTATTTGCTTGTGAATTTGGGATGACAAGAGGAAAGAAACAGAGGGATGGTACTGACTGCCCACTGCTTGCTTATTCAAGAGTCCGTATGGGATAGGTAAACGGTCTGCTGCTACATAAACACGCTGTTATTACTGATTGCTGATGACATTAAACGATGGCTGGAAGTTAATTCAAAATGTTAGTCTATGTCAAAAGCATAAAGAGATGAGGAGACAGGAAATCATAAAAAGGGGAATGAAAAACATTGTTCTGCTCTCCCCATTCCCCTCCACACGGCATTGCTCTGTATTTCACAACATCCATTATCAGGGCCTGTATAATTAATGACTCAGAGTGCAGAGCTTGCTTCAGACATCGTAGTTGGAAGCTGTTAGTTAACTACCTATCAATACAGTCTTAGGATGTGACAAAAGGATGACTTAGCACGGTGACAGCCATTTACCAGAACCTCTGTTACACAATCAGCAGGAAAATGAAACCTTTATAGAAGAAAAGAAGGTGACATTTTCAATCTTCTAGAGGAAAATATCTATGTCAATCAATGTTACAGTGCATTAAAGATATAATGGAAACATTATTCAAGTGAGTATTGGCATTTTTAGCTAACTGATAACCAAAAGCAGCTGTATGTTGATCTTTTTAATCAAAGTTATTTCAGCAACATGAAGGATATCCTTCCTCTTACAGGAGGGGGACAGGGGACAGACAGACAGCTTTGTTAGGACAGAATACTCACTGTCTGTAAGGGCTTCCGTAAGTGACTGCTAAAACATATTTTCTTTAATTAAAAAAAAAAAAATCAATCTTTTTTCCTCCTTTTAATGAATACCTGTTTCAGCAATGATGTTAGCCCGATGCCTTTCCTACATGAATCTTCACTACTGCACTGTGAACCCCAAGTAGTTTTGTGCAAAAATGCTAAGCAGTGCAGCTGCAGTACAAAAAGGTAGAGTAAAGCCCCTTGTTTTCAAGAGGATTATAAATTCAGGTCTGCAGTAATTTTGACATACTTGATGCTAATAGGGATCATTTCCCTAACTATTTGTAACAACATGAACTTTACCAGCCCACGCCTATGATCACATGTAACAGCCCTACTGGGCACAGTGCAATTAATTGCTTATATGCTAAAGTAACAAGCATACTTTCTTTGTATTTTGTATTTCATTTCCCCTCACCTTAATTTCACTCCTCAGCTGAAAGTGAGGAAGAACGTCTATTCAGTCAGTTCTCTCCTGGCCATTGGTAAGCTTTCGTAGACTGCAGTTCACTGATGACTTTTCTTTAATTACTGAATTACAGTAAGGGATGTGTATTCAATTGCAAACTGCATTACACTGTCAGGGTCATGTCTGGTCACAAAAAAAATCTCTATCCTACCTATCAATAGGTCAAAAGATAACCTTATTAAACTGTTTGCTAACTGCATAACTCACTATTTGCATATAGGAACTGTGTGCACACAAGGTTGGAATGGGTCTTCTCCATACTATGTGGTATTACCAGAACTTAAATAATAGTGTTACTTTTACTGGGTTATTTGGGACTTCAATCATACCCTATGCAACAACTATCCTGCATTTCTGGAATCAAAAAGAAGTGTTAGTGCTAACTTAGCCTCTCTTTTTTTGCTTAAGACATACTTGCTTACTCTACTCTGCAAAACAGCATCCTCTGTGATAAGCACCCCATCGCTGCAAAAAGATGAGGTTCTGAAAATGCCAGGAAATAGAGGACAACATTTTATCATTCCCAAACTCAAAAGGGTTTGTTTTTCTTCACCAATCATTGAGAAGGACAAGGCTCGTTTTTGTAAATAAAAACAAGAGACACCACAAACAGTCTAGACCTAAGCAACAAGATCATTTATACATTTGTACAACACCAAGTAACAGGAAACCTGAACAAAATTCTATGAAAATTAGGCCACAGTGGAGAGACTCCAAAGCCATTTGCTAACCTAGACTGAGCCACAGGCATTCTGAGGAAAACCAAGTCATCATACACAAAAACACACTAAGCACAAATACCACCCACAAGCTTAAATTACTGGTAGCCAATTCAAATGGCCAAAAAAWTACTTTCCTTTGTGGACAGCTGCTGAACCTTTTATCAGAGACTTCCCAGAAACAAGAACAGCAGCTGAGGCCTCACTATCTGCTGAAATCTCATTAGTAGGGAGGAAAGTTAAATCTCAATGTTTGTTTATCGCTCTTTTAATTTATGTATATAAAAACAATTATTCCAGCCGAGGTTCCCTAAAGACTGCTGACTATGTAATGAAAATTGCTGGCATAACTAATGTAAACTAGGCTGAAATTTAGTCTAGCTCACTGCAACCATGCTGGTAACTACAGTCCATTCATATTCCCTGGATATATTTGGAGGCTGTGATCCCTAGAAACAAAAGCAACAGGGGAGGTCAGACAAAGGGTTTAGTTTCAAACCTGTTTTATCATTAAGTTGCAGAGAGCATGACAGACTGYAGCACAGAGAACAGAAGAGCAGCACAGTAATTACACACTACCAGCGAGTCACCCAGGAGATCAGCGAAGGCTCTTACAAGCATTGTAAAGCACTGACCATTTGCACGAGCCTCATCTTTATTAAAGTGATACTGCTTGGAGCTGATAGCGTGTGTGTAAGGAAGACGGTCACTTGGGACTGAAAGTACTAAGTGAGCGCACCGTATCCCTTAGAAAACTGTTCTCTGCTTCCCCAAAAGGTATAGTTGCTTTCTTCCCCCAGGAACTGGATAAAAGAGCATTTTGGAATTCATTTGGAGGACTAGGGCACCAGCAAGTACCTCAAGATGTGGACTTTATGGGATGCAGACCAACCATCCTACTTACCAACGCAGGACGCTGGCCGGCCACTCCAAACTTTGTTGTCCATGCACGTTACTATACGGTCGCCTTTCAGCTGGTATCCTGGCGAACAGTAGTACTCACACCTCGAGCCAAAGTAAGCACCATCTAAACACTTGAAGCCCCCGTTGGTCGGCATGGACAGGGTGGGGCAGCGCTTTTCTGGAACAGGAAACAGAGACTTCTGGAAACCTGTTATCCCCCTTTAAAGTAATGTGAATGTGGGATATTACACAGAAATAGACGCAGCTAGCAAACGACAAGTGGGAGAAAGTCATGTTCCACATGAGRCTTTTCACACTGTTCTTATTAGCCGCGTTTCAAATTTAACTTTACATACACAGTGGCCTAATGCAACATTTATATGAGAAAAAGATGACAAGTACCTATTCCGCTCTTCTCAGAAAATGTTTTACGGCAAGAGCCCATTTAGACACCCGATAGAAATTGTGTCAGCTTACAAAATCCAAAATGGGCAACATTTTAAAGCAGCTTTATAGCTCTGTCATAAAACTATTCCCACAAATCAAAATCCCACACTCATAAAATATTCCCTATCTACCAAGAGTATTTGTACCACTCATGATACTTATCATGCCATGTTCCACTGTAAGATCCTCAGCAACCAGCCAATCTACATATCCAAGTATACTGTCAATGTTTAAGATACAAATAACAATCCGAAGATCACTGTTTCAAAGGCAAGTAGAGTTTATCGTCTGCTGAATCTGCAGCGCAAGCCGCATGCAGATTTCGTAGCTACTTACGTTTGCACAGCACTTTCCCAGACCAGCGTTTGCTTGACTGACAAATTAGCTGCTGAGGGCCATGCAGTTCATAGCCTTTTTGACAGCGAATATCACATCTTGTTCCCAATACATTCTTGTAATATTCCCCTTGAGGTGTCCTGCAGTTTGCATAACCATGTTTCACCTTAATGGGGGAGCACCACGGTGTTTCTAGCACAGAGAACAAAAAAACCCACACATAGTACTTCGCAAAATGTAAAAGGTCAGACACAAATACAAAATCACTTTCTTTATTCAAGGTCACAGAGAAGAAATGGAAGAAAGTCTTATTTAAAAAGCCACCAAAGTGGAGAAGTAACAGTGCAGCAAGGTCCACTAAGTCTTATACATCAGAAGGTCAGCCCTTCAAAGACTGGCAGCTCTTTTTTATTACAAACATTAAAGATCCTAGCCATTAGATTGGGGGGGGGGGGAAGGTTGGTCTATGTTTTTTTGTCCATGGAATAAGTGTGCCACCACGTGGACAGTTTGATGACAACCGGACCTTTTTTCCCCTCTTGTTTTTAAATGGATACATCTAACTTCTCTTTGGTAACAAAAGTTTGCATTAGGAACACCTTTGGTCTAGCTGTAGTCATAATCTTCACAACAYTTAGCTCTCTCACTGCCCATTTAAAATAAAAAAATCTTCTATAATAACTTGTGCAGTAAAGGACATTGCCTTGGCTGAACTCTGTGATAGTTCAAGCTCTCCCACAATTAGAAAGGATGTGACTTACATAAATCRTATTTGCCAATATGTCAAGCCTGTCTGTACACATCCTCCACATGTCAGAACATCCATTCGGGGCTTAAGTACAGCTCCAGTTTTGCAAATTTACTTTCCAAGCTAGCACCCAGGATTAAGGCTGAACTGGAACTTGTGAGGKGTGCAAGAACAGCACTTCCCTCACTGTTTTCAGCAGTTCTGCAGTGCCACACTGAAACATTCTAATACTCTTTATATTGCCAACAAAATATCCTTCTACCAGAAAATGGGCACAATACCATTGCCATGATTAAATCTGAAGGCAAATGTCCAATCCAACAGACTATGTGAAGAGCTTTTGAGAAAGATCTGACCTTATTCCTCTTTTTGGTAGTAATTTGTAGCTTCCAAGTGCAACATACATTCAGGCACAATGCATATATTTGACAGCACAAACCCCTGCACTTCCTACTATCAAATCCTTCAGAGGGTGTCGATGTTCATTCATGAGCATACTATATAACACATACTTAGAAAAGGAAACCCAAGCTGCAGAAATTTAAATCYAGTTCTATATCTTCTCAAAGGTCTGGACTTCATGTGTTGTACTCTTCACCTCAAAAGACAGGTGGAGGACTACCTTTCCCTAGTATCATGGAAAAGTAGCCTGAAGTATGAGAAGCACCTTCTAGTTGCTCCTGGATGCAGGACAGTGAGATGGATTGATCTGCCAAGTCAGAGGAAAGCTGGAATTTGATTGGGACTTCACGGCTAATGCTCCTACTAAATTCATGGGAAAAAGGGAAACACATGTACATAAAGCAACCTTTAATACCTGGTCAGGGCTACACTCTAAAATACTCAGGATATGGGTGCTGTCTCCTTGTAAGGATTTAACACCATACTGTGATACTGATGRGTGCACTATCAGAGACTTCCCCTTCCCAGCCAAAGCTTCAAAATCTTTGTTTAGCTTTGACAACAGGGTTCACCAAGAAAGCCGTGCTTTTTTTGTGGCGGGCAGCTCCTCAGTAGGAGTTTCCTACACAAGGAGCGACTAAGCCTGCCCCTTCTCAGCTCCAAAATTTGAAAAGGACATCACAAGAGAGAGGGAGAGAGAGATGGCAAGGCAAAAAGAGAAAGATGACAGGTCCTGAAATCCCATGTGACAATGTGTGACATGCAGGAGGTACATGACAAAACTATCGAAGGCTGCGAGAAAGATGGAAAAAAAAGCCAAGCAAACAAAACACAAAGAGTTTTAGCTTTCATCCTTACAAAGTCACAGGAGACATTTAAAAATAATTTCTAGGCCATCTTTAGCAGATGTTCACTTCTAGMTCTTAATTCCTATAGTTGTTATGTACATTTTTCTACATTATTTGGATCAGCTCCACACATAAATAAACAAAAATCAATACAGCCTGTTACATTTCTCATACAAGGGATATTTATATTCAGTGTACAATGTCTCTAGGACATATTCACACTTTCCCAATGGAAACTACATTTTGCTGTGCTGGTCCTGAATCAACACAAATAGCATTTCAGGACTAAAATCAGAGACTAATTGTCAAGCTTGTGACAAGACCAAGAGCATGTTCCTCTAGACTAGTCTGTTTCTGAAGCAGTCACATTGTATTGTGACATGCTAATTTTTGTATTTCACCAATACATGTAAAAACCCTTTACAAAGATGTGGAAGTGGCATTAGTCCCAGTGTCGCCCAATGCACAGCAACTGAGGCACGGAAACGAGCAGACCAGTCTAACAGCACACAGCAGGTTAGGGGCAGAGTGCAGTTCAGCTTTTTGGCTCAGCCACACAACCATCCCATCTCTGKTTTTTTCCACAAGTACTGAATGTCAAATACATCCTCCACTATTTACCTTACAATTATGAAAAAGTAGTTTGGTGGAGAGTGGTTTTTGTTTTGGTTTCTTTTAGAACTATTTCCTGTCCTTCACCCTAATCTATATCCCATAGTTACAAAAAGACATTAAAAAAACCACCCCATCAACTTACTTGGGCCACTTTGTTGAGGGGCTGTATCACAGCGGCTCACATTTTTCATGCTTGCTACGAACCAAATTAAAACTGTGAGAGCAGGTGAGGAGTGTGAGCTAACAGGAATAGAAGTCAGTCAGCYACTGCTGAAGTAATGAGCAATGACAGCACCTCTCTCTGCAGCCTCCTTAGCTGCCTACCCCACTGCCACTGGTGCGGTCTCAAGCATCACCTCCGACCACTCTCTGGGGGCAGCCACRCATGTTGGATTCACAGAGGCAGCCTCTGTCTCATTCACCTCCTGGAGAAATCCTCCTCCTCCTCCTGAGCTAACAACAGCTTTCCCATAATCTCCCCTTCAGTGGTCTCATCCCAAAATATTTCCAACTTTTCTGTCCCACTTGTTCTTTTCATGGCCTGACACCCTAAACGTCAACTTTTTTTTTCTAAATTAAAAAAAAAAAAAAAAAAAGCTTTTCCCGCTTGCTGTAGGATCTCCTTAACTAAGGAGGAGGCCTTAGTTTTTCTGCAGAAGGGTTTAAACCTGAAGTTACTAGGAGAACCCTGACTGAAGGAGCACAACAGGGGGGTGAAGACTCAGGTGGGCTGGGCTTTTGTCCCAGCCACCTAGGTAATCCTTCAGCAAATCAGCTCAAGATATTTATGCCTCAGGTTTTCCACATATATAAGGCGCAAATGCACACGGCTGATTTCCTTTGTAAAGGGTGTTGAGACAAATACACTTTGCAACACAATAGAGACTAATTAAAAAAAAAAAAAAAAGGCATAGCAGATGTTTCAGGTATTGCAAATTGCCTGAGTTTTTCTGCAAATTTTTGTGGCTTTACAAACACGCTTGCCTTGAGTAAACAGCTGCATATATTTAAAAAAAAAAAAAAAGTGGCTAACAGCTAACAAATGCAGCTGAATGCACAAACGGAATACTGAAAAAGAAAAGGCCCTTCCTGTAGTGTTGTTGCAGCTATGGTGGTCTACAGAGAGAAACAAAGCAAGGCTCCTAGGGAGGGATAATACATCTTTTACTAGACCAAATGATACTGTCAAGAAAGAAAAACAAAAACAGACATGCTTTTGAATGCAGATAACTTGAAGAGCTTAGGAGGAACATCTGTTTGATCTAAAACATTATTATGCTTACTCTAGAACTGAATGTGATTAGAAGAAAGTGGGTAAGGCACGGTTTATAATGGGCAAATATCTGTGTTTAGACCAACTGATATCACTGAAAAAAACCCTAGCTCACTTGAAAAGCTTATGTGCATCTGAAAGCACATCAAACGATACAACAAAGTTTTAGATCAAAGTTTGTTTATTTTTAAGTGAAAGCACATATTGGTTTTCAAAGGCTAAGCAGCTACAGGGAGTATTTATGGGATATTAGGGCTGGATGGGGCCCCGAGAGGTCACACAAGCTGTTCCCTGCCTCAAGACAAGATCAGCTGTGTTCCTGAAGGCTTTGGGAATAAGAAAAGCTACAGGTTTCCTAGGCACCTCTTCTGGAGCTTCACCATCTGTACTGGTGAAGTTAGGCTCTGCTCACCTAACTAAAAATCGAGTTCTTAGGTACCAGGACCTATGCAGTGTTTTTCTGTTTAACAGAAAGTTTGCACCATTCTTCAGCGATACAATAGCCTGCACTATCACTTAATGGTAAAACATTTCAGAAACTCARTCCTGTGTTTGAAACCACTGGAAAGCAGGCAGCAAGCAGAAATGGGTGAAGCCACAATGTTGCCCCTACAGCTAGGGCTACCATTTGATCATTACAGTATTTGAGAAAACATATTAGGAATGAGGATCATCAGAGCTGTGACGAACACAGGAACTGCTGTATTTGGGAAGCCCCTCCTCATCAAATATGATCTGAAACAGCCATGCCAAGTGGCAGGAAGGAAAGCATTTTCTAGAGCATCRTTTCCGCCAACCCCTCAGTCCTGTTTAAACACCAGCCTCAGCTGAGCATCTCCTTCACAAGCAGCATGTAAAGTGACCGGCTGTACTGTTACTGGTGGTACACCAGCCAACAGAGCTGAGGGTTCACCAGGGAGGAAGGGAAAAACTCTTTAAAAATGCTGTGGGCACAGAAAGTCTCAGCAATGTTTCTTTGGAAAGCTGAGCAAGTTGAAAAACATCCAGATGAAGACAAAAGGGTTTGGTTGGAGGTCAATTCCGCTCCCCACCCCCCAATAAACCACAATGTTTTGTTTGCAGATGCCAAAGAGGACAAATTTGTGTGCTTGCTTGCACTGTTTACTGAGTATGTGTGCAAAGAAAAAGCAATGCTGCTTACCTATGTTAACATCAATTAAGAAAATTCATTTAGTTATTTGTTACTGGGAAGTTTTATTTGCCAAGCGATGGGCCATACCCAAAATGCCGGACTGCACACATAAGGAGAAGCTCTGAACGTAGCTACTCAGCCCATTTTTCCTTGCTTTGTCTTTCTCCACCCCCTTCCCCCCAATACCAACTTAAATAAGTATGCTAATGAAGAGTGAGCCTTTTCTACTCCAACGCTTTATACTCTTGGATTCACATTGTCTGATCTTCAACATTTGGCAGCAGCACTTCCAAACTCAGGGCAGTTTTTAATATCTGCGTGAATGAGTCATTATGTTTCACTTACCCTGGTGACATTTTGGCTGACATGAGTATAATCCATTTTGGATCACCATATAAAAGGAATTTATACAGAATCTGCATTTTAACTACTTGCTTGCCCTGGCATGAATTGGCATTGACTTATCTTCGTGATCTCTGGAATTCTTTTTCTATGTGTCTGCAGAGGGTTACATGTTAAAAGGCAAAGAAAAACGAGTTTACCTAAATAAAGCTTTAGAGAAATATTTCTGCATGTGTTTGAAAGCAAAATTTTATACTGAAGTATTTTACTGGGAGGCACATAAGACAGCAACATAGCCATAGCATAGCTTTCCGCTTTGTTGTTCATAAATGTCTGAATTACTTTATGACTTATAAGGCCCATTGATTCTTTGCAGAGAATCAACAACGTATAGCAAGACACCAATGCCCAGTATTTTCAACTAATCAAAACCATTACATTACAATTCTAGCATGTCCACAGATTAGTTTACTAAAAAGAAACAGTTACCATTTAATGCTAAAAGTTTCAGTTACAAATTGAATGCTGTTTCTTTACTGTCTAGGCTTCTGAGGGATTTTGGCAAAGGAGAGGGGTATTGAGACAGAAGCAGACTTTTTAAGAAAATGGACATAGTAAATGGAAGATTTACTGGTAGTGCCAAAAAAATTCTCAATCTTGCTAAATGGCAAAATCTTATAGAATAGGGAAGAAAACCTGAATTTGCTTTATAAACATGCCAGACCATTTGCTCATTCATCCAGCTACATAATTTGGTTTTGGAATGTACACATTCATTCGCTAAACACACTTCACTTGGCATTTCAGGTAGCAGGTTAACCTGAAATGCGAACAATTTTATGAGGAAAAAAAAGTCATGAAAATCAAGTTCTCTTGCATGTACTTCTATACATGACCATCAGTAGGCCCAGGTTTTGAGTCAGCTTATCACTGATGGTTTTGTTACGATGTATGAAGAGGAAAGAGAAGCTCTTCCTAGATTTTCATGATTTAACAACCCGATCTTCCACGAGCAAAGGCAGTGCAAAATTTACTTACTCAGGTGCATAAAAGAGTGGTGATCAGTACTTGATCTAATTTCCATTGTTAAAAAAAGTAGAAATTAAATCTTGATTTAAAAATTCATGAGAAAAAACATGGAGCTGGATCACCAAAATTTTATAATCTATTGAAAAGAAAAAGAACGAAGCTTTCTCTCAGCAATCAGCTGATCCTCTTTAGCACATAAGCAAAGCATTCACCTTTATATCTATTGCGTGCATACACATCTTCGTCATCTTCAAGGGGTGAATATCCCGATCCTACAATACAAAATAGAGAAAAAAACTGCAGCAAGAAAGAAAATATAAATTAAGAATAAAAGAAAGCTTTGCAAAAAGACATGCAAGATTAGGATGCAATTATCTACGCAATGCCATCAGCATGGGCTTCTCTGAAGCTCAGATTCATAGCAGACCCAGTTTATAGTGAATTTGAAGGAGCAAATTGATTTGATAATCAAGTGAAATAGTAAATCTCTCTCACTGCTCCTAGAGCAATGTCGTACAATGCCATGTTGCACGTGTCAAGTCACAGCTCCTCTGTCACGGAAAGCCCACCTGCCATGAAGTTGATTTATTAAGCGAAGAGAACAGAGGAGGTACAGGTGAAGGGGCACGTCAAAGGTTTCACTATAAAGTGGTTCCATAGTGTCAGTGGCTGTTAACAGCCATCAGGCCAAACAGCAGAAGTAAAATGTGCATAACTCAAGAACAATCCTCTTTTACAACTTGTATGATCTTCATACCAAGAACAAAACATTGAGGTACATTACCTGCAAACACAAGTTACACTCAAATCAAAAACACAGTTTGGCATCAAGCAGTCTTCTGGGGTTGTTCAAAACAAAGAGATAGTATAGTTTGGTACTTTTAAAAGCCTGTGCAACAGTCAAAAGCTTAAAATAAAGGTAGAAACTGCTTTATAAAAACCAGAAACCATTTGGAGCACCACCATTCAAGTAATTCATCAATAAAACACRGCAGTCAGCAAGAAAGCCTTCAAAAATATCCTTAAGCGATATTTATTCAAAATCAGCAGCTTCAGAGCATGAAGTCTAGTTTAAATTCTAGATAAGTCTTCTCCAAGAAGAAGGGCTCATACCAATTTCTCCTCTGAGAAATCTTTCTAAAAACCTTACATGCAATAGGCAGGTACTAAGGAGGCTCAGCACTACGCTACAGGAGCTTCTCACCCATGGTATCTCAAATTACAGCTATGGGGACATTTCATCACCATTTGTTGAGGTCTGAGACCATGGTCTGTACAAGCTGCTGCTTAAAGTTAGGCTAAATTAAATATTCAGGCACCTCAATAAGCTACTAATTTCATGTGCAAAGCACACAAATTTTCTGCAGAAATCAAACCCAAGAGACGTTGATGGCTAGGATGATTTAGCATAAGGATAAATGGACTACCCTGGAATTCAGGAGAGCAGACTTCGGCCTCTTCAGGGATCTGCTTGATAGAGTGCCATGGGACAAAGCCCTGGAGAGAAGAGGGGCCCAAGAAAGCTGGTTAATATTCAAGGATCACCTCCTCCAAGCTCAGGAACGATGCATCCCAACGAAGAGGAAATCAGGCAAAAACACCAGGACTGCATGGATGAACAAGGAGCTCTTGGACACACTAAAACACAAAAAGGAAGCCTACAGAGGGTGGAAGCAAGGACAGGTAGGCTGGGAGGAATACAGAGAAATTGTCTGAGTGGCCAGGGATCAGGTTAGGAAAGCTAAAGCAATGACAGAATTAAATCTGGCCAGGGATGTCAAGGGCAAGAAGAAAAGCTTCGCCGGGGATAAAAGGAAGACTAGGGAAAGTGTGGGCCCTCTCTGGAATGAAATGGGAGACCTGGTTACYCGGGATAYGGAGAAGGCGGAGGTACTCAATGACTTTTTTGCCTCAGTCTTCACCGGCAAGTGCTCAAGCCTCACCACCCAAGCTGCAGAAGGCAAAGGCAGGGGACTGGGAGAATGAAAAGCCACCCACTGTAGGAGAAGATCAGGTTCGAGACCATCTAAGGAACCTGAAGGTGCACAAGTCCATGGGACCCGATGAGATCCATCCGCAGGTCCTGAGGGAACTGGCTGAAGTTGCTAAGCCACTATCCATCGTATTTGAGAAGTCGTGGCAGTCCGGTGAAGTTCCCATTGACTGGAAAAGGGGAAACATAACCCCCATTTTTAAAAAGGGAAAAAAGGAAGACCCGGGGAACTACAGGCCAGTCAGTCTCACCTCTGTGCCTGGGAAGATCATGGAACAGATCCTCCTGGAAGCTATGTTAAGGCACATGGAGGACAGGGAGGTGATCTGAGACAGCCAGCATGGCTTCACCAAGGGCAAGTCCTGCCTGACCAATCTAGTGGCCTTCTACGATGGAGTGACTACATCAGTGGACATGGGAAGGGCTACAGATGTCATTTATCTGGACCTCTGTAAAGCCTTTGACACGGTTCCCCACAACTCTCTAAACTGGAGAGATGGATTTGATGGGTGGACKGTCCAGTGGGTAAGGTTGGTTGGATGGATGCATCCAGAGGGTAGTGGTTAACAGCTCAATGTCCAGATGGGGATTGGTGATGAGTGGTGTCCCGCAGGGGTCTGTAYTGGGACCAGTACTGTTTAATATCTTCATCAATGACATAGACAGTGGGATCGAGTGCACCCTCAGCAAGTTTGCAGATGACAACTGCTGAGGTGGTGCAGCTGACACAAGCTGAGTGGTGCAGCTGACACGTCTGAGGGACGGGATGCCATCCAGAGGGACCTGGACAAGCTCAAGAAGCGGGCCCGTGTGAACCTCATGAGGTTCAACAAGGCCAAGTTTTTTTATTTTTGTTGTTGTGGTTGAATTTTTGATGCCTAAACACTGACATCTGCAAAACTTCTCAATATATAGAAATGTCAAACTTTGTTGCGCTTGAAGTCTGAAGTCTGTAACATAAAGAGCAGGCTGTGATCCCTGAGGGCTTTGTGGAGACCTTGATATGTAAATGAACACCTATCTGTCAGAAATTGGGATACTCTCAGCTAATTACTCAGTTCAAGGGTTATAAAACTGTTACATCAGTGTTTTCATTCTTAATTGTCCAAGTTTTACCGTGCAGTGACTTGAGCATTTAAATATCAGTAAACATTAGAGCTATATGAACTCTTACGTATTTACCTTTCCTTAGACGAGAAATAATTAAATGCTTTTGAAAGTCTTCTAACAAAAATTGGCCTTAAAAGAGTTATTCACTGCTCTTGCCCTGAAACGAGGCTCGGTTCATGGAGTTTGACATCTCCCATTTCCAGCTCATTTTCTAGCTCTAAATGAGAAGCGAAGCGGGTTTGTTTCCTAAGAAGCAATGTTTCGTTACTGTTAATAACCACAACAGGCCTGGCTTGAGGAACCACGGGAGAGGTTGTCTTCGCACTACCCTGGGAGGATCTAGCTCCCACTTTTCCGCAGCCCCTTCTCACAGAGAGCGCAACAGCCGACGCCAGGCCGCAGCGGGGCCGGCAGAACCTGCGCAAGCTGGGGGCACCAACGGCAGTTTGGGCATCGCCCAGCGGCCCGGTGCCACGCCATGGAGAACCGGCCTAATCCAGAGGGGTGCCCCTGAAGAGCTGGGGTGGCTCTAGGCGGATCTATCTGCACCATCACATGACTGCCCCAGGGCATTGCAGCACCATCTCTGGATTGTCTTCTATCTCCACACGCCCTTCTCCACATGTGCCTGGACCTGGTTCTCTCCTGTACGTCTCTCCCCATATTCACCGACCCACGTTGCGTTGAGAGACCTGTCCTTACCGTGGCAGGCGCGTACAGCCGYGTTACACAGTGGCCCGCCAGCACGGCTGTCCCGCTTCAGCAGATGGCTTCTGTCCCGGTGGCCACGAGGCCTGACCTGGCACCTCATTCCCCACTGGTGCCACCCCATGAGTGATCCTGAGCAAATCGCCATTTCACCTTCATCTTCTCAGCCACAAAAGGGTTTTCTGCTTCACAATTAACTACCAAGCCACGTACGGACAAAGCATTGTTCTTCATTCAAAGTGCTAAAATTACCACAGCACAAAAACTGAGTATTTGAGGAAGAACGATATGAACAACAAGCTGCTTTACAGATGTCCCACATCACGGTTCATGTTACAGCAGATTCCTGCAAAAACTGGCTGTGGATTTTGTTCTGGCAGACAACAAGCAAAACCCATGAAATAACACTTTAATTTGAAGACGAATCTATTATGAGATTAATCTATGAACTGAGACAATTCTGCTTATGTCAGGAAAAAAGATTTTGCCCACATTTTGTATTGCCAAGTCCACTCCAAGTGTCCTGATGCCAGCCTTCAAGGCTCCACTTCACCAATTCTCATTCAGCAAAACACTGATGTATCTCCTGAACTGGTTTCACCAGCCTCTAGGAGACCACTTGTTTAACCCTAAACCCACTCAAAATTGATTACAGATGTTTATGTTCAACATCAAGCACCTGATGAAGTACTCCGCTGCTTTAGTACCACAATCTACACCCAGTGAAGGCAGCTATTCTCAGTTTCTCCTGATGGCTCTGCTTCCACACTTACAGCCCAGCATTTGCTCCCCCGTCCGGGGACCTTGGTCTGCCGAAAAAGAAAGGGAGGGAAGCGGAGCATATATTCATAATTCATATTGATGAATTAGCACAGATTACAATGACACATTCACATATGCACACAATACAAGATATATAAATTAAATACRCACAGCCAAACATGCATTGAGCAAGATACTACCTATATTTCTAGGACCTGATCGTCCTCCCCTTTGCCTGTTTGTTAGTTCTGCAAAAGCTTTGAGAGGAGAGTACTTCGATTGCTACACAAGAGTGACAATCAACTTGTTGGTGTTTACTGAGCCAGAGAAGGAAGACAAATGCTATCAGATTGCAGAGGAAGTTTTAAGAGGACTTCTGCTGTGCTTCAGTTTTGCTCAAAATCTAACTTTCTTAAGTACATTGGTACTTTGTGCACCACAGATCCCTGAGCAGCTAGAAAGACACCATTCCAGACAAGATCCCAAACTTCACTACATTTGTCAGGCACATTAATTCAGGCCATGGCAGGTAAAACCTCTCTAATGGGTAGGTAAGCTCCATAATAGAACATTTCAGATATTACATGGAATTAACCTTTAATTGGAAAATAGTCTTTCCATTCTGCCTTACCATCTCAAAGGTCTCCAGAACTGGAAGAGCTATCAATAACTGCTTAGCCATCTTGATCCTACAAACAACAAAAAACTTTGCACCTTCTCCAACCTGAAACCAGGCACTTTCTCACTGGATCATTTAATTCTGACAAGCAGCAGCAAGGCAAGGTTTAAAATAATAATAAAAATGCACAAAAGAAAAAATCAATACCAGTAGAAGACTTAAGGTTTCTTTAAAAAAAAGTTAAAAGGAAAAACATAGCATCAGTAAGTGAGAAACACGACATTAAAGCCTGCAACCGCATATAAACCTTAGCAGAGTTATTCAGTGTAAGATCTTCACCAGGGTTGCTGGGATTACCCGCATGGGCAAAGGGAATGAGGACTCTGGTGCTCCACTGTCTGATGCCACTGGCTATGTGAGTGACTGCACACAGGCAAGTTTAGGGTCACACGCACAGGACTCCTCTCCCCACTACAAAGGTTCACCCGTGCAGGTCTGCTGGCAGCATCAGGGCACAAGAAYGTAATGCCAAGGCAGGCACTGCACACGCAGGTGTGTACATGAACAACATTTAACATGCTATTGTGTTATAAATCCTTTATAATCGAGAAAAAGGATTGTGGGCTATAAGAKGCAGAGTAGCTATGCAAACCTGTTTTTCCTGTGACTGACCTAGGAATTTCTTAACTCTTTTTGAGTTGGATCAACTGAAAATAAGCTATAGATAACAATATAGTTCATGAAACCAGTCAGAAACATTTTACAGTTTACTGCCTTGAGATAGGACAAGTTCAGGCATTTAAGAAGCTACAGCACTTAGCCTGCATTAAGGGCTTTTTTCTGAACAGCAGTGCTCTCCTCCCTAGTTTAGCACCAGGCAGACTGAAGAGTTTCGTATCTACTGTACTTACAGTCCTGCAGAATACATTAATAAAAGCTCAGATTTTTTAGGCTATACTATTTTGTCAATTTACATCACTGAGTTTCTTAAGCCTTTTTTTCTTTCTCATGTTCTTTTGCTCAGGGTTTATAAGGATTACCTACAATTGAGGTACATACTGTAAAAATCAGCAGCAAAAGTCAATGTTCCAGTTTATGCTCTACTGAAGCATGAAGCCTTAAATATAGCACCAATTTACTTAATTATGTATTTCAGAAAAGATTGCTGCATTTCCTATTTTTTTTGAACATTGCTGGGAAATGAAGAACAGAAAAAACCAACCCTAAAAATACAGGGATAATTTCCAATTTCAGCTGCATGGCAAATTTCATAGAATAACCAAAAGGAAAACAAAGTGGAAAAAAAACCCAAACCAAAAAACAGTTGTAATGACACTGTGTGTTGCACACAAGGAAACAACATGAGTTAAATGAGCTTAGATGGCATCTTCTCTGGTCTGCAGGCACTGGCTACTCTTGATACTGGGAGGAAAGGAAAGGCTCATTCCACATGCAATCTTATCCTTCAAAACAGAGGAGAGCACTTGGGAATTCCTTCCATATYCAAAGAGCTGATCAGTGTGTACGAAGAGGATGACCAGTTTCCACCCATAAGTCTGGAACATCTGGATTTAGTTCCTCCAATGTTTTGCCTCAGAGTTTTATATTCCACAGTACCTGAAGCCATATCAAATATATTAATTAAAAAACCTTAGCTTTACGTGCAGCAGTCTGTGGAGCTTCTTGCAGTACAGCAGGGCTAGGTCACACTAAGACCATAGAAGTCTGGAAGATGTACATGAGGAGGCAGAAAAGGCACCAAAAATGGTCACGWTCTTCACATTAGAGGGCTTTATTTTGCGTATAAAAATACTTGCACCCATCTTATGATGGTAGTAAAAATGGAAAGCCAGTTTTTTCATCTCATTCTTTACTGGTTGAACATTACGCCCCAGTTCTGCAAAGCTCATGCTTAAATGCCATTGGCTTCAGTGGGATTTCAGTACTTGTTTAAAAGCTGCCTGCACATTCAGGTGTTTTGTTGCATCTGGTCTGTAAGTCTTAAAGAAAAAATAACAAATATAAAATTTATTTTGTTACAGAAAAAGCAGAACAAATAGCAGAGGAAGAGTCAGCAAAATCAATTAATAAATAGCCAGAGATACTGATTTGCCTTGAACCTTCCTACAGGTGGGTTGAGATAGAAATGCAACCRTATTAATGAACATGTTTAAATGTAAAGAATCTAATGGCAACTGCTCATATTAAGCAGTCTTCAACATGCACAGTAACTCAAAAGGTATCATCTGCTCCCCTTTTTCCTCAAAGGATGCTCCCACTGGCCACACCACTTTTCGGTCTCCTGCTTGACTCAATCAGTAGCCCCAAATGTCTTTGCGATGCATGGAAAAGCAACCTAAAGCACAGAAACACAACAATCTTATATTCAGCAAGAGCTGTGCTGAACTGATAAGCAGAGGATATCAAGACAGTCATAGCATGTTCCTGAATCCAAATGCAGCTCACTCATCCAGACCAAGTTAATAATCCTATATGCAGTTTAGCAGCCCAGATGATTAACTTCCAGAGATGTCTAGAAATTTCCCTGCCTATATTTATGGAAATACACACGTGGATAGCACAGATTTGAGCTTCCATGCACACCCACAAGCCCCACACCACTGTTGTGCTTCTATTCCTTGCAGGTGTAAAGTCTTTCAGGCACAGAAAGTAATCCCATAGCAAGAAGATCCCCTCAGGGCTATACACAGATTAATTCACTGTGTCTCAGTATTGATTAAGATGCAAACACCATGTTTTAAAGCACAGGTTTTAACTTGCTCCAAGAGAGATGCCTCATACAAGATTCCATCAAAGTACAGTTCTTTCAAAGTCATCATAATCAAAGCACAATTGAAATGCAGAACAGAAAGCTTCAGAATTAGCAAGTTCAAAAGAGGTCAGAGACATCTGAAGTTTGCATGCCAGCAGTAGCTTATGCTTTCTGCAATAAAACCACCCAACTACACAGAAATCATGAATCTGATTAGGAAAATGCAGGCACAGGTTCTTTTCCCAAAAGATAATCTCTTTCCTCCTCCCTTGCCATCTGTGACCCAATGCAACTATGAAGAAACTCTGCAGCTGACACCAAGCCATGAAGGTGTTTCAAAACAGATTAATTAGACATGTTGAAAAAACTATGGCTTCACATAGAAGTCAGCTAACAAAATGAAACAAGTTTTATGTGCTGGCAAATACTGTGTGACAAAGAAAACACTACTACTGGCATAAGGTCTCTCATTTGTTTGAATGAAATCGCATATCCAGCAGCAGGCAAGCCATGCCCATGCAGTTCACTCACAAAAATCAGCAGTGGGATAGAAACAGCATGGCCACAGAAGTTAGTGCTAGTCCAGAAAAGCTCTGTGAAGTACAGTTCAACTCTGCTTCTTTTTACGTACACATGTAGCTATCTTAAACACAGCAAATCCATAGCAGAACACTTTCCACCACTGATTTGGATTTTGGGAATTTTTTTTCCTCTCCAGACTGGCMATAAAAGTGTAAGTTGTCAAAGTGGCTCTGATTCAACCCAGGCAGAAATCCTGTAACACAGCAGCAGCCAAGGGAAAAGCTGGCAGAGCTCATGAGAGGCTACAAACACCTTCACCCACACGTGTCCAGTTCAGGAACCAGTCGCATTTGCAATGGAGAAGGATATTGGAAGCAGCCTACATTTGTTTAGTGTTAGGATAAGCAGTGTATTCAAATATTGCTTGCAGTATACACACATAAAATGACCAAAGGCCTTGGGTAATTTTTTTTTTTAAATACTATACACCTGAAGCAGTACCATACTTCATGAAAATTGTGTCCTTATAKTGAGTGAAAACAAATGAGGCATTTTCAGAATCCTAATTCTGGAAATTCTGGTTTGCTCTGGATGCTCCTGTGACATTTTGAGTGATTCAATGGGAAGCAAGTATTTCATCAAATTTTTCTTAAAATACAATTTCAGAGTTGAAAAATATATATAAAATTATATAGCTGGCTTTCAACAGAAAATTCATTTAAAGAAAATCTAGATGAAAAGGTGAAACATAAGGATGAAAGGTCTCTGCTATTGAAATAAATTTCTGTAAAAAAAAAAAAGCTCAACAGGCTAATAAAGATATACTTGGGAGCTCGTCTTCAAGAGAAACATCAGTCATCTCCTGTGTTGTTCATTATATCCCACATAGGCCAYGTTCCCTTGATGGCTGAACAGTACACCCCACAACATATCACAATGATGCCTCAAGTAGATGGGCTATGGGGGTCAAGCTAGGAGCTTGGCTCAAAGGGAAAAATCTGAACATTACGTACATGAACAGTGCTCTCATGAAATGCTGATTTTCAGCATGGCCAGTGAGGTTTTTTTTTTTTTGGACTCATTGCTAAATCAAGCATTTAAATAACTAGGTGCAGAGAAAGAGGAAGAAGTTTGTTTCCATGATTTTTTAAGCTGGCAAGAGAAGGCCCAAGAGCATCTGCCTTCCCTTTTAAAGGGCTCCATCTGATAAGGATCTTGCAAATAAACTGAAATCCAGCAAAACAAAATAAAACCCCCCAAAAGACAGGCACACAAAAGAAGTCCCTGAATATCTGGAATGGCAGCTTGTTATGCCAGGAGACCAACAGGGAGAAGGTTGGAGAAAAATGTTTCCTTTGTTCAGGCCATGAGGAACTCAAAGTTTGTTTTTTGCTTAAGGAATTCTCCAATAAATAATGCTAAAAAAATTAATGGCAGCATCTCTCTTCATGATCAGGCACAGCCACAGTACCACAGACTGTTACCAAAGACAGGACAAAAAGTGTCACAAACACTAAGATGTAAATCAGTTCAGCTGAATAAAATGTACATTCTTTAATCAATAGGTTTAAGGAGGGTAAACACACTGCATTACATCTACATAAAACACAGCTATCATAGCTTCACATTGCATAAGAATATATTTGCTATTTTGAGCACACACATGGTCTAAGCCAGAGGTTAAGCATATCAGGAAAGCAAAGCGTTCATTATTTACAGCAGCTATGGGGCTGTGCATGGATATAGACAGCTCTTGATACAGAAGAATTTTCACTCTGTGCCTGACAAACTACAAGAGGCTCTGCAAAGGCTGTCCACACGTTGCCCCTGGTCTGGACATCTGTAAACGTTACTGGTTTCTTTGCTGCTCTCATGCAGCATCGTCCACCAGTAATACTTGTGTACAGCTAAACCCGGACTCTGTCCCATCCTGGCAGACACCAGCTCACCTCAATTATTCACAGCYTTGTCACTGCTCAAACGGACTACARTAGCCTAATCCACCTAAGCACAAAGTTCCAGGCAATTAAGGAAATTCCAGCTATTTTATAACCCTGTGGCACATCTCCACCCRCCCTCTGTTTTCTAGGCTGGCTTTCCACTTCTACTGCTGACGTATGTTTGGCTCTTTTCTCCACAGTGGTTTAGCAGCCTGAGCTGAGAATTAATTGCCCACCTGCATCCTGCTAGCAACCCCTCCTCTTCTGCCAGGACTTTGGAGACTGCGTGACCACCKAGGGACATGTGTGACCAGTGCCCAGAGGCACTCTGTTTTTAAAGTTGGTTTGCTGACGGATCTTACACATCCTAAAAATCTGATGTGTGAATTTGGAGTCATGAGGAAGTGATGGACTGGCAGGGATCTCAAGAGCTTTCACCTCACTGAAAGAAAGCAACACAGATCTGTTGCCAGCCCCCTTCAGCTGTGCATACCTGGTCTCATCAGAGTTTCCCACGAGCTGGGATGGCTGGAGCCCTCCAGGAAACCAGATAAGCTGTGTACCGGTGAAGTCAACAGCCACCCTCACGCAACAGCCGCACTGACTAGTCTGCCTCCGGGCTACGTGAAAGGGTGAAAGACTACCTCAGGCATTGGGATGAAACCCTATTCAGATGAACACACCTTGACGCCGCAGTGGTTTCCATCCCTGCTGGCAGGGCACACCTCCATCAGGACAGCAGATCCTGAGGACCAGCCCCCACTTGTGGAACGAACTCTTCTGGCACAAAGGGCTCTCACGGGCCACTGCTACCTTCTATGCTAAGCAGAAGCAATTGGGTTTTTTTTTTTAGACTTTTCTCATGATATTTATAAAACTGAGTTTATAACAAATCAAGCCTGAATTACACATAAAGCCCTACACAAACAAGATGCTTCAGCGACTTCATCAGTGGGGAAAGGATGGGAGGAGAGGGTACATYGCAGGCAGGCACGCCATTAGATGCACTAGAAGGCTGCAAGATGGAAAAGCAAACTGGGACTCTGAAGAGGCAAACAAATGCTACCACATATAGATAAGACTGTTATCTTTTAAGATCCAGAGAAATAATTCCTGTGAACATACTTCAATATGCTTTTTTCTCTCCTATATTAAGATACTATAGAGTCATTAACGGAGGCCTACATTTTAGGAACAGATAGAAAAGGCAGAAAAACAGAAGGCCACTTAGAGAAGGCCAATAAGGGGCTGAAAAGAGGTATTACTACTGGTAACTRAAAAGAGGTAGAACTACTAGTAACTGGTTAATTAAGTAAAGAACATTTAAGCTGCAAGTCTCCTTACTGACAAGTTCCAGTGGACTTTGGGATAACTTTCCAAAGGAAGAGATTGAAAACTAATCCTGATTTATTCTCAATTGGTGACAGATGGAAGAAATTTTTTTTTCTTTTTTTTTTTAAATGCTGAGAGTGGAAACTGGCACATCTCGGTATCTAACTTTTAATACTACAGCACCAGATACACTGCTTTCCTCTCTTCTCTTTATCCTTGAGTCACGTGTTATTTCTGAAGCTCTGCCATTTTAAAAATATTTTTCAGATTTTATGAGGAGACTAAAAGAAAGGCTCCCTAGGAAAAAAATCTCAGCTTTAAGTATCAGACAGTACATCAACACTTGAAAACTAGCACCAAGAGCAGCCTGTAATCCATAGGAAACTCTCCARCAAGTTCCTAGAAAACAGAAGGGGAGCGGAAAAATGTAAAGTTACTGACTGTGATGTCCTCTTGCTCTTTAGTAAGTGGAGTCACACAGCAACACAGAACTACTGTAAACCTTATGCTGGCAGCGAGCTCCCTTGAGGACTTCTCCCCTGAGGACTTCTCCCCTGCACAACTTTTCCTTACCTTCTCTGCTTAAGTCACCACTTACATATATATCTCTACATATATCTTCTGTTGTGGCTCATTATCCTCAACTGGCTCAAGCAGGACTTCTCCCAGGTCTTATGAGGAGCGGCTGAGGGAGCTGAGGTTGTTTAGCCTGGAGGAGGCTGAGAGGAGACCTTATTGCTCTCTACAACTACCTGAAAGGAGGCTGTAGCAAGGCGGGTGTTGGTCTCTTCTCCCAAGTAACAAGTGATAGGACGAGAGGAAATGGCCTCAAGTTGCGCCAGRGGAGGTTTAGATTGGATATTAGGAAAAATTTCTTCACTGAAAGGGTAGTCAGGCATTGGAACAGGCTGCYCAGGGAASTGGTGGAGTCACCATCCCTGGAGGTGTTCAAAAAACGTGTGGATGTGGCGCTTCRGGACATGGTTTAGTKGGCATGGGTRCTGGGTTGAYGGTTGGACACGAYGATCTTAGAGGTCTTTTCCAACCTTAATGATTCTATGATTCTCCCCAAGTTAGCTCCGACTTGTCAGCATGCATTTTCTCACTAGTTATCTTCTTATGAATAAATACGACTGTGGTCCAGGAGAAGTCTGTCACAGCATACTTTACGTCTCACTTCCACRTAAGCAGCTTCCTTTCAGAGAAACTAGAAGCATAAACATTGGTTTACAAAGTCCCTGCTCTAGAAAATTTGTTATTTTATCCATGACACCTGCAAACAGACAAAAGCATTAAGGGCTGTTTGTATTAATACTGGAGGCCCTTCTTGGAAGAAAAATAGAGACTTCTAAGGACTGCAGGACTACTCATGCTTTACTAGTGCTTTGCAAAGGTAGCATGAAGCAGAAAAAGCAGGCATTACACTAGGGAGGAAGAGTTGAAGGAACAACTCAGAGCCACGTAGGGCAGTCAGCAGGTCAAAAACTGAGCAAAGACAACAGAAAAACAGGTAGAACTTAAAAAAAAAAAGAGGTGCAGAGGAACTTAAAATTTAATAGCAAATTAATCAAYTGAGGGAAAAAGTAAATAACTGCTGTCAAGACTCAGGAGGTAGGAATTTAATTTCTGAAGACTAGTATTAAAAACAGCCTCAATGCAAACAGTATTTAATAYGGAGTTCACAGCCAAAAGCACAGAAGTTGTATAAACCAACTGATGAGAACTAGCTTGCTCATTTTGTTTAAAATAATAAATGTTAATCATATCCTAAGGCAGAYTCAACAGTTCTTTGCTACAGCCAGYACAAAATAATGCTGATTAGTTTTTAAAGGAACATTTGAGATACTCCCTCCAAACCCTTGCTCATTTTTCATTCATATTCATGTCAGTGGCAACTCCCAATTTGAAGGGTATTCTCCAAGTTCTCAATTCCATTGAAAACAAGAGGGTAAACAAATTTCCTTCTGAAAGAGTGGTTACCAAGCTCATTTGTAAGGCTATTGGCTTAGATGCCCCAGTTTCACTAATGATACASACGTATCACAAAAGTCACAAGAGTATTACAAAAAAATATACTGTAGTGATGGCTTTTGATACAATAGACTTTGATCTTTTGGTGATTCTTTTACATTATATTTGCTGAAATTGCATGATTCTTGAGAAGCATTAGCTTTATATTAAAATATATATATAGCCATACTGCCGAAGACAATGCTCAGAAACTTCAAATGCCTCAAACTAGAAAGTAAATAAAAATAAATCAACATAAAATTAAATTTTGTCAGTCTCTGGAACCCTAAATACTGGTTTAAGGTAAAGAGAAACCTGGCAATACCAATATAATAACTTAAACAAAATTAATGACCCCAAAGCACCAAAGCCACATTTCCAGAATTAGACCCTGCTCCTTCAGGAGAGGGCAAAGGGCAGTGAAAATCCACRGCCACTACCAGAAACAGCAGAGGTGACTGAAGCACCTAAACTGGGACCCTAAAAGAAACATTTTTGGAGAGTAGAGGAATGTGTATGTGGCCAACCCTGAGGTTTTTCAAAAGCTATGAGCTTGAAGACAGACTGGAAGCATGATTTTTCCTAGTCCTTGCACTAAAYGCTGAGGGCTTCTCCTTCTCCCTTGGTAACCCAGACCCCGCTTCAGCAGAGCCCCCCGCGCCGCTCAGCCAGGCAGCGAGCAACCCGGGAAAGCAGAAACCCGAAGCACATCCCCGGCTAGTGCAGGGCAATGGAGACCGTGACCATACGTGCCTACCTCTCTCCTCCTCCCGCCTGCATCACACCATTACCAAATACCCAGTAGCGCCCCTTTTCATTCTCCTCACCCCTCCCATCCTGCAAGGCCAAGAGCAGATACTGAGAGGCTGTGGCCAGCACCATGATCCCCAGCAAGAAGGATGACGCCGCTCCATCTCCTGCAGCTCCTGGAAACACCTCCTGCAGCTGCCACGCCACCGACAGCGGCCAGTCCGGCCCCAGCCTCCTGACATCAGGATGGACCATTCAGGGAAGCAGCAGGGTTACACAGGAAAATACGAAGTCGCTACGTTACCTCAGGATGGCTGTGCTCTGGGTSCCTTTTATTAAGGGGAGGCTGATGCCTAGCATTGATGAACAACATCTGGCAGGAATGACCAGCTCCAGCTAGCAAGCTGGCAGACAACTTCAAATTACTGAGGTCAGGGTTCACTTAACATAATTAGGATATAATCCTTTAATARCCAGTTCTATGAATTTTAGTTGTTGGCAAAGGCAGTTTAGTACGGAAAAACTGCTCAAGTTTCATAAATGTCCTGAAGACGGTAACTAGATGGTCTCCAAAAGAACAAGCCAAACTCATTGCAGAACAGACATTTTTGAATAACAGACTTATGGGTTCATTTGCGTTCTTGTCACATCAAGTTTCCTCTGAGTGTCAAAATATGCTATTTAAAGAAACTGGGGACATACAGCAAAGATCAGTTGTTTTGTCTCATAAAGACAGGATAGGGATGCCATCGTACTTCTGTTTCCTGCTCGCAGAAGCATCAGAGTCTGAAAACTGACTCATGAGATTTCAGGGCTTGCCATTGAAGGCCGACTGACAACCTGCAAGTTTGTCATACAGACCAGAGATACGGATGTAAAGAGGAGCAGTCAAACACACTGGGGAAAAAAAAAATAATCATCCACACAAAAAGTACTAAGCTRGTAATAATTCCCACAGAAAAATGAAACAATTTCCTAAATTGTTACTAAGAATTAATACACTGTAAATAGTGTGGAATTTAACCYAAAATCCAGCTGGAGGTCAAACATGTGAGACATATCACTCACACCAGGACAACCCTGCCAGCCCCTCATCCATCCGGGCCCCTGCCTTGGCCTCGGAGCCACCCTGTCCCTGCAGTGGGAGTCGGTGCCCATCCCGGCTCCGCTCGCTGCCTCTGCGTGCAGTGGGATGGGGCTGCTGGGGGAGGTCCCTGTCCCACTGCCAGCCCTTGTGGTCCCAGGACAGCCCCAACCCTGAAGTCTTCTATGTAGAAAGGGGAAATCTGAAAGTCCCCCCCCCGCCCTTCCTTTTTTTTAAAAAAATAATTGAAAAACTGTAGTTTTCTATGCCTCTCAACCAAACATGATGTTTCACAGAAAAAAAAAAAAAAAAAGTATTTTCAGCTGAGGAGCCTGCATAGCTTCTGGAAAAAGCAAAATCAACTGTGCAGGTTCCTTGATTTAGTGCTCTGGCCTTCCATTTGCAAATCCAACCCCGTGTTATTAAAATGAGGAAAGATTTCACATGGATTTCCACTGCAGACAGACCAAATAATAACCAACGGGTCCATCCACTTGCCTATCTACAAACGTGCCTTGGAGTTTTGTTGATTTCTTTTCATGATTTAAAATTTCCCTTCTTTCTTATGAAATTTTACTATGATATGCAAAATTGGAAACATACTGTACAACCAGTTCCACAGTGTGGTGTGTCTTGTGTGCAAAAGACAATCAGCATTACTTCCCCACTATTTATATATACTCCTGTACCAGCCTTTTTACACCAAAGAAAACTGGATGTTACATTTAGCACAAGCTCCTAGCAGAAGGCAAGGGGTTACACAAGCTGTACACGGCAGCTATTCAGCCATTTGCCTCTCTCCGCTCGGCCCCTCTGCAGCGGACAGGCTCTTCAGCATCTCTTATTTGCAAAGGCACCAGTTCAACAGCAGCCTGAGACAAGTCAGCATTTGCCAGTAAGAAATCAGGCCAASGGCAACCTCCAACAAGATCTGACAATAAGCTCCCTGGTTCCACTCCCTCACCCAGCCAGCTCTGAAAACAGAAATCATTTTCTGGGAAAAAGCAGCTATATTACAGRTCATTTCAACCATCCCTCAACAACTCGCCACCTCAGCAAGAAGCTGTTAGCAGGACCGGTCCATCAGCCAGCTCCCTGATGTAAATCATGCTCCAGCCTTCAAAAATTTTCAGGAGCTTGTTAYGGGGCTGGAGCACTCTCATAGCAGGTGGCTGAGAACTAAAAACCCAARAGAGATGCAATCCTGTATGAATTTGTAAGGTGCTGTGTATTGTGCAGTCTGCCAWGCTTTCCTGCTCACACACACACACAYGCTCACTGCGATGGCAGGGATTCCTCAACAGCTCCTTCCACAGTGGAAACTAGAAGTGACTAAGAATTAAATAGGATGCTTTTAAAAGAGCTATTTGAACAAATATAATCCAAAACATAAAACTGCTGCATCAGCTCTCACAAGGGCTTAGGAGGAGGGCGATGAGGTRAAGAGCCTGCAGTTTGTTGAACAGTACTGGTGCGTGGGGCTTTCCAGTTGAAGTTTATTTAAATTGTGCAATAACTGATCTATGCAGCCAACAGGTCTAATTTACACCTTCYCTTTGTGTACTTCCGTTGCCATTTGTCAGTCCCACTTACCACGGTGTCTTCAGCCAAGAAAGTCTGAGAAAATTTTGRGGGGCACGGCTTCCTGTGAACTCAAACCCTGAGAACCATCAGGCTCTACACCACAAAACCCATTAATACATTAATTTATTCTCATGTGTCACGTATTACAATATGATTTTTTTCTGTTCCCCGCCACCCCTTCTCATTGTATTTGTGCAATAAAAAATAGCTTTGTTCAAGGCAGAAAAGTCAAGAGAGACCAGGGTTGTGCTTTAGAGATGACATTCACCCACTGCAAATAAACCAAACCCCATTTTCATTGTGAGGGGCTTACAAWTATTGAAATATTTTATAACTCAAATGGAGCTCTTATTTTCAATTCCTTTGTACTGATCTGTTCTGGCAAACCGGTTTACTCTTGCAACAGGGAAATCAGCTATAAATCAATCATATTATCTTTCTGATGAGTTACAAGTTGTCTTTTATTGCACACACAACATACGTGTTTTTTAATGTATGTTATAACTAAAAYGTCTGAGTCATTTTACAACTATGCCACATATTAAAGATTTCCCTACAAACKGGTAGACAAAAATATTGCAAAAGGGTGATTTTGGCTAAGAATAAAACAAAAGAACTTCCAGGGCTGCAGTGCACGTCCTGTGCTGTTACTGGTATCTAAGAGGACTGAAATGCCTTGGARCCATCTAAAGACACAGTTTAATATTCTTGGTTTTGACATTCAGTTGGAGAGAGGCACAGAATCCCCAATCGGAAGCACTTCTCTTAAAAACAGAGACAAAAAACAATTCAGGTGTTCATATTTTCCAAAAAGATGACAAGCTGTCAGCCAGTTAACCACTGCAAGCTTCTAGTGTGCTGGTGGAAAGAACAAAAAGGTACCGGTGATACCAACAGCACTGCTGGCATTTATACAAAAGCTGCCTTCCCTTATTACAGAACTACTCAGGATTTGATGCATTTGACTGGAAATGTCCTTAAACTCAAAGTCAAGGCAAGTTTACAGTTACAGTAGTCTCCCGTTTCTCCCAGACACGTATTTCCTATCTCATTACAATAAATGCCAAGTACCAATGAGAAACTCAAAATGGGGTTCCTGATACCTAYTGAAATGGAAACACAGCCAGAAGCTGTAACTGAAGCAGTAACGAGAGCAATGGAAAGGCTAACCAGAAGAGCGCACAGGTATGTCCAGAAGCACAACCAGGCACAGGTCACCCCCTTTCAGCTTTAAAGAGACCCAAAAGCAACCTGTAGCAGTTCCGTAACTAAACACACCCACACAGTTTTCCTTAATATGATGCACTGTACATGCAATAGCAATAATAGTACTTGCTCCTTAYATGAATGTTTTCAGTCAAAGCTCTCCAGACAAACCATTTTACAAAGGGGATGCAGACACAGGCTAACCAGCTGCCTTAATGTCACAAAAAGAAATCAGTGGTACAAAGTTGAAGCAAACTGCCTGTCAGATGCCTTCACAAGAAACACCTTCAGCAAGTCAGCCCTTTTTTCCTTACTACAGTAATAAGAAAGATGCCCCTTTCAGCATCAAGTAGCCTTCTGGGGCACTCACATCCATTCCTTTCCCAGAAACGTGAAGTATGGGAAAGACTTTTTTATTACTTGCTGGGTTGTTTTTTTTATTTAAACATTTCACTGCCACTGTAACTCAGCACCAGGCATATTGTTTCTGGTATCTGCCTCTGGGCAGCTTAGAACAGTGAATGTCTGTGAGCCATCATGTTTTTAATCTTCAAGAACAGCTGGATAGAGGCATGTTAATTTCGGCCTGTTTTACTTATGAGTGACACACTATAACTGGAGAGCCACAAKGGATGGACTCAAGACAGGCAGATTCAAATCGACTAATTATTTTTAAGTGCACTGCCCYAAAGTTGACAACTCTAAAGAAAAGTGTAATTGGTATAGGCTCATAACTTCACTCTGAGGCAGGCATTGGAAGCAGCATCTCCCCCCACCTGGCCAGTCAGTGTCAAGAAGCCTGACAAAAGACCTCTGAGGGACACGCGGACGGACCACAGACCCTAGCAGGTTAAAACTCTCACGGTACAGCCTAAAAGGAGGCAAACTTTGCTAAGTGACTCATGTTGCCAGCCCACGCTGGTTAAGTGTAGGCTTTGGGTAAACCATGCAGCATGACAAGGCACTGCTGGAGAAGCCTGAATACATGACTACTTTCAAACTGCAATGCTATTCTTAGTGGATATATGTACAATATGTCTAAATCCAGTACCCTAAACGGCAATGGCATTTCCTGAAAAGAACAAGATGAGGGCGAGAAGTAGGGAAGAATAAAATTAGATGTCTTCAATCACACTGCTCAAATTGTAAGAAAACCTGTCTATTMAGAGTTGTGACAAAGTTTAAATTTTACACAACTGGGAAAAAACGGTTTTCTTCTGTACCAACACCAGAGTAATTTCAGAATCTTCAAAACAAACTTTCCTTATAACACAAAGTTCTAAATCATCCAAATTGCATATGTGGAGTATTCTCACACATGTATATTTTTACCCACTGCAAGATCTGGAGCAAAAGATAGCAATAACATAAAATGTATTGTTATATGTTTTCCTGCGAAACTGCTGAAGTTTATTCTCTGCCTCCCTGAAGRACACAGCTGCATGTCACAATTCAAAGGCTATACAAATCAAAGACATACATATATATATRTAGATAGTTACCAGTTTCAAACAAATGAATGCAATCAAGAATCTTTATGATGCTCATCTTGCATGCTTTGGCTGTGGGTTTTTTTTCCCCCCCTTGAAAATAGCTCATAATGACCTGACTCACAAGAGCAACCCAGAACATGCATTATTTCAAGCATTCTCATTTCTTTTTGAGCTCTATGCACTGAGCAAAACTTGGTCTCTCAGAGCAGCTAACCTAAATCCCATGGATGTCATCTGTTCTCAGATGACGACACAGTTTCATCGAGTGAGCAAAGAGCATGAAGTTATACAMACTGTATCTGCTCAAATGGCAAAAACCTTTGCCAAAAATGCCCGACTGCCCCCAGCTTGAGTTGCACAGGCTGGCAGAGGCTCAGTGCTCGGGCACGGCTGGGGGTGTTTCCCTCTCCCAGCCTGTAATTTGCCCTGCACGCTGCCAGGAGGGGACAGCAGCTCTCCCAACTACCGAGCTGGCATTCCACAGCTGAAACCAGGGCAGTAAAGACCCACAGAAAGCCAGGTGAAAGAGACAGCACCATCCAAAGCAATAAAATGGGTCCCACCCTCCTTGCTTATTTCACACCAAATAGCAGGGGAGGGTAAAGGAAGACACCCCAGATAAATTGATGTGAGCCACGCCCCAGTTTGGCCTCGCCAGCAAGTTTCYCTCTCCCCGGAGGTTTGCAGCAGCTCGCTGCGAGATCACACACGAAGCCGCCATGTTACTCACACCCGGGGGCAGCCGAGAAAGCTGGGCAGCCCGCCTCAAAGTCAAGAGCTAAGTTAAAAAACACAAGCAGGAGAGTAGAAAAGAGTTGAAAACTGCCACCCGGGTGAGAGAAGAGGGGACGTTTCCAGCAATGCAAAACAGGAACAAGAGTAGGTTTGGGAGAAAGCCATTTTGGAAATCTCTCCTGTACTGCAGACATGCCCCGGAGCCCCGGCCAGGGCCCGGACCTGGGCCCTACCGCATTAGCACCTGAACAAACAGGGATCAAGGCGAGGGATCCTGCCCAAGGTCTTACACGCCAGGAGTCAGGCAGCAGGGATGGAGGGAGCCCAGGACAGCCGGGTAGAGAACAAGGAGTCCACCCTGACGGGCAAAACCAGGCCACAGTTATCTAATGTTATCTGGAGGGAAAGCACAACTCCCAAAAGTAACCAAAAAAAGAGATGCTGTTGAGAAGGATATGAAGGAACACGAAGCAGCTGCTTTTGCAAGGTAGCATCTGCTAAGTGCTAGAGAAGAAAGCACAAAAATAGCACTAAAAAGAAAAATCAGGAGTTGGTGATGAAGGCCAGCCAGACAAACCGGGGAACTGCAGCACAGCCAGTCCAATAACTTCTGTTTAGGAAACAAGCAAAAGCCCATGAGCAACACTTTCTCYGCAAATAAGCCTTTTAACAGAAAAGTTTAATTTTAACAGTAGTCCAGCACCAAGGTATTTTGACAGACTCACTTTGGCTTGCTGGTAGCGGGCTCTTAACGTGCTCCCATGCTAAACGCATTCTCCCACCACCTTCACAGAACTGAAAAGAGGGATGTAATTTTAGACATTTCTCTCAGGGAAAATCCCTGCAGCTGCCAAGAAACACTAGTTAGCGATAATGGTGCGTGGGGGAAGGATTTCTTATCATCCTGATGTTGCACTTGACAGAGCTTTACTCTCCATGTAACTGCTCCTTCCACATTTCCGTGTGTTATGTACACGGCAAAGACACCATTTATCTCTTCAAGCACAACAAAATTGTTCAGGCAAACCAAAGGAAGGCATTGGCAAAGCTGAGCTTCCCACATGCATTAACTTCATAAAATTACGGAATAGTTTGGATTGGAAGGGACCTTCAAAGGTCATCTAGTCCAACCACCCTGCAATAAGCAGGGACATCTTCAACTAGATCAGGTTGCTCAGAGCCCCGTCCAACCTGACCTTCAATGTTTCCRGGGATGGGGCATCTACCACCTCTCTGGGCAACCTGTGCCATGGTTTCACCACCCTCAGCGTAAAAAATTTCTTCCTTATATCTAGTCTAAATCTACCCTCTTTTAGTTTAAAACTATTCCCCCTTGTCCTGTTGCAACAGGCCCTGCTAAAAAGTCTGCCACCATCTTTCTTATAAGCCCCCTTTAAGTACTGATGGGCCGCAATAAGGTCTCCCCAAAGCCTTCTCTTCTCCAGGCTGAATAACCCCAACTCTCTCAGCCTTTCTTCATAAGAGAGGCGTTCCATYCCCCTGATGATTTTCGTGGCCCTCCTCTGGACCCGCTCCAACAGGTCCATGTCTTTCCTGTGCTGAGGGCTCCAGAGCTGGACGCAGTACTGCAGGTGGGGTCTCACCAGAGCAGAGCAGAGGGGCAGAATCACCTCCCTCAACCTGCTGGCCACGCTGCTTTTGATGTAACTTGGAGAAATTTAATTTATTTCCATGAGTCTCTCAAGAAATACAAAAATCCTTTCTCTCTTCATGTAAAGATATGCCAAATGACAAGTTGAAGTGGTTGCAAACTCTGGCAGAGCCCTTAAATGGCTATTTCAAGTTACAGGAAAGATCAGAAATGTTAAAGTTAAAACCTATAATTTGGATCCACTTTCAAGGTACTGCAGCATAAATTTCCCGTTTCAACAACCTTAACAGTGCCCTTTAAATATAATCAATAGTTAGAAACAGTGGCAGAGAAGTGCTGGCCAGCCASCCATGTCCTGTATGCCGAGCTGTTCATTTACTGCGCTAAAAAAATTTAAGTGAATGCCTTGTGAAGCAGGCGATCACCAGCACACCATAATTTTTAACATATAACACAACTTGAAACAGCAAATAAAAAAAAAAAAACAACCAATAACCATTTCAGAAGCAGAAAAATTAGCCAAGTATTTAGAGGAACATGTCATTTGTTACCCCAGTTGGAGAAAAAACATTTGTACTTTCAGAAGTTTCACAGAAGTACCATGAAAAACACAGAAACTGACAATATTAAATTACATTCTGTATTACAATACAGTATACATTACCATTTCATGAAGTATTAGATTACTGATATGCTTTTTGGACAAAAAATTAGTAGTGTGATGGGGGCAGAGGTAGGGAGGGATGGGAGTATTGGTGTTTGCCTCTTCATTGCTCTCCACTCCAAACAATCACACTAGTGGGCTGGGGACCCATCCCTTGGAGACAGTCTCTCCCCATGAAAATGCTCCTGGGACCCTTACGCTACCTAATCTCATGTATGGCAGCACAGTACAGGGCTCAAGAGTTAAGACTATTGCATTAGTACCTAAAAATTTAAGTATATTTTTACACATCAGTATATTTTCATACACAATTCATCATTTGTGTCTTTACAGCACATCCATGCAAATGGTGCTCCTCACACACTCTCTGGCCTTCAGTCAATTACAGTTTATCAACAGTGAATCATGACATCTGATAGTGTTGGCTGAAGGCCCATCTCTAAACTCCATTATTCCTGTAAATCAGTGCACAGCAGTACCTAAGTAGTAGACTTTTTACACAGGCATCTCCAACAGGGAAAAGCAAGGAAGAGCAAGTAAGTCTAAGCAACTTGCCTAAGGTTATATATCAACTACATAAGGAGCCTGAATTTTCAACCCAGTGGCTTATTCAGTTGACTGCTGATACAACAGCATGCCAAATCTTGTTCCCTGCACCTTCACCAGCCACAAATTTGACCCAATCGATACCCATCCCATTCATATCTCTAAAGTGAGAGGAAAAAAAATGTATTTCAGTAATGTTCATTTACAACTATTGTTTTCAACTCTCTGAGAGATGAGGAGATTGCAGTAAAATACACCTCAACATCAACATTTCCAAACTGTTTTTAGAATCAATGTTTTTGATAGTCCAAGTTATAAGCTCATTCATACTTTCCACAGACAAGAACCTCACCTGTACTGATGGCAATCTCAATTGCAAGTTTTCATAAACACTGCATTTATACACTCTAGATGTTCAGGAAGCCCGTGTCACRTCTGCTAGCATTTACTACTGCAGTAGATCAACAATGAAAGGGATGCAGCAGCTTGCAGGCATGCAGAATAATTGCCACTGATTGTTCTATTGCACCTCCTGTACCATCTCCAATGCTTGCCTAGACTTAACTACCCGAGCCGTTACATGCAGTTAGCCTGCCTGTGCTCTTTGGCAAGGTGTGAGAAAAAGGACAGCTGAGCAACTCATCAAAAGCACCTCTCAGAAAATTTTCTTAATTTCACTCTTTGCTTATGTGGTATCACCCTGGAGATTTCAGTTGCACTGAAGCCCCCAGGTGTTGCTGAAGAGYGAGCAGTCTGAGCAGGCCTAGCACGGAGGATGCAATGACCTGATTACTTAAGGACTACTCAAAAAGAAATGTAGTGCTTTGATAATGCTTAAAAGCCGTGAGGAGTTTTCAGTAGGGAATTACTACAGCTCATGAAGATGGCCCACTTCACATGAGAAAATATGAAAGCAGCATCAGGGGATGAGTTAACATTATTGATTGATATAAACATGACATATCTGTTACATTTGAGGTCACTTGAGAATGTCATTTCTATTAGGCTTCTCTGCTGCTGGAAGTCTCATTCATTCATACGCAACCATCCAGCTAGCTGGACCTTATTTAGAGGGAGCCAACCCATTCAAAGCCTTATTTAGAGGGAGCCAACCCGTCTTTGGATAAAGCTGTGCCTTAGGACATACTTATCTGCTTGTACTCATGTGCTGGTTTTTGTCTTGTATGTGCACTGCAAGCGATCTGAGGGCAGCCACTGCCTTTYTGTTCTGGGCTTAGCCAGCATGCCCAACACCTAGGTCCTAGGTCTGTGTCCAYCACGAGCTCGCTGCCAGCGCCCTTGGCTTCAGGGGACCAGCGCACACAGAACTAAGCACACAAGTAGATCCTGTATTTATTTCTACACAAATTGTCACCTAAGATTAATAGGCAGACAGCAAGCTGTATTTAAAAAAAAAAAAAAAAAAACCCAAAAAAACCCTCAGCTGACACAACAGGCCCCACCCTTGGCAATGCAGAACACCAGCTGCTTAGGGGCCTGGAGACCATTTCTTGACAATTTTGCAGCTTGGGCTGATGGATAGGAGCTACAAGTAGAAATCAAGTTATTAACTGCAATGMCAGATTTTTTTTAAAGCCTGCCATATGACTCTAAGCAATTTTAAATATTTACTTCCTTCAGTTACGTCCTCCTATCCTTTGTCTATTTACACTATAAACTCAATTGGGCAAAGACGGCCTCTCTCTGAATGGCAGCAGCACTCAGAAGTCTCACCCACAGATGCACCCCTTGCTCTACAATGCAACTTTGAGAAGAGCTACCTCTTCCACAACGAGACTTCCATCTACTCATATTTAATCCAAACATATACATGTTATAAGCATACCACACACATATATTTTCATTGAATTAAATCTCATACAGCTTTTGAAAATAGTTCTATAATATTATGTGGTCTTCAAGYGATTTTAATGGCATCTCTCTTGAGGTTCACGGTCCCTTCACACCAATATCCTGTTCCAATGCACAATTTCTTTTTTAATGCAGTATAAGCACTTCCCATTAATTTTATCATAGATTAGCTTTTCCTTTCATCTGTCTACTAGAAGTGTAAAGACACAAGTGCAACAGTCTTACACTGTGCAGTGCCACTTGATTTCATCTCCATGTATCCAAAAGACTCAACAAGTGATTTTTGTATGTATATATGTGTGTATGTACAGCTGTACCCTCACCCAGCACTACTGGATAGTCAGCCGTGCTCTGCCCAAGCCCAACAGGGTAAGGATCTACACTGGTTTTTCACAGCTCAGAAAACCGGAAAAGAAGAGATAGGATGAACTTTGGGGAAGAGCAGAAGAACCTGATGAGAAAGASTCACTGAAAAGCTCAAAGATCATATCTCCCTCTTTAGTCCTTCGGGAAAAGGTTTTAAGCTTGTTTTAACTTTTAAAAGGTGCATCTCTAAAACGTTCTTGAAGAGCAAACAGACTTTTCTCTGAGTGGTGCCATCAGAGAGATTTCATCAGTGCACCGCAGGCTTTGAACGGAACAACGTAAAAAGACCACAGGCATCCTTTAAGATTTCAAACTACAGTTACAGGTAATATAGCAGCTGCTTCAAATGCTTTCAAATATTTTAAGAATTTTAAGTATTCAACTATTTTTCAGTTGCCTTCCTTATGCCAAGGAAATAGTTAATTCAATGACATTTTGACAGTCAGAATACTGTCGTGATTTTTACTGCCTACAATAAAATATTGATCGCAGAACTCTGTTTACAGCATGTAAATTATTTCTATTTAGTGTGGTGTTCACCATAGTCTTTGGGTTATGGAGCACAAATGTTCTAMACTAAAAACTTCAGTGCTACCAAATTAGAATCATAGAATCATTAAGGTTGGAAAAGACCTCTAAGATCATCAAGTCCAACCATCAACCCAACACCACCATGCCCACTAAACCACRTCCCAAAGCGCCACATCTACATGTTTTTTGAATGCCTCCAGTGATGGTGACTCCACCACTTCCCTGGGCAGCCTGTTCCAATGCTTGACAACCCTTTCAGTGAAGAAATTTTTCCTAATGTCCAATCTAAACCTCCCCTGGCACAACTTGAGGCCATTTCCTCTCGTCCTATCGCTTGTTACTTGGGAGAAGAGACCAACACCCACCTCGCTACAACCTCCCTTTCAAGTAGTTGTAGAGAGCGATAAGGTCTCCCCTCAGCCTCCTCTTCCCCAGGCTAAACAACCCCAGTTCCCTCAGCCACTCCTCACAAGACCTGTTCTCCAGACCCTTCACCAGCCTCGTCGCCCTTCTCTGGACACACTCCAGCACCTCAATGTCCTTCTTGTAGTGAGGGGCCCAAAACCGAACACAGTATTCGAGGTGCGGCCTCACCAGTGCTGAGTACAGGGGCACGATCACCTCCCTACTCCTGCTGGTCACACTATTCCTGATACAGCCCAGGATGCCGTTGGCCTTCTTGGCCACCTGGGCACACTGCCGGCTCATGTTCAGCCGGCTGTCGACCAGCACCCCCAGGTCCTTTTCCGCCGGGCAGCTTTCCAGCCACTCTTCCCCAAGCCTGTAGCGTTGCCTGGGGTTGTTGTGACCCAAGTGCAGGACCCGGCACTTGGCCTTGTGGAACCTCATGCAGTTGGCCTCGGCCCATCGATCCAGCCTGTCCAGATCTCTCTGCAGAGCCTTCCTACCCTCAGGCAGATCAACGCTGCCGCCCAGCTTGGTGTCATCTGCGAACTTACTGAGCGTGCACTCTATCCCCTCGCCTAGATCATTGATAAAGATATTAAACAAATTATGAATTCAAGAGCTGATTAGACTATTTCTGATGTTTAGATAACAATCTACTACTAAAAATAAGCATTTTGTATGAATCCATAACAGATTGTTTGGCTTTATCTACAAAATAGTCAACCTCCTGGTAACAGTTCACTAAAGTACGTGCATGTATAATCTGTATTCAAGAGGGCCACATACACACGCATCCTATGGAGCTTTTTTGAAGAAGTCTTTCTTAGTTTACTTAATGGCATTCTGTACCTCATGTGCACAGTTACATATTAACACGGTACCATTAAAGAAAATATCCATTTACAGTTTCACTAGATTTCATATTGAGAATAAAGATTTAAAAGAATACCACATTTTCTCTATTAAAAACAAACAAACAAAAGAAATGGAACACGAAACCTTAACTTCGTATTAGTGTTTACAAATACAGCTGCTGATGATTTAAGCTCTTTGTAGTCTTTGACACTAAGCATAAGAGGAAAATTGGACTCTCAAATGAGTGAAAGCTGAAACAAGCAGGCTATTGTGCAGCCAACTTGAAGATTACATGCAAAATTTAGATTTTTGAGATGGGAGAAGTTACATTTGGCCTTTTAGGAAGAAAGAGAAGGACAGGATATTAGCATCCTCTGCAAACTAATTGAAGATTCACATGAACCGCAAAGTAAAGCATTCAGTCATCTTCCTAAGAAAATAAAGAGAGTTTGGCAGTACAATAGTCCTCAGRGAAATGCCCGGACAGAAACTTCTGTTGTCTTTGTTGATTTAGCAACTGATGTGTCCATTTTGTAAAGAAAGAGCATAAACGTGTGTTCCAGCATCTTTCATGTTGGAAAGAAGCCACCTGAAGCACGCCAACAAAAATAAGAAAAGCTAACTTCAACTCACCAATACCATCATTATGCCATTTTATGCCCCTCTGTGGGCAGAACTATGTCTTAAGTAGAGAGAGCACCTGAATACAAAAAATAGTTATCACCAACAAACGGAGGTTCTCTGCATGCACAGCTGTGAATTGTATTAGCCACTAATTGTATTAGTCACCTGTTCCTTGCCTCTCTTCACTGTCAACCCACCTCAGGTTGAAGCAATACCCACTTACTTTTGAAGGCTCTGTTCTGACCACAAATTTTCATTGACTACACCTGTTAAACCACCACTGCATGCCAGTTTATATTGGCCTTGCTTGCAATGTCTGCCCAGTCAGCACTGTTTAATCTGACAAGATGCTGCTGCTTTAAAAGAACAGGCAGACCTACATGCCCATTTCCTTTTGCCATGGAAATGCACCTAAATTTGAGCTTATTTCAAATTTTTCTAAAGCAAATGCAAATAATTAGAAGTGAAATAGCATACTTTTTTTTTTTTTTTTTTATATTTCTAGAAGCATAAGAACCCAGCCAGGATCACCTTTTCCTTTTTCACACTGAAAACTGAGATTGGCTTTCTGGATGCGCAGTCACACACGGGCAACAAAAAACAACGAAAGACTTGTAAGTGCCAAGGTCCTGGAGCCAGGGCTGATAGATGGGACATGTACTTGCCCACCCTTTACAATTAAGGCCAACACGGAGTCTCTATTCTACTTAAGCAACTTTGAGTGGGGGTCTTCGCCTTTTCTCAGTCCTCTGTAAGTTTGCCAGGATAACGGCATGGAGATGCAAATGTGATGCTCCGTGTGAAAACGTGACGGGCTACCACCAACCTGCACCCCGCGTGTTTAAACCCAAAGCAGATTAAAGTTTTAATCGCGCCTAACAACCCGGGACTCTAGACGGGGGACGAGGCTTCATTTAAACTGACGGCCGATCAGGGTCGAGCCCGGGGAAGAACAAGAAGGAGGAGGAGACAAAGCGCTCCGGGAGGGAGCGAGCAGCAAGGGCCCCCCCGTCCCCAGGGCCCCCCCGGGCTGCCGGGGGCACCGCGGCGCTGCCCCGCCGCCCCCACCGGCGCCCCCGGCCCAGGCGCGGCCGCGGGCGGCAGCACCCCCCTGCCCGGCGGCAGGAGACGGCTCCGCCGCTGCGCCCCCCGCGCCCCCCGCCGCTGCCCCACCGCCCCCTCCCTCCCCTTCCCTTCCCTACCCTGGTACTCCAGGCTGGGGCAGGCGCCCAGGGCGAGCAGAGCGGCGAGGCGCAGCCAGCAGCTCCTCATGCTGCGCGGCGGCGGCGGCGGCCCTTCCCGGCTGAGGGCTGCGCGGCAAAGGGGCAGGCGGAGGAGGAGGAGGAGTGGGACGGAGACATTCTCCGAGCGGGCTCCCGGGCGCCGCCGGAGACTCCTCCTCCCACCGCCGCCGGGGCAGGGCGCCCGCCCCGCCTCCCCTCCCGCCGGCACCGGCGGCGGCAGCGGGCGGGAAGGGGGTCGGCGTTTGGGAGGGACGAGCTGCCTCCCCCCATCCCCCGGGGCTCCGGCGTCGGTTTGCCCCGCGGTTGCCCCCCGAGGGGCTCCTCCCGCCCGCGGGCGGCGGCACCGCTCCCCTCCGACGTGGCCTGCGGGAGCCGCACGGCAGTGCCCTGGCCCGGCGAGAGGTGTGGGGTCCCTCGCCCTGCTGCATGGCCTGGGGTCCCCCGCCCGGTGCCATGTGCCCTGACCTGCAGCGCCGTCCCGACCTCAGCCAGGGCACCGAGCTGGCCGGGACGGCGTCGCCTGCAAGGCTGGGAGGGGGCCAGCCCCGGGTGCGCCCTSCCGCCTTTGCTGGCGTCGGGGCTCCCCTTGAGCGAGGGCGTSATGGGGGGGAAGAGCTGTGCTCCCTCCGGTCCCTTCGCGGGCAGCCTGGGCCCGGGCAGGGAGGGCACGCTGCTGCCGGCTCGCATCCCACCCAGGGCGGCAGTGGGTGCCGGGCGCGGGCCTGGAGAGATTTGCGGGCAGCAGTGCAGGGAAACAGGCTGARCTTTTCAAGATGAACTGCTCCGGTTGCTCAGCAATTTGCAGATGGCCAGACTTAAATGTTCAAAAATCATGAGTCAGATCCTCAAGTCATGAGATTAAGAAAAAAAGTTTGAAGTCTTCGCATTGCCCATTAACTTTTTGAGCTGCTAGGGTGTTGCAGGGTCACATTTTCAGGCTTTCTTCCATAACCACGAAGACTAGAGCTTTTTTCTYTGCCTTCCAGATGAAAGCGAATTCCCCAATCGCTCCTAGCCTACGGAAGCGAGGGCTTCAGGCAGAGCATCAAATGTTCCAATACTTTTGATTTAAGTCTGAGATCTCTCAACCCTGCAGCTTGGCTGCAGCTAGACTTGGATATTAATTTTTTTTTCACTTTCCACCATTAGAGGTAGCATCTAATGTGCACTAYAACCTGGTGAAGGTGCAGGAAAGCACTGGCCCCAGCTAGTGTGCTGCCCGTAAAGAGTTTGCATGCTGGGGCAGTAAGGGGGAGARATCCCAAGGGAGTTCCTGGGATCCCACCTGCATGCTGCAGTATTTGCAATGGAGCACAGACAAATAGGGAAATACTATCTAGTAAGTAAAGGAATGTTTCTTTTCTTTAAAAATTAGACACACCAATTTTCAGAGAAAGGATAGTCATCTCAAGGGGAAATGTTAGTTTGGAAACGAAGGAAGAAGAGGCACTAGTTTTGCATACTTTTGAAGCTGSCTATACCAAAGTGGCCTAAGAAAGAAATGGGATCTTGCTGGTAATTAGAATAAAAATCTGGGTGGTTGCTATGTTTGGGAGCTTTCTCCARAACGTTTTCTTCTAATCAGAGTTTTCGTTCGGATCAGGAGTGCACCTGAAGTATACCTCCCCACTCAAATCCACTACTTTTGGTGTCCAAGACTGAAACGTGCCCCAGGAGTGAGTGCCCCTCCTGCACCCTCGGGGCCAGGCTAGAGCTCCTCGTGAGTAAAATACCGGGATGGGTATGGGTAGGCACTGGGTCCTCAGCACCCACGCTTCTCCAAGTTGATCATGCTCTGCCCGGTGCAGATGCAGCTTGAGTATGCTAGGCTTCGATATTCGGTTTTGATCACTTTGTTTTCAAAAAGAAAGAGTAGCAAAACTAACAGTGGTATCATCGGAGCCATTGCCGTTTAACAGCCTAAGGAAAGATTAGATTTCCGTGTGAGGAGAGATTAAAAAGACCAACATTACTCTGAAAATAGAAGAATAAGGAAAAAGGAGCGCTTTAGGCTATTATTATTGGCACAAATATCATAGAAAAGACTAAACTAAAAGTTTAGACATCTGTAATAAATTATGATAATCTCTGTATTTTATCGGTGCTGCAAGGCTTTGGTAAAAGTTCAGCACATGAATATGSTGGAACAATAGAGGTACCTGAAGTTGATTTAATGGGTCGGGTATCTCTTGCTTTCTTTTTGTGTATGCCCTTTTAGCTGCCCRTTTCCAAATCAATGGCCTTTATTTAGACATTCTTCCTAAGAATATCAGGTCTACACTAGTATGATAGCATTACACAAGAAGCTGCTGCCAGCAGAAGACTATGCTGCAAGTCACAGCTCAAATTCAGATGCAAGTGCACGAGCGTAACTAGCAGTGTGAACGAATCCTTCATGGTCTGTTTGAAATGAGCCTTGTAAACATGTGAATRCTGAGGTGTGCACTCGTTCAGATGCAAGTTGGCTCTGGAGTTTCTSTGTGCACTGTAACCCTTATTCTACGTCTTTGTTAGAATGACAGCTATGTGAAACCACCCGAAAGACTGAGACTTGAAAGGCAAGTTCAAGGCATCTTCAAAAAACTTTTTTGAATTTGTAATACAAATTAGATTTTTGTAAAGTAATTTTCATAAGGGACCTTTTAATAGGAGAAAGCATTTGGAACTAGGAATGTATTAAACAAATGTAAAGAAATGTCACATTTATTGAATTTGAAAGCATAGTCCTGGACGYTTTGTCCTCACAGTTCAGCTTTCAATTTTCATAGAAAAAATTCCAAATATTTAAGCTTGTGGTTATTTGGAGTTCCAGGCACCACTGGCATTACACAAGAAATAGCCAGCTTTTCACTGAAGATTCACAGTTTTTGACTGTTCAGAGGTAAATGAAATGCAGTCCCAGAGTAAATAAAACTTTCAAAACTGAAATTCAGCAACAGTASACGATGAAAGTGTGTGAGAATGTCTTAGTTGAATAAACAATAAAACTCAAAGTTAAGTGCTCGTGGAGACTTAAAGATATATTCTTATTATGCCAAGGAGTTAACTTAAGCACATAATTTCTCTTTCATGTTTTTAAGAGCCGTTCAGAAGTATAATTTTATTACTCTGTACCAGAATAGCTGTAACTTAACTACAGTTACAGTGATAATAAAAATACAGCTTTTGATGGATGGGAGAAATTCATTAAAGTACAATTTTTAATGATGTTTAACAATCTAATAATTTTTCTCCAAATAGTAAAAGAATGATAMGTAAAAAAAAAATAACCCAATAACCCAGCTGTGTGTAATTAAGTTTTGGAAGCCCCAACTAAGATTTGATCAGTCATGATAAGAGGATGACAAACTGGGGGCCCAATCCAAACTACACAGTGTTTTTAGCCTGATGAATAGCCTTACTGAATGAGAATGCTCTAATACTTCAAGTTACTCCTGTAAATAGCTGCAGAAATAGAGATAGTGCTAAAATAACAATAAAGGAAAAAAAATGCAATTCTTCTGTACAAATCTTACAATTCTTGAAGTTTATGAATTACTTTCTTATGATGTTTAGTGGCAGCAACAGTTAGAAATGCTTATTTGTTGCTCAATGTTTGCTGTTATCAGACCCTCCTTCCAGCTGCTCCTAACTGCCAGCTCCTGGGGCCAATTTTTTCCCTCTGGATGTCAGCCTGTTGCGTATGCAGTTTGCTAGGACACKGGTCCCTGTTAGCATCCCGCTGTGGGGGCATTCTGGGTACCTGCAGGCTGGTGGGGTGCACCTCAGYGTTGGGACATTTCTGAAGCCCTGACAGACTTCTGGAGAGGGAGACTGAAATGGAAGCAAAGGTTGGGATTGACCTGCAGTATCTCCAGGATATCTACAGGCAGGAAGAGAAGCTCTGCTGTGGGCTCTGCTGTGGTGAGGAACTGGAGACGCCGAGAGGAAAAAAGGCAAAAAGAGTCAGGGGAAGACACGGTCAGAAAGCGACAGGTGGATGTGTGTCACGTAGAGCACTGTCTGGGGAATGACAGACAAAATTCCTCAATCTTACCATGCTGCTGCTGTCAGCACATGCCTGTGAAAACRCCACTGCCAGCACATGTGCTTCGGTTCATGTAGAGTAGATGCTTCACTCAGTGCCATTTTCAAAAGGCAYCTCACTGCAGCTAGCGTGCCCGTCAAAGAGACTTTGCTCATTTTGCATTTTTAAGTGATATATTGATGTTTCCTAACAGAAAGCTGGTTTTCCTAAGATGACAGGCAGAAAAGAAACACTAGAGGCCCACCTACAAGAAGGCATCATTGACTAAAAATGTCAGAAGGATGTAGACTAATGGAAATTCTTTTCTATAAGCTTAAATAACAGGGATAATGATCAAATAGTTTCTTGTGTGAAACAATAATCTTAAGTTATATCCTAATAATTTTCTTTCTTAGGTCAGACCTAAACCTTAATGGCACAATCCTTGACAAAAATACAAAAGAATATACTGCCCTGGCTGTAGAAATAACATATTTTGGGAAATGAGATGTTCTTCAGGGCAGCACTCTCYGTCTGTCTGTTCCATCCCTGAGCACTTATGTGCTCCCTACATCAGTGATCTGAAGAAGTCTCCTTGGGTCTTCCCAGTTAATGGTGGCCTCATGCCCTGTTGTGGTTTAACCTGGGCCAGCAACTAAGCCCCACACAGCCACTCACTCACTCCCCCCCSGTGGGACGGGGGAGAGAATCGGAAGGGTAAAAGTGAGAAAACTCGTGGGTTGAGATAAAGACAGTTTAATCGGTAAATCAAAAGCCGCGCATGCAAGCAAAGCAAAACAAGGAATTCATTCACTGCTTCCCATGGGCAGGCAGGTGTTCAGCCATCCGCAGGACAGCAGGGCTCCATCACGCCTAACGGTGACTTGGGAAGACAAACGCCATCACTCCAAACGTCCCCCACTTCCTCCTTCTTCCCCCAGCTTTACATGCTGAGCATGACGTCACACGGTATGGGATATCCCTTTGGTCAGTTGGGGTCAGCTGTCCCRGCTGTGTCCCCTCCCAGCTTCTTGTGCACCCCCAGCCTGCTYGCTGGTGGGGTGGGGTGAGRAGCAGAAAAGGCCTTGGCTCTGTGTAAGCACTGCTCAGCAGTAACGAAAACATCCCTGTGTTATCAACACTGTTTTCAGCACAAATCACAAACATAGCCCCRTACTAGCTACTATGAAGAAAATTAACTCTACCCCAGCCAAAACCAGCACATGCCCTCCCTTCCAGCAATGGCATAAAGGAGATGGCTAGACTAACTTTCCCTCCATTTCTCCAGTACTAAAAACCTTGCTATGGAAAATTCCAACGTGAAAGTCTGGGTCAGGCACATTCAAAGCATATACATAGCATACATATGCAGCAAGTCTTCGAGAACACCAGTTGCCTTTTCCCCCTTCCATCTGGTGGGGTGCATGTGTCCTACTGACAGCGTGTCTTCCGCAGCCAGCACACCAGAAATTTTTTGGGGAAGACAATATTGCGTTCTTAGTTAGATACTGAATGATGGATGAATATTTTTAAGAATAGTATGTGGTATATCAGCAGATACATGGTTTAATGTTTAATAGATATACTGAAGAACAAAACCTCTGTATTTTTAATTTTTTTAAAGCTGTTAACATCTCTTGAAATTCTACTGTTAATATCTCTTCAGCTTTTGATGAGTGTGATTGGAAACAGCTGTGTCTAAACTGTTTCAACATCAAATGAGAATGGTCTTGAAAATGAAAGATTTCTTTGTGTACAAATAAAAGAACAACAATTTAGCCAGATTTAGATTTTGCAGTGTTTGTGTTGAGTCATTACTATCTGGTCCTGAAGAAGAGACTGGTAGTTATATAGCGTGATTAAAATGTAATTCTAACACAGCCTTGGAAGGCAAATAGGTGTGAAGTTTGAGACCTCATCAGTATGAGATATTGAGCAAAGCAGACCTACTACCAAAGCATTAATTTCTCTAATTTTCATCACTGATAGTGGTCTCATCACACTTAACCAGGACACTATTTATGTTCTTAAAGGAATTTAGATATAACAGGGTGTGAAAATGTTGTAAACCCCGTGAGTAGTGAATAGCATAAACAATATAGCTCTTAAAAACACTCCGAGGGAATTTAGAGATAGTTTATTTACACTTTAAAGAGAGAAAATAGTCCAAGGATGCAGTAAATGGTTATCATTTTCCTATACAACATTTGGGTATTTTTAAATGTGCTCAATATTGGATTGTAATATCTAACTTGAATAGATTTCCTTTCTACTGCTAATTCAAATATTTTAGGTATTTTTGGAACTTTTTTTTTTCTGTGTTGTTAAGCATCTACACTGGCAAGGGGCATGTCATAAATCTGAGTGAAGTGTTACTCCTTCACCTGGGGGTATTAGATGTAGAGAGTAGTGATAGTAGTATCGGTGGTGGTAGGGTAACTGTGTTGCTTTAAGAACCACCCCTTTCTGGGTCAGCAAGGAGCCTGGCCGGCAGTTTCAACAGAAATGAGTACAGAACGGGCTTCGTGTGCAMGAAAGCATTTCTGATACACTAAGTAAATGTCAAAAATACTAGATGTCAAAAGCCAGTTGTCAAAAGCTGGAGAAGTTAATGTCTTATTCACGAGTACATTTTAAGTGAACCTCTACTTTGTTTATCAATAGTAATGTAAGATTAGCTTGCGTGTACATGATTATCAGAACTTACAGTTGTTTACCATTATGATATTAATTCAATTTACTTCAGTGACCCTAATGTCAACAGCATGACTTAAAATCTTCCCCAGGGACAAAGACTGGACGTAGTTTGCGTATTATACAACTATTTCCTGGAAGAAAAAGGAAAAAGTTGCACAAAGTTCATTTGATATATTATTATTATCTTTGGGTATATAAAATACTGTCTAAACAGCGTGTTCTCTCCTTTTCTACTTCAATCATCACAAACTTGCATAGGAATGGTAGCTGCATAAATGAATCYGGTGCTTCCCAGAAATCAGTAAACATGCATATGTAAATATATGRATGAAATGGAAATTTTAGGAGGTCAGGTATACATGTTTGATCATTCATATAGATACACACATACATACATATGTCTTTATATATGTATATTAGTAAATGTATATATACACACATATATGTATCAGTGTATATATGTGTGCATGTATGTATATATATGTTGTATACGTATGCAAGATGCACGAATAGCAGTTCTTTTTAGAGCGAACATGTATACCTAAACTTACATTTATGTATCAGAATTTGACCACTGAACATCTATGTATACATTGAGAAATACATACGTGATTTTATTTTTCCGTCTTTGTATTTTTACAAATATATATACTCTCTCTAAAACTTTAAAAACACACTATATAAACATGTCAAGGTACCAGAGTACTTTAAAGCCAAAAGCAATATGCCAGAAAACATAAAGTTTTCAGAGAATTTTGAATCAGAAAATTTGATATAGAGTGAGTATCTTTAACTGCTTTTCAGGGGCCAGGGGAAGGAGAATTTCTGGCTCCAGAGGCTGGGTGGGATGAGACAGTTATATCTTTGAAGAGCACATACTCCACCTCGTGGCAGGTTCAATGGTGAAATTTTAGAAAACCAGCAATTCTAAAGCACAATCTCAGTTGTATGACAGGGCTGTGAAATCTAGAAATAAAGATTTAAGTTGATACAGTTATCTTTGGGAAAGTAAGAAAAGACAGAGAAAAATGTACTATAAATGTTTCTACAACTTTTTGCTACTCATCAGTTGATGAAAGCCTTTCAGTAATAAAACCCCCTTATATTTTTAGCATAAGGATTGTGAACTTGTTAAAAAAACCCTTTAAATTAATACACATGTACATGTAACTTGTTTTATTTGTTTAATCTTTTTTATTACCGAGGAAGACGTAAAAAAGACATCTGAATGGATTAATTTGCTCTTGCTTCTTCTTAAGCAAAGTGTATAGACCAGATAAATGTACAAATCCCTGAAACTGCTTTGATGTACAGCAGTTTAGAATCTATTACATAAACTTCTGTAGCATTAGATTTAAGGGTAATTCCCACTTTAAAGTAATATTTTTCACTAAATTAGTTCACATTTTAAAGAAATAAATTGTCCTTATGGTAACAATTTCTGTGATTGACCTTCCCTTAAAAAATAATTAAAGCTTATTTAAATTAACGAGGGCACTATTTACTTTATTTTTCCTTCTCYACTTCTTTACTATTCACAACAGTATCCAAGTAGAACAGAAACCACATGTGCATTCAGGAAAACAAGAAAATATGTAAATACAATGCACATTGGCAGAAAAAAAATACCTCATGTAAGGTTCATTGCAGAACTCAAGAGTAGCCCAAAGAAAAATAACAGAAACAAAAGGATCTTAATTAACTCTGGCAAAGGATGACCCAAGCACCCAGGTTYTTAGTATGATGCTTCCTGTAGCACAGAGGAGGCCCCATGAAAGAATCTGGGCACCTGCCATACTTATAGGGACAAAGCATTCAGCTGAATCAGCTTCTAGGTCAAAAACAACTCCAGACACTTCTGACTATGTTATATAAAATTTAAGCAACTCTGAAACTAGGAAAAACTGATAATCCAAAGGCGAAACATGGCCAAAGGCATATTAAAATATGTTTGTAAGTCAGTGAAATTAAATAACATTTTCCTAGGTTTTCTAAAAAGATCATCTGTTCCTTGTAAAGTATTCTGAAAAGTACTCAGTTTAGAAATAATTCTTTGTTTTATATTTATGTAGAGCTTGTGTAAATTCATAAAAAACTAAGCATATTTTAGTAAGGGCAAACACAGACCCTGGATCAGATTCATCATGGTAAGGGTTATATTTCTTATTCACATGGACTAAATTTTCAGAAATCAAATTTCATTTAGAGGGAATGCTGGTACTTAGAATGGTCAGTTTGTCACTTCTGCTTCTTGGACTAATTAAAAACCAAACATTCTGCTCATCCATACCAGTAATGGGATTCATTACTCCTGCTGCTCAGTCTCCATCTGAAGAAAAGCCAGGCTGCCTGAGAAAAACATGAATATTTAGCCCATAATGATCTGTTTGCCATACCAATGTATTCCATAGTAACTCTCGTTACATTATTTTCCTGTAAGAAAAGCTTCACTAGAGACTCATTATGGCATGGATGTTCAAAGAATATAGGATTAGAATCCAACTGAACCAACACTGAGGATGTCCAGTTTTTCTTGGGCCTGATTCTGTGAGGAGAGAGTCCCATCAGCTTACGCCGATTTCAGCAGGAGTGAAGGTGTTCAGCATCTCTCAGAAATGAAAAGTTTCTCCAAGTCCCAGTTTGGCAGGATACTTATATACTTACGCTACTCTTAGGTACTGTTTCCAATGGAAGTACGGCCATATATGAAATTAGGCACATACTTAAGTAACTTCCTCAATAATGGCCTACATGTTAACTTGAAAGTTTTATTGCTATTTTTCTAAGTCAAAACAGAAAAAGGCATATGTATTTCTAAGTAACTGAGCACCCTCTTTAAAATGTGAACTTCAATATTCTTACCTAGTTTGTTAAACTAAATAATATCTTACATCAAATATTACAATTTTGCAAGAGTATCATACTGAAAATGGTACTCTGTAGACTGAAACAGAATAAAATTATTTAGCAAAAACCATGAAATGCCTGTATTCAACTTTTCACATAAAAAAATATATTTTGTTTTACAACACCAACAGTTAAGGCCACAGAACTCCAGCAAGATGCTGATGAGCATATCAATTGCAACTATTAAAATTACCAATAAATATCAAGAAAATGGTCTGCATGTTTAAAATCACAGCAATCAAATCAATCAAAAAAGCAACCATCAACATCTCTAGTGAGTCATAASTGTTTTCAAGTAAAAATTGCACTATGTGCTTTAAGACTGTCACATTCTTACATACTATAACAGTGTTAGAGTAATATACAAGTAGMAGATTTCATCCTTCTGTCCTCGTTAGTCACAGTTTCTCTGGAATTCTCCACTGTATGATTCTGGTTTTCATCTTTACTGTCTTCACTAGATAAATCTTCCTTTTCTTTTCCTTGTTCACTCTGTAATGGCTTTCCAGATCTATCTTCCTTTCCGCTACATACATTCTTCTGGCCTGCCAGTGGCTTTCGCTTGAACAGGGAAAACTGAAGTAAAAAACAGGTAAATGATGTGCCCAAAACAGTTAGCTGTGAAACTGAAAGTTACAAAAAACACAAAGCCTTTTGTATATACCAAGGTCAATTTAGGTTGCAAATTTCTCCTTGGTAAAATAAACCATTTTTCAAAACAAAATTACTATTTAACAAATGTTAATGAAAAACATTCTGCTGAGATATTTGAAATGTGTCAAAATAGCACACGTGAATCAGAGAAGTTAAAGTGATTGCATTTTGTCAAATTACACACTGTMCAGTTTGTACAAAATACTGCAAGTGGCGCAAAAGTATCTGCGTTTCTTTCAAACAAGAGTCTGAGGCAAGGTCCAAAAATATAGGTTCAGATCTGCAGAGCCCCAGAGCAGTAAATGCTTAATATGCTTCACTATAAACATGTGTGTAGTCCCATTAAGTTAATGACAATGTGTTTTTATGTCAGTGAGACTACACACGTGCTTGAAGTTAATTGGTGCTTAAGGTCTTTGTTCAACAGGAAACACAGCAGCCAGTCTCTGCAGAGCCTTTGGATCCTAAACCTGTAAGAAATTCCATATAAGGTACTCCTCAACATGCATATATATATATATATATGTATAAACACACTCTTTAAATCAGTGCATGTTGGAAATAGATACAAGGTCAATTAGCTCAGCTGCTGCTTTCAGAGAGAAATATGGTGGAAAATTTTTTTACATAACATCCCATAGGAGTCAAGTCCTAAGTTTTCACCTCACCAAAATCTGATGTGATTAACAACCAGTCTTTTCCGGGCATGCTATACATGAACAGGTGATAATGGGCTTTATCTCATTTCTACTGACAGAAGTACTATGATTTATTTTAATAGAGCAATTATTTGGACAACTTTAAATTATTTTATCACAAAATAAAATCCAATCTTAAACAGAAGGAACAGGTTGCTCAGCAGTTTAATTGTTTATGCAGATCAGGTAAATTGGGGTATTTGCTTCAGCTTGCTAGCTGCCCACTGCCGCCTTGGTCACTGGTAAAACTGGAAGGAAAAATCAGGCCACATACCTTTTTTCTCCCAATGATTCCTCCAGTTATTTGGTCATCAGTGTTCTCTGAAGAATTGTTCACAGTGTGATTGTCAGTGCTTTCTTCCTCTACAATAACATAAAACTTTATATTAACTTCCTTCTGATTCTTGCAAATTAAGAGCAGAAAAAACTGTTCTTCAGATTATTTTTGAAGTAAAAGTCACTAAATAAAATGTGGATCTTAAAAAAAAGCAATCGGAATATTCAGTTCAACTTGATGCCCAGCCTGACAAGAATGTTTTTATTTTTTAAATCTCGCTACATAATGCCCTTATATTATTCTCCAGATGCTGGATTTTCAAGAACAGAACACTTATGGCAGTGACGTTATATAAAATGTTTTGACTTGACACTCATAACTTCCTCTTGCTACAGAAGACAATGTCTTGCACGCTGATTTTGAAAGTATATTCTAATTTGGAAAAGCTGACTTTTAGGGCAGGAGTTATGGTTCAGCATGAATTTTATTCCATAGAAACAATTCTGGGAAAGGAAAAACTTTCCATCTGAGTTGATGTTCCCGTGTTTAAATTTTCCTATACTCCCTGTATGAATGATATAAATTTAGAACTTAATATCAAAACTTCCAGATCACTGGATGATGGAAAAATATTTAAGCATCCGTTCTGGACAAGCTATTTCCATTATAATATTGAAAATAAATGACATGGCTTCTTCATTATTAAGGCAATGGTCTTTTTCATACCACATTTGTTATTTTCTTTCAGAAGAACAATTATAGATTATTCCAGAATTTCTAAAATAAAATAAGGGGTTTTGACTTGCCTTGCATATAGGGCACCCAACTTCACGCTCCCCAGCTTTTCTAAAGCAATATACAGTTCACTCGAACTGTCATCAAAACTACAAGCAACATCTAGATTTACATCTTCAGCATCTCTGAACAGTGTTCAGTAATTACCACATTTCACCTAAAATAATCTGTTTGTGAACATAATGAGGAAATGTCAGTTGACAGAGAAAGACTTTTGATAAGCTTTTCTGTTGAAGTGAGGAAACACGGTGCCCAAAGAAGTTGCTTGAGACATAATACAATTACCATTACTTTGTCACCGCACAGCTTCCAGCAAGTAGGATACAGTCCTGCTAAGAGAAAGTCCTTCTCGTGGACTTCCTCCAATACATAACTGGAAAAAATATTTTTTTCTTCTGAATCATTAACAATTAGTAATGTTTTTTTGCCTCTCAAATTTCATCACCTCTCAAGAACTGCTTTACCAACTACTGACAATAACGTATTGTTCAGTATTTTTGTAATAGAGATTGTTTAGAAAAGTTTTATCTTTTGAAATGTTTGGGGGTTTTTTTTCAGAATGTCCATACTGGTCCAGTTCTTAGGCACTGCATTCTTACCCTGCTGAATGATGGTCTCTTTCTGAGTAGTCTCTTCTGTCTATAGAGAGACAAAACAATGAAATCTCTACGTCCAAACTTGTTAAAAACCAAAAATTTTAACTATTAACACCTACATATTTGTTCCTCCCTCTACCAAAGCCACCCCAAACAACAACTTTGCATTTCCAAGATAGGAACACATATATTCAAACTAATATAAGTTATAGAACCAAATACTTTCAGAAGCCAATAACTTAATAGGAGTAAATGCTTTTACCTCTACAGTTTCCACTGTGCTATTACTGCTTTTCTCTCCCTCAGGTGTTTTACTATGTTTCTCGTTTTCATATTTTTCCTCTATTTTCTCTTCTTTCTCTGTTCCTTCCCCTCCTCCTCCTGCTTCTTCTCCTTCTGCTGCTGCTTCTCCTGCTGCTGCTTCTTCTCCTTCTGCTTCTTCTTTTTCTTCTGCTTCTTCTTCCTCTGTTTCTTCATCATCATCATCACCATCATCATCGTCATCATCATCATCATCTGTCTCTTCATCTCCAGACAAGTTTTGTTCCTTTGACAAAATGGCCAAAACATAATTTTGAAATTCACGCTGCACAATATCATGGGCCTCATCCTACACCAGTTCATCATACATCATAATTTGACTAAGAACAAGAAAACTCAAAAGAAAATGTTCCAAGGAGTAGATAGAGTAAGGACAAAGACACGAGCCCTCATTCAAGGTTTGCTAATTTTAGTAGATTTTTAAAAAACAGACCTCCAGTGAACATTAGGAGTGCAGCTGACTTTTATGTTTTGCTAACATGTCTCCTTAATGGAAAAGCAATGAAAACAAACTTTTTTTTGGAAACAAAACACTTATTTTAAGTGTTTGAAATATGCATAAGTAATACAAGCAATAGTAATTCCAACACTGAAAAAAATCATGAAAATCTATTTCCTAAGAAAATTAATAAAACAATACCAGATACAATGTTCTTATTCATCTGATTCAACATAGAATCTATAATTTGAATTTAAGTTGGTTTCAGCCTAGGATGAAACTTCAATATAGTAAAATAAAATACCCAGGAATATTATAAAATAAATATTAAAAAGTGCAAATGCTATTTTTGTAAAAATGTGTAGAAAAAAGAACCAATTATATCCTCATTATTCCATTCAATCAGATTGCCATTACTATGCCATTTATGTATTTATAAGAGCACGAAGTACAGTATTTTAAACAGAAACATTCTCCCTCCCATTGCAGAAATACAAGGGCCTGAACAAGTCCAAGATGGACTTCTGATGTCAAATCAAGTGAACCCTTATCATTGCATCAGAGTGCCCAGTTGTACTATTACATCTTTGCAGTCTGATGCTTTTCTTCTATGATTGATTGAAATATAGGTATTGAACGAGTATTTTATGTTAAAGAAACCTAACAACAAAACACTCTGTTCCACTGCAGCGTAGGTCATGATGGGAACCGGTGTGAACAATCTGCATGTTCTTTTGAAAGTGTGTTAGAGGAATGGGTCTTATTCTGAACGCCTTCGTATACCAGGTCCAAATACTGTCTCCTATCTTTTGTCAATGTTTTCCTTACTCCCTCTTTTTTGAATTTTTGCTTGTTGTCTCCACAATGACTGTTCCCATGCTCATCAGAAGATAACTTGCTAGTCAGGAAGAGACCATTAGCTAATGTTTCTAGAGGTTGGAACACAAGGCTGCTTAGCCAAGAATATTAGAGGTATGCAAAAGCTTAATTAGTTAGTTGTTTCCTGGCCTGTACTCTTCTGGGTAAGTTAACTGTGTAGCAAAGTATTTTTGGACCTTACTTAGAAGCTTTCTGCCACTTTAAGCACAACAGCACACCTGTAATTAAGAATCACAGTGATACCACAGACATTCAGCTGGTACCACTTTCATTGTTCTCTTTTGCCCCATTGTCCATAGGCTTGTCTGTGGTGCCCTTCGCAGCTTTAAAGACCAACTTTTTAAACTGAGGATAAAAAGCCTCACTGTGCATACCAGCATGTGCAGCAGAGTTAATGGGAGTTCTCCACAGTGTCTAGTATCTGTGCAGCACACACCGTGTTCTGAAAACGGCTGTGAAACAGGCTAGCAGCAAAGATGAATCCAGCATGGAGTTCAGGCTACACACTAACCACACGCTGATGCTACAGAGGGCACCTGGGAAACTGAAGGTACCCTGGTAGGACGTTATAGACGCCAGCTACACATTCCAGCTCTAGAAATGTCAGGAATGAAATAAAAGCAGAAATCACCACATGGCATTGGCAGAAAGTCCCTTTTGTAGCATGGCACAATGGTGATCCAAACAACCGGCATTTTGCAACAGCTGAACACTTCAGCTGACACAACTGGAGAAAAGACCTTCTAAGAGATCTCTTCCAGTATTTCCTTAACTGAGGCTTCTTCCACTCACCCTTCCAGGCTGGTTCTGTAACTGTGAATTTCACGGCAAACAGTGAAAAAGGCAATCTGCTTTCAACTCTAACAAAAGAAAACTAAGTGCAACATATTTCGGTGAGATCATTTCTTCTCACACAGCAAGCAGACGGAGCAGCAGTGCCGACACACACAATACCATTTAGGGTAGGGCACACCGTTCCATATTACCACCTGGTCGTGTGCCCTGGCACGCTATTGTGCAGGTTCCCGGCAGTAGTGCAAAAGATTCCCTGTGGCGATCCCACTGTCACGTCCTGGGGGTTCCGCACAGTGGAAAGTCATTCTGAGAACAAGCACAACCACTGTAAGAATCCTGTCTCCTGGCATTTCCAACAGGTAGACGGGTAGGAGGAAAATGACAGCAGGTTTCAGAAGGGTGTGATCTTTTTTTGAAATGTTCTTGATTTTTTTCTTGTTTTACTGAGACAACTGATTATGAAGCTAAACACAACAAACTCTTTACAAACTCTTCTATAATATATTCCAGCATCTATGATGGAAAGCAAAAGCTAGTAATTCTTTCACCTTTCTAGGAGTTGAGAAAAGGTTCCTTCTTACATGTCAGTATATCTAGGGAATAATGCACAATAAAAACTGAAAATGTTTTCATCTAAACTCCTCTGGAAGTGGTGTTATTTATCATTGGTATAGTTTATCTGTAGACTTGAATGGTACCACTATGGGTACACTGCCAACAGTCAGTACAGAAGTGTTTAGAGGTAACACGTGCACAGGATTTTGTCTCTGTATAAAATGTAAAAAAAACCTCCACTGGATAAAATACACTCAGTCTTCAAGAGGAGTATCAGATTGACATGGAATTACTTAGACATCTGTGAGAAAGCCAGAATTTTCTGGTTTTGGCCCCTTCAAAATTAAAACAGTCTTCACAGATGTTTAGCATAGTTATGGCCTATGGAAGGGATTCAACCTAGCCATTTCACATTGGAAGAAATTTAAGATTAGTAGGGCATGTACACACTATGTCTACAAAACACAGCAAAATGTGTAAAGACAGCTAAATGTAAAAGAAGAGTTTAGTCCAGCTTTGAACTACTGAAAATGTTTATCCCACTTTATAAGCACATGTAAGTATCTCTAGCTCCGCTGATACAGAGATACTGGTCAAGCAGTTAACAACAAAAATACTGATGTTCTATTTAGTGTGGGCAATAAAAGTAGTCAGGATTCGAGTTCTGAGGGAGGAACTTCTCCTAATTACATAGTAAAGAGCCATGACATATTCACATGAAAATCAGTCCCAAAGTCGAACTGATATGAAAAAAGCTCTTCTTCCAATCCCCACCTTTTCAAGTACACATAAGCCAAACTCAGAAATGACCTAAACTTCTAGCCTCATCTCTAGGCACACTTAATCTCCAGCTTTCTATCCACCGACAACTGTTTTCCCCTTCATCTAAATATTCAAAACATAATTTAAGAAATGCAAAGCTTATTTTCTTTCAAAACCATTTCTCCTGCACAGATAATAAGGTGTCCAATGAGGAACAGCACTCCTCAATTCTCATTAAGATGAGAATCTACTGAAAGTAACCAAGAAAACCATAACTTGCTGTTTATAAATACTTCCTAGAAGCACAGTCTAGTGCTAAATGAAAAAAAGATAGGAAGGAAGAACACTTTTTTTTTGTAAATTTGGTGAGAATCTCATCAGAACTAAATGCTCCAAATGGCTAGGAAAGTTGTCATAGAATAACATTAAAAAAGACCTTTTTTCTGGTTCTTTATAGAGCCAGCATTGATCAGTGTGACTTAGAATAGCATTATTCAAAGAATAAAACAACATTTTAACGAAGTACAAAAGTACTGTCAGCATTCTAGAATTTGCCTATCATGTGGTAAGCAGAATCAGGTGGACACATATTTAGCATACTTGAATAAAAAAGCAGAGCACAGTCAGTGTGGTGTCATCCATATCAACATAGTTACAGCATTTCAGAAACTGTACACCAAGATCCTACAGTAGCCTTATAGAACTCACAACACTTATGACGACTCCTATGCCTACAAAAATCACCGCTCTTTTACAGCTGCATAATGGATGAACTTCTACTGTACTATTCCCACAGGTTCTGCTTACAGTGAACTTACGTATCAGGTTTGGATTCTATCATAAAGGCAATGTTTCCTATTAGCCTAAACAACGATATCTAAATGCAGGAGTCTACAAAGGACATAGAATGTAAGCTGCCATTGTAATTAACAGAGATGTTCCTTTAGTGGAATTCCTTTGATAAGCGCCACTCAGACATCCTAGGAATCTGAGACAGCCTTACAGATGGGGGCTTACAGAGACCTGCATCATTCTGGACCCCAACTCACAGCCACGTACGATACCCTATAACACCTAAAATCACACAGATGTGTTTGTTTAGGCAACTGAGCCATGCACCTCATCAAAAAAATGGTGGAGCTGAGAGACACTCATTTCACCCCRAAAACGACACCTACTGTTAAACTGAACAGCTTCCCAGACTGACCACATTTCCATTTACTGTATTTACAGCCTGCCACAGGTGTCTCTGGCTGTCACCTTAGCTGTTCAGTTTCTAAAATAAACAATTTTGAATAATAACTCTGATAGCATAGTTTTATTACTGTCACTTCCACTTGCCCATTTATAGGCATGTTTTGTAGAGTTTTTACCAATGGTAGTGAAGGAGAGATGAGAATGTCATACTACAGATACTCTTTTTACTTTAAAAGATGAATCATCTGGCCATTAAAAATAATCTCTTAAGAATTTGAGGCTACTAATTAAAGCAAATATATATACRTGTATATGTATATATGTATTATATGTATATATTATGTATATATTATGTTATGTGTATATATTATATATACGTATAATCTCTGCGTTATTCTCTTTCATTATGCTTTAGGAGGTTTATTTTCTTACTCCACTTTAAATTCCCTATTCATAGAAAGATAATGCTGTATGAATAACTTAAATAGTTTCACCTCTAAAGTTGAGACACAGAGAAGCTGACTTGGCCAAGGTCACACACAGAAAGTCAAAAGTAGTAAAGAACATACAAGTAAAATATTTGAAACAGTTTTAATTTAAGCCTGAGGTTCCAGTTTTTTCAAAGACAAAAAAAGTGGTCGGTACTATGAAACAACCTTAAACATTTTGTACCTCTAGTATAATAAATCAGTACAGCGGAACATCAGTCTTGAAAAGATGACCTTGCAGACTTAACATACTATACAGATTTTGTGTAACTGTTTTGTTTGTTTAATTTTTTGCATGCATTTACACTGGTTTTCCTGTAAACCTAGCCCTTCATAACAAGACATTCTTAAGGATAAATTTGCTGTATCCAAGCTTTAGGGGACGAATGACCTTACTTGCTTACAGTCTTGGCAAAAGTATTGCCTCAGTGGGTATAACTGTCTTCTGCTAAAATGGCTGCAGCTGCCTTTTCTTTGGGCAGATTAATACAGAATAAAGACATTTCTTTTCCGAATGCTCTATAAAAATGTGGTCTTATGTCTACAGGAGAGAGGGGAAAAATTTCGCTCTGTTCAATGCTGTTGTCTCACCTGGTGTCATGCTCTGGCTGAGACGGTCTCACTGAAGACTGGAGACATGTCTCATGGTAGACCTTGCTCAAATAACAGTTGCAAACTGGGTTTCTCTGTATTGCCTGAACTATTTCATTGTGGATCCCTCCTGCATACTTCATGGAAACTGAGCTCTGGCAGACGGGCTGCTCATAATTAGCATTTCAGAAGGGAAGACATGGTATCTTTCCAAGCCTTCTCAAGAAGTGAAAATATTTTATGTTTGCCACCACCATTTTATGTTTCTAGGGAAGAAAATCTCAAAACCACTGATGAGACAAATTTAGTTGCAGATCTTTTAAAAATCTAGTGATGAAGAGAAATCTGTAATTACTATGTCTACCACTTCAAAATGGAGAGTTCTGGGAAGCTCTGGTTTACAGAAAAGATATTTCTGTTCCTAGTTGCCCTGGAAACTGTTAAAAATCCACAAAGAAAATTATTAAAGAGAGCTGAGAATGAGGTAGTTAGCTACATGCTTCTTCCTCGGAGTTGTTCTGCCAAGCACCCATAAAACAGCAATTGCTTAGCAGAGTTTTTAGTCATTTAAGGAACAGATTTCTCCCATTACCTGTCCAGCCCATTGCCTTTAGATGCCCAAAAGCATCCCATGGCTCTCTTACAAGCCTGTACAACAACTGAATGGAATACATACCTAGTAGGAATTTCACAATGAAGTAAAAGACTCTTAGTAGATGGGTATCAGGTCTAAAGAGGTTGGTCAATGGGCATAAGACTGACTGGAGTCATATGGGACTGAACAATGCTCCCTCTGTAGAGCGCTGGTAAAGACAACTACAAAATACATTTCTACAGACCATCCTTCTTTTTTGATGCAGGACTGAAGAGGAATAGGTAGAGGAATCATATCCTCCACTAGCTATCATTTTGCTCTCAAAAATCCTAGTGAACATCAATGTCACTCCTGAATTGTCCGTGCTGGGAAAATGCACTGTGTTAACATTTTTCTAAAACAGCATTTAAAGTAACAATATTAACCACTATTTTACATGCAGATGTGAGAAAAAAAAAATAAAAATAGCTCTGTTTACCCTTTGTGGGTTGGAGATATATGGATGGGTAGGCATGTAACATTTTGTTGATACTGATCTTGTCATGATATCAAGTTATCTCATGTGAAGTGACTGTAAATACTGCCTGACAAAACTCTTAGTAAAGCTAAGATACCTTGTAGTTTCTTACTTAGCAGTTACAGTGAAAGTTTAACATCTTAAAATCCACATAGTGCTAGCCATTTGTCATCAGGAATTTGAACTGGGCTTTCATTTTGTAGCTATTAATATAGAAAAGTTATTAGCTCAGCTACTCTAAGCCTTAGAGAAGTATCTTTCACTTTAATGATTACTAAAGAAAGGGCTGTCCAGTTTGATGACTGACAAAATTCAAAGACATAAGTACTCAAATGAGAGATTTAAAAGCTTATTCTTTCAATTACTAGGCAGTCAACAAGCCAAACTAGGCTTTCCTTATATATTGTCATGGAGACAAACAGAAGAGCTTAGCTGAATACACTTAAAAGAATTTTCAGTAAAAAGCTGACCCTGTCGCCACACCATGTCTAAAAGTTAACATCTAGACTTCCACTAGGTTATACTGGTTTCCTAATTGTCCAATTCTATGTCAAGAGCACTTGACATGGATTACCTGATACTTACAACAGTTCCTTAAGGCTTCTGTCATGTAAGTATCCTGGAATACTAATGCAATGCTGAACTCATAATTTCAGGCACACTGTGCAGACAGTGAAACAATTGGAAGTCATTTTTATGTCAGGCATTAGTTTCCATTGCTACATGTCATGCAAAAATGGAACTTCAAAGATAGTTATGCCTTCTTGTAAATATGATGGAAGAAAATGTTTCAAAGTAGTAGATGGCCACATGCTGATACACTGATTATCCTGAATATGTGATGACTAATTACCACAATAGTACTTGTGATACTACATTTCCATCCTCCAACAGCATGGTGTCACTCTGAGAAAACTGGAATAAAATAGTGAATACACAGCTGTAAATAATGTAGTTAGAAACTGATTGAGGAGACTAATTTTTCATTGTTGTGCTTCTAAGTCTTTTTCTGCCTGTACTTTACTACCCAATATATTTTATTTACTAAAAGCCAAACAAAAGGACCTACAAGTTTCGATCTGTCACAGGCTTGCAGTGCACATACTTTGCATTAAGCGAATTAATCTGATTACATTTATTAATCAAGACTTCAGGTGTCATTCAGAGATAGTACACTGACATTTATTACACAGCAGTAGACAGTCCTTTTTTGATTAAGCATGGAGGATTTTTGATTTTGATTTTTAATTTTTAAAGATTATATCAGTTGGCTTTGGTGCAACTATTCTGTGCCTTGCCAGCTTGCTGCTGTAGGTGTATTTGGAGAAAGATATATCTCTGCATTCTTGTTTGAGTATAAATAACTACTTAACAATGTATAAAATTTTAATGTAAAACTACATTCTAAAAAAGACAGTATTTGTACACGTTTGTTATAGATTTTGAATATTCACTACAAAAACAATTTAAATAGAGTTATCTAAAGGATTCTCTTCCTCCAGCAATACAGAACAAATTTTTTTTTATTTATTCCCCAAGATAAATCAACATCTGAAATAGAATCATAGACTCATAGAATCATTAAGGTTGGAAAAGACCTCTAAGATCATCAAGTCCAACCGTCAACCCAACACCACCATGCCCACTAAACCACGACCCAAAGTGCCACATCTACATGTTTTTTGAACGCCTCCAGTGATGGTGACTCCACCACTTCCCTGGGCAGCCTGTTCCAATGCCTGACAACACTTTCGGTGAGAAAATTTTCCTAATGTCCAATCTAAACCTCCCCTGGCGCAACTTGAGGCCATTTCCTCTCGTCCTATCGCTTGTTACTTGGGAGAAGAGACCAACACCTACAGCCTCCTTTCAGGTAGTTGGAGAGAGCGATAAGGTCTCCCCTCAGCCTCCTCTTCTCCAAGCTAAACAACCCCAGCTCCCTCAGCCGCTCCTCATAAGACTTGTGCTCCAGACCCTTCGCCAGCTTCATTGCCCTTCTCTGGACACGCTCCAGCACCTCAATGTCTTTCTTGTAGTGAGGGGCCCAAAACCGAACACAGTATTCGAGGTGCGGCCTCACCAGCACCGAGTACAGGGGCACGATCACCTCCCTCCGCCTACTGGCCACACTATCCCTGATACAGGCCAGGATGCCGTTGGCCTTCTTGGCCACCTGGGCACACTGCCAGCTCATGTTCAGCTGACTGTCGACCAGCACCCCCAGGTCCTTTTCTGCCGGGCAGCTTTCCAGCCACTCTTCCCCAAGCCTGTAGCGTTGCCTGGGGTTGTTGTGACCCAAGTGCAGGACCCGGCACTTGGCCTTGTTGAACCTCATGCAGTTGACCTCGGCCCATCGATCCAGCCTGTCCAGATCCCTCTGCAGAGCCTTCCTACCCTCAGGCAGATCAACACTCCCATCCAGCTTGGTGTCATCTGTAAACTTACTGAGGGAGCACTCAACCCCCTCATCCAGATCATTGATGAAGATATTAAACAAGACGGGCCCCAAAACTGAGCCCTGGGGAACACCGCTTGTGACCAGCCACCAACTGGATTTAACTCCATTCACCACAACTCTCTGGGCTCGGCCGTCCAGCCAGTTTTTTACCCAGCGAAGAGTACACCCATCTAAGCCACGAGCCGCCAGCTTCTCCAGGAGAATGCTCTGGGAGACAGTGTCAAAGGCTTTACTAAAGTCCAGGTACCACAGCATTCATATACAAAATCGTTATCTTCTCAAAAAAGTTTGTTTTCTTTGGAGAACAAATAAATAATATCAATTTCCAAGGTGAAAATGATAAAAAACCTCTATAGAACTAGAAAGAATTTTTAAGGTGTTTTGTGAAGAATCACAAAACAAGTTGGAGACTATTTACATCAAGTATAATCTCTTATGAGCTATTTTACATAGTTACATAAATACCCTTTAATATTCAGTCACTTGAAAATAGCATACCAAAATAACTCCTAGGTACTTAAAACAGATGAAATATAATGAGCAACTCCAAATCAGAATATGTTGAAGTTATCTCAAAAACTCAGCGTGTCTCTGGAAGATATTATGCTGCATAGAAAATGAATTCTTAATGCTAACAGACACAGAGAAAAACTAACTTGGGAATATTAGCCCACACTTGGATGCAGTTTATGCATTTTTTCCGAATTCTTATAGAAAAAAGTTTTAGTGTCTGGAGTTTGTCATGCAGCTCCCACGTATTTGCAAGTGAATGAGCACAGTCACTACTTTCTGCTTTTATTGTGCCACATAGCTTAGAGTACTGCACGTCTCTCCAAAATCCTGTGCTTTTTATTGAAATCCCGCCTTAATCATGCTGGTTATTATTCAGTGCTTAGATAAAAATATGGACAAAGGCAAATATTCACCAATAACACCACCACACACAGGAAGGTTCTTTAAGATTCTCTGTTCTCTGTGCATTCCTGAAAAGGATGCCCCACAAGTCCTGCTAAAATCTCCACAGCCTGCAAGAGTGGGTCTCTCAGGGGAGATCCACTATCTGATGTAAAAGTGGCAATTTCTGTACAACCATCAATAATCTTTAAACCCATTCTCATCTTGTATGGGCAGATATTTCAAGGCACACCCAACTTAGTAACACAAGTCCCACCAGCTTCCCCATGCAATTGTTCTCCACACCATGCTGGTACCTGTGAAATTTCTACCCCAGCTATTGAAAGGCCACCTTTAAAACACAGCTTAACTTCCTTCTGTACTCTTGATACAGGACACATTCAGGTTTGCTTTGTTCTTTTTCTCCTCAGAGATGACAAGGAAGTGCCTAGTAAAATAGATTAAATTTTGCAGCAGTTCTGCTGCTGTGTTTCTAATCATGAGAGTCGTTTTGTGCCTTGGCTAGATGCTGAATAGAATGAAAGTAAGTATTTTAAACTTCCTGTAAGAAAACCAGCCTTTGCCAGGGTGGCTCACAATCCCAAACTCAGATTGGGGATTATTTTTGAGTTCCCAGTTGAACAGCACAGCAGAGTCTCTTGCATTATCATTGGTACACAGGGACTGGGAAATATTACTCTTCAATACTACTGCGATCTATATCCTTTCGGTGCAGATAAAGGTTTGTTTGATATAAAATTCTGCTTAGAGCTCCTTTTGTTTAGTGCTCTCTCACATTCTCAATATGAAACCACAAATACTTTACATTTCACACAAACCACAAATCCAACTCTGTGTGAAAGGTGGGGTACACATAAGAAATTATAAAGCTCTAAACCCATAACGTTGAACCTGGGACAGTCCAGCAGACTGCCCTGCAACACACCTCAGACAGAAAGAGCAGAGTCTCATGTCTGATTTTTCAATGCTGGGGCATTTATGAAAGCCAGAATGGTAAATATCTTTAGACTGGACATTTCAGGGCCCTGATAATAAATATTTTCATAACTAAGTATGGGCTTTTGAGATAACAGTATTAATATTTGTTTAAATCATTACAGCGTGAGGTTGCCAAGCAAAGAAGCAATGGACACTATCACAAATCCTTATAAAAGATAGTGATTAAGTGTACTTGCTTTTTCTTTTTGCAATAGAAAAATAAAGCCTCTGTAGCTCTCAGCAGTGCAATTTTCTGACGCCAAAGCTATGTCTCCAAAATCCTTTCAATATGCAAACCTCTCCTCTCTCCATAAAAGCATATGAATAAGTGTATAAAAATAATACAACTCAGTGAGTGACTTTAGATCATGAACACTCTCAGAACTTAAGTGAGAACAAAACTATAGGTTTGCCATTTGTGCAAGCAAAATATTTGCTCAGTTGCTCATAGAATGCCACAGTACTAAACACTGTCATTTGAATTGCACATTTAGAAATGAGTTGAGAATTTGCCCTTTTACATTTACGTTGCCCTTTTTTTGCCTTTTTACAGGTTTGACAACATTCTTTTGTCTGAAGATCCTGTTATTTCTGAGCTTGAGTCTGCTTCCCATAATACTCATTATAAAATTAAAGACGATACACAGAAGTTCAGGTGAGTACACAGTTCATAAATCTATCCTATATGCACTAAGAAACAACTCAGTTTGCATTAAAAAATGCTCTGCCTTTAATCACTCTCATTCGTTTTAGAGTATTTAACAACACTTTTGTCAAAAGACTAGATTCACACCACAAATTCGATTAATAAAAATAAGATTGATTGCTATTCTGAGAGGTAAGATCTAGAAGGTAGTGTCACCTTTGGAGAAAGTAAGCTAAAAATTATCTTAAAAGATGGCTAAAGCTAAGAAAAGCTAGGGAAAAAAACTAAAAGGAACAGAAACAAAAAYTAAATGTCCTTTTCTGTATAATTCCTAAAGGCCCCATTCTAAAGAATAACCATGTACCTATCCAGATAAGACACTGTGACAAAAAATAGCGAATGAAATCCAGACATTTTCTGTAGTTTGGAGAAAGATATTTTTGTTATTCAGCATCAATTATGCAGAGAGAACTATTATCTGAATAAATAGTTTGATATTTTCAGAAATTATGGCAAAATCTAACTGCTGAAATTTTGCAGGCATAAGAAGAGTTGTGCTACGGCATATGCAGAAGAAATCTAGAGCACCCTCATCTCTAACAGGAGGTGTGTGCCAAGAGCAGACTTGCACCCTGCCCCCCAAAAATGGGATATGTGCTTGTAATTCATGCCTGCTATAAAAGACAATATGTGCGTATGTAATTCTGTGAACGTGTATGTGAGAGTGTGCAGGGGGATTAAAACTTCTGAGATTAATGGGTGCTTAGAAATTTGCAGGTGCTTATTAACACTTGATGGATGTCTAATGGTGTTGTTCACTGCTGTATTGCCACTCTTGATCTTGAACGTGTAGTTGGTTGACTGCTGGTTAACTGTTATTAATAAATCAATAAGCCACCTCGATCTTGATTTGATTTAAACCACATAGCTGAACAGTTTTTCCATGTGACAATCATGAGGGAATAAATCATGAAGAGGGAATAAATGCTCTTTTTTCTAATACATGAATACAGAGACATCAAATGAAGGTACCAAAAGACAGATTCAAGAAAAAAAAAGGAGTTACTTCTTCAAACAACGTGTAAAGTAATTTAAGAATTGTTTGCAAAAACATGTACTGGATGCTAAATGGGTTAAACACTGATTGAAATAAATTAATGGAAAAAAATGGCTATTAAATACAATACATACATCTTCTGAACCGCAGATTATTGAATATACTGAATATATTTGGTATACTGAATGATTACACAGGAGTAACATGTTTGCTCTATTCTTGTTTTTTTTGCCAGGCATTCACCAGTAGCCACGGGTAGAAAAAAGATATTGGACTAGATAGACCCTTGGTCTGAGCAGTTGTCTGTTGCTTCTCTCTCTATTGAAGACTTTTTTTCTCTAATAAAAACTATTTCAGGAGTACTTCTGCCATGTTGCTTAAGTACGACACATAAATATTTTTGTATCCCATAATAAATACCAAGCACATACTGAATTTCCACAAAACCACAAGTACCAAATTTTATAAACCAGTATGAGTCAAACTAAATAAAATTCCACTAGTTACGCTAATGGAGTTCCAAAGTCCCCCCAAAGCCCAGAAACATTGGCACGGTGTACAATTTATGTAACGATTCTGTGGAAAACCCTTAGAAGTGCTGGAGTAATGCTCTGCTTTTCCCCTGCCACAGGAATGATCCACAAAACAATATAAAATTAGTTCTCAATTCAATTAATTTTTATTCAGACAAAACAAAGAAGAGGAGATGCCCGTAACTTGGCTTCCTTTATTCTCCTGGGAAGCGTTATGCTATCAGCACATTAAGAGCGGAACAACAAACGGTCCCTATTTGCTTAAGGATTTAGATTAAAAGCTACAGCCAAACTGTAAAGGAAGAGCCATTCCTATGTGGAATTGGAAATCACTGGCTTCAAAGTGCTGTCACTTTTTCCCCCCTCTCTCTAGCAAATATTTTTCATAAGAAATAACACATTTTTTTCACAGCATAGTTTTCTTCCAAAGCTGAATTTTAGAATCACAAATAAATAGATGTCATATCCAAGAAACACGGGTTTAGGCCTATAAAAATACTTTTCAATATTACTCTAAATTTAATCACAGTAACATCCTAATCTTTCCTAAGAAAGATCAAATAACACAGCTTAGCTCCACTTAGTTTCAAAAGCAAATATTTTCACAGCAGTTCAGTGATAACACAGCACTTCCGCTAAATAACCAAGGACTCCGTTGTTAGAGAGAGTTGTTTTCTTGGGAAGTGCATTTAACTGTTAAAATATTCCACTCTCTCAGAATACGAGGATACTTACCCTTTTCCAAAGACTTACACATGCTGATGTCAAGACGATGTATTGCAAAAAATCCCAAAGCTTGAAACAAATTTCACAGGGACAAAATACAGTCACTGGACTAACTTTTTATTATAGTTAGGGTATACGGCACGTGACTGAAAGTGATCTTACCTTCAAATGCAGTATATGGAAGGGGTGACTGAGTTAAGAAGGATCGAACTGGACTAGAATCTACTGGCAAACTATTAATCCACCACAGCCTTTTTAGAAAACAAATTCTGGAGACATTGTGTCAAAAATAGTTTAATGCCAGTATCTTACAAAACAATATTAAAAAGGTTTCATAATCTCAACATAAGTATTGATTCTATTAACATTTTTATTGAATTACATTTATTCATTTTGATTCCTTTCTTCTTCCGTCCTCATTTTCAAATAGGATTTAAATAGCTGTTTTTCTAGAGAATGTCAATACTGAGATCTGATTACAAAAATTTCTCAGACCACCCACAGTATTTAAGTAATAATGCTGTAAGACAAATCCCTATCCCTTCTTTTGCCAGTTCGACCACTAACAGTTGAAACAGTAATGCGGTATCTTACAAAGTCACAAAAATAATTTGCAATATTTTTTTGTGTATTTTAAGGAAACTCCAGGAGTATTAACATACTTAGTCTTTTCCAAAAAGAATTCAGACTTTCATGACATTTTCTCTACTATTCCATCTGGCTTCTTGGTTTATTACATCATCCTCTTTTTGGAGATCACAGATGTGATTTTTAGGAGGGAAAAACACAAATTTCCTCCAATGAGAAGAAGCTTAGGCTCTGATCCTGAAAACATATATACACTTCACACTGCAACAAAGTATATTCCCCTCCTTGAAAACCTTAGAGTTAGCTGACTAACGTCATTTAGTCTTTTGTAGGCAGATATTGAATCTTTTGTTTACTGCACAGTATACACAAGAAAATAATGTTTTAAAGGTGTGTATTTTCAAATTCTTAATTATGTCTAATCACCAAATGTGATAATCAAAAATTATCCCGAAACAGATGCATTCTAACTCTAATGTAATCTAGGCCAGATTCTGAGACTTCTATTTGTCTTTTCGCACATAATTGCATGCTGACATCAAAATAAGAAGTCAACCTTAAGGCCTTCAAAAAAGCCCAGGCCACCATTTATCCAGGCTTGTATTGCCATTTACCTCCCATCTAGTGACCCATGTAAATTTGGCAACTTGTCCTTTCTTTAATTTACGCTAGGTACTCAAACATTTTACCAATATATGAACAGAAGGGAAGTAGGGGGAATGAATACGGAGTAGTACCAAAATTTTAAAGTATGTATCTTTGATGATTTACTGACACTCCTTTCATATAAGGCACATTAACAAGKAAGCTATCCCGCAGCTAAAACGGATGCATTACCTTCAGAAATCTGATTCAAAGGCAAAGAAGATTACACTGTTACACTATATAATTCATGTTGTCAGCATGACATTATAATTTAATTGAGGCAAACACATTTTGCCTCCTCATCAATTATTTTTCTAAATCTGTGTCATACATGATAAAGATGATTGTGTAAATGACTGTATCAACAATTTATATGATTTCTCTCATAAAAGCTTTCCAAATCTAAACATTTTCTTCATTCCTTTTCAAGAAATTGGCACTTAAATGATATGCATAATAATATATTTTGACTACATTAAAAAAATCTTTCAAGTAATAAAAATCAATCTGCCATAGTTCCAAAGTTTCCTGAATAGTCTTAAAATGCATCTCCAGTAGTCTATTCTACTTTAGTGTTAAATAATGAGGTAGCACATTGTTCCAAAATTGTTCTGAATTATGTAAACCATTTGCTACATGCTGTTTCGACTTCATTTTCTGATTAGAGCTGTTTGATAAAGCAGTACTTTCTGTCTTCCCTGGCTTCCTGGTTTTGCTTTTCTTTTGTGGAAGCTTATTACTATCATTTTTTCTTTTACCTTTTGCTTTTTCCTCTTCCTCTCCTTCTTCCTCCTCTCCCTCATCCTCTTCTTCCTCCTCTCCCATATCCCCTTCCTCTTCTCCTTCTTCCCCCTCTCCCTCTTCCCCTTCTTGTTCTTCCTCTCCTTCTTCCCCTTTTTCTTCTTCTCCCTCTTCCCCTTCGTCTTCCTCCCCTCCCTCTTCCTCTTCTCCCTCTTCCTCCTCTTCTCCCTCTTCTTCCTCCACTCCCTCTTCTTCCTCTCCTTCTTCAACTACCTCTTCTTCTTCCTCCTCTTCTCCCTCTTCTTCTTCCTCCCCTTCTCCCTCATCTTCTTCCACCCCTTCTCCCTCTTCTTCGTCTTCTCCTTCTTCTTCCTCTTCCTCATTTTCCCACTCCTCTTCCTCCTTGTTTTCATCTTCGTCCCCCTCCTCCCCTTTTGCTTCTGCCTCTGCCCCTTCCTCTTCCCCCTCATCTTCTCTTTCCTCTTCCACTTCATCCTCCCCCTCTTCTCCTTCTTCTTCCACTCCATCCTCCCCCACCTCCTCAGTCCTCCTATTTGCATCTTCCTGTTCCTGTTGTTCTTCAGATACCTCTTCTTCTTCCCTCCCTGCCAATGATTCTTCCAACTCCTCTTCACCCTCTTTGTCTTTTTTATTCTCCCTTTCTTTGTTTTCTTCTTCATTTTCCTTTTCACCTTCTCCTTCCTCTTCTGCCTCTTTTTCTTGCTCACCCTCTCTATCTTCACCTCCTTCCTCACTCTCATCTCTTCCCTCACTTTTAACCTGTTCCTCTTCTTTTTCTGTGTCTTCCTCTTTTGCATACTCCTCCTCCTCCTCCATATCCTCGTCCTCTCCCTCACTCAGCATTTCTTCTTCCTCCATCAACCTGCCTTCCTCATCTCCGTGCTCCTTGCCATCTTCCTGATTAATCTTTTCAATCTCTTCTGCACCCTCATTCTCACTGTCTCTTTCAGCCTGTGATTCTCCTCTTTCATCTTCTTCCTCATTATCTTTTTCCTCTTCGTCTTCATCTCTTCCTACTRAAACTTCATATCTATCTTTTATAACCTCACTCTCTTCTTCTTCCTCCCCTAGTTCACCTCCACTGTCAACTGTTTCATCTAGTTTTTCTTTTTCACTTTCACCCTTTTCACTGCCTTCACTCTCCTGCTCTTGATTAGATTCCTCCTCATTCTTAGTTTCTAACTGCCTATCTTCATCAGATCTACCTTCAGAGTTTGTTTTTTCCTCATTATTCAGACTTTTTGTATCAGTCTCTTCTACATAGTCTTTCTTATTGTTTGTAGCTTGCATCTCCTCAATCTCACTGTCTTCTTTTTCTAAGTCCAAATCTTTCACATTTTCTACTGCTTTCGTTGCCTTCTGGATCTTTCTGTCTTCATAGTAGTCCTCTTCTTTTTCCCTACTCTTAAGTCCATATTTTGCAAGATCATTACTACTTTCCTCAAATGAAGATGATGACATAGTTACAGCTATTTGTTTTAAAAACTGATCCTTTTTTTTAAAACCCCTCTGCTCTTCACTGCTTTCTTCTCCTCTGACGCATATTCTTTTACATTTATCAGATTTTTCAACAACATCCTTTGTTTTGTTTCGACTTTCTACTGCTTCTTGACTTCCTTGCTTTTTAACAGGATTGTATTTTTGTACAATTAATGAATCAGTCTGGGGCCGATCCCTGGATGCAGAAGGAAGTACATCTATTTTAAGGGATTGCTTAGATTTAACAGCTTTTGACTTCTTATTGGAAGAATTTGTTTTTTCAGTCAGAATTTGTTTTTCAGCAGGAAGATTATAAGTTACTTCCTCTCTGACAAATTCAGGATTTTCCACATACTCTTTTTCCCTTTTCACTAATCTGCATTTGTCCCTAGTAATTTGTTGAACACCACTTTTCAATGTACTAACACTTTGTGCATGCTCAGATTTATCTTTCATTGTATTTTTTTTGGCCACAGGCTTCCCTACAAAGGCACTACTTTTTTGTCCCGTTGATTCTGAAAGTGAAGACTGCTTTTGTAAAGAGGCAGAACCTAATTTTGAACCCTCCTTCATGAAATCAGAATCCTTGTTTTTCAGCCCACCCTTACCATCTCTTTTCAGTTTCACATTTTTATTATTCTTCTATTCCACAGGAGAGGCAGAAAATCAAAAAGAAAGAAGGAAAACATTAAGGACAAATGACAGCAAAAGAAAAAGGTTACAAAAACATCTGAACAAGAAAAGAAACAATTTGTATGAGGGGACTAAAAGATAGCATAAAAGGTAGTATCTTTCACACAAAATGAATTTACAAGTGCACATATTAGAAGAATGTAACATTCTGTTGATGGTAAATGTACTACTACTCCTTTTTCACTATCCAAGCACACAAAGTGAATGCAAGAAGAACTGTGTCCCATAAGCTAGACCACATGCAATGTGTGAGGCTGTGCCAACAGAAGGAAAGAACTACAGTTCTCTTACACCTCCCTCCACCTTTCCCCTTGGGAAATCTTCTGATGCACTCACTGTTATGCTTTTTCTAGTAAGTCTGAAAATCTGTTGTCTTTCTGCTTTAAATTTTACACTTATTAAATAAATTCTGTATAATAATTTTTTAAATATAGAATAAAATTATAATGAAATATACCAAAATGCTGAAATGTTGGGATCACTTTAGGAGTGAAATAGAAAGATAACACAAAAGTATTTTAATTTCATAATTAAAAACAGTATTATTGCTCCTTTAAATATATTCCATGGTGAATTTCTTTAAATAAAATCTTTACTTACATTGTGTCCCAAAAGTCAATTAAAATATTTTAATATCAACAAACCAGTAGAAATGTATGTTATCAGCATAAGTTACAAAGTGTATATGATAGTCTCTTGTTCCTTAAACTAGTGAAGTATTATATACTCTCATCTCAAACTATGCTGGGTATGAGGAGTTCTATGTGCATGCACAAATTCTCTCTGACTTCTGTCAGCTTCTTAGAATTTTACCTCGTAGATATTCAGAAAATTAGCAAAAGGAGGCCTATAAAATTTGCCTAGCTTTTTTAAAACTCAAAGCAAAACAATGAAGTACAAGGATAATACAAGAATCATAGATCTTTTAAACATCAGTATATGTGTATATATATAGTTACAGTACCTTTTGTTTTTGGAGTGGTGATAATTTTAAGGACTGGTCACTGGGATTCAATTTCATTGCATGTGTCTGCAAAGAGTAAGATCTCTATTAAAAAAATAAACATAACTAATAGGGAAAGCAGCCCCAGTTCTACTAAACAGAGCTCTTATAAGTTGTATGAACATTTTAATACTACTGCACAGTCAGGTTGAGACAAATCTATATGATCACTCAACTCACCTATTTCACTTTCAGTCCCTCATTTACTCCTTATAAAGAGAGAGAGTGGCAACCAGCTTAGATGTCAACATCTAAACTGTCTGTAGAGACTGAAAGCTACATGCCCTCTCTTACAGCCYGCCAGCACATGCCAGATCCACCTTCCACTCTTCAAGAAGTTGTGGCTACAAATGCAACACCTTATTCCCTTATCATCACAACCTTCAACTTAACATTCAGTTTGATACCACAGCCTTGAAAGAACACATTCAAAGAAACATTATACAGCAGAAATTTTCATTGGAATCTAAAGCCTTTCTCTGTTCTATATAAAGCAAAACAAAGAAAAGACAAGGCAATGTAGAATACTACTACATGGGCAAGTATAGTGAGATTTTGGCCATCCCTTCCCATATACTCCAAATGACAAGATAATGCTGCTGCTGTTTAGTTGCTTATGGTTTAAGCACCATATTCTTTTTCAACACAGTGAGCATGGACAGTTCTGGTTTCTGACTCCCAAGAATTTGTATCATCAATATGATATTAAAGGTTTTTCCTCCTCTTATCACACTTGTCAATAAGATGTATGTTGCCACAGTTTAGAAAAAATGATACGACTATGCTATAACAGATTATTTTCATTCAGATTCAAGAAGAGCAAACATTTTTCTTTGTATTTTGACAAGTTTGCCTGACAGAATTTTTCAAATTTACTCTTTGATTCTGATAAATGTTTTAAAATTGATTCACAATGAGTACAAAAACAAAAAGGAGAAGGAAGTCTAGCACAAAAAGCATGCAGTATGTTATAAGTAATGCAGGCCACATTATGCATCATATCTGAAAACAATATTTTTAGTGTAAATGAAAATAAAGTCTTATAACTGTTAAATAAATGGTATGCACAAACAGATTGTTAAATTACTAAGTACTGTTAAGTACAAGCAAGTAATAATTCCTGTAAAATGTGCAAACACTCCAGTATAACTGACAACGTATCCTGAGCTGAGTCCACAGTGAGTTGCTCATTTGTTTCCATTCCACTGAAGTTAAAAAAAAGGTGGAAACAACACTTTCCAGTGCACTGCATTAAGGCCAGGACATGCCCTATCTGCTGAGAGAATAAAATGTTTCGGAAAGGTGTGCAAGTGATAAGGTGAACATATTTTTTAAATAAGAGAAATATGTAGGAACATGCCTGGGGATCACTAAATAATCAAAATGTCTGCATTTTAGTCTTCCCTTTAATAGGATCCACCTGTACTAAAAAAGCTTTTCTCAGAACAGGAAAAGACAGCTCTCCACTTCATTTCCTGCAGTTCTCTCTCTTGGAAATCATCAGGATGAGGAAGGTCAGAGATAGAGATCACCACGTGGTATCCAGCATCCTTCTCCTTTTCCTTCTGATATCCAGAGCTAAAGCGTGGGGAGGGGCTGCACTACTCGGACTGCTTCAATCACATCTTACAACATTACTTGGGAAATGAAAACAAACTTTAGCATTGGATAATGATGATATGAAATGCATGCCATTTAACAGTATGTCAGTACTTCTTGATGCCACATATGATGTTCTGGGCTAGCCAGGAGTTCTGTACTAGAACTTGAAACATGATTTAGCTGCTTTGTTCTTCCCCTGCATAAAAACAATTGAATCACAGATTCATTAGTGGAATACATTACCATATTTAGGATGTCAGTTGTATCTCCAAGGTTTCTGTCATTATTTTCATTATCTGAATCTTCTTCTGCAGAGGATTCACCAGGTTTATCTTTTTGATGATTCTTTTCTTTAAGGTAAAATAGGGGGAAGTAAATAAATACCATAGGAACAAGCAATATATAGAAAACATAACATCCCACTCTTGTAAAATAGAGATTATCGCTATTTTAGTGACATAGGACTGAAGTCCTGAGATTCCTCATTCCCCCAGCCTAAGATACAGCAGAGACACTTCCACCTTCTTTTCAACAGTATAAACATTAGAGGTAGCTCAGCAATCTGGCCTCAGTGCACTGCAGATCTCTGACCATTTTTGCAGGCTCCCAAAGGATAAATATCACATGGGACAAACCTTCTTTTGGATAATCTCTTTAATAATAGTATACCAATTAGACTAAATTAGCTGCAGTCATATTATCTACATTGCACATTATCTGTGTAACGGATGGAGAGACAGTGAGTTTAACTCCAATGCAGCATCATAAAAATGTACATACACCATTTTCAGGTTCACCTCAAGTTCATCAGGTATATGACCAATTTCATATGGCACAAAGCCTGAGGTTTTAGGCCTCAGAAGACTCTAAAGACAATTCAAATTTCACTGCATTGCTTTCCTGGAACCAGAAATGCTAATGGACATGCTGGCAGCTTTACAAATAATCATCTTAATTCTAACTGAATTAATTACTTTCAAATTAGATTTGACTGTCCAAGAAATGTGAGCTAGCTTTTACACAGAAGCACTGCATTCTGCATTCTTCAGCACTGCTCTTCACAGGAAATCACACATGCCCAGGAACCCAGATGAAGTCCAGAACTGCTCTGGAGAATCTGTGCAAAAGTCCAGCACCGTATCAGTATCATTGTTATGCAGGCTTTTGCATTAGCTAGAACATTGCAAATCCTTATTATCTTAGATAACAGAGAGTGAAGAGTACTTTTGCATTTCCAAGTGAAGAAGAAAGCCGCTATAAGAATTAGTAGACTTCTTTTCTTATCCAAGGTCTCTTGCAGGCCTTCCTGTGTCTGTATGACTGTGCCTAATCTTTTTCTGTAATTCTTTTTTTTTTTATGAAAATGGAGAAAGTGGTTACTAATCTTACAGTATTTTTATGAAGTCATATTTCTACAGGCTTGAGGAACCTCAGGTACAATTCAGAAGTTGTTTTTCTTTCACTCAACCCTCCTCTAAATATTTAAGCACATTTTCCAAACATGAAACAAGTGTGAGGCAATTTCTTGTATGCATTTCTCAACTTTCATGACTGTATTCCACCAGACCCTCTTGAGGTAAGACTGAACTTAAACCTTCTTTCATGTTCAAACTGAGCATTTGTTTATGAATGATGAGAGCCAAACTACATAATTCTCAGAAAACAGCAACAAAATGTGGGGACACTTCACCTTTTTCATGGTCTCTGTCTTTCGTAGGTTCAGCTTTAGGAAGACCTGCTGCAGAAAAACAGAGTGGGCTAGTGTTGCTAGTCACAGGCAATGAAGATTTTAAGAAGCTTTCTCCCAGTGGAGGCAGAGTTCGTGCCATTCGAATAAACTGTTCAGGTGAATTTTCCTTTAGAAGATTAAAAAAAAATTATTCAGAATAAGAGTAGAAGAATAAAACGTAAGCAACCTCTCACACTTAACAGTGGTATTTTCCTTTAGTTGATGATACAGCATTGTAACTTCGTATGCAAAGCATAAACAAAATTTCTTGAATATTTTCATTATTTCTAAAAAGTAGAGAGATATAGTGGGATATTTTAGGTCATTTCTACACAATAATCTCAGGCAGTCTTAAAATATAGACAAAGGATAAAAAGAATTTTGATTTTTATTTAAAATGAAAATACTAGTTTCTCAAATAACACTGAGTTACTTAATCCACAGCATCAATATATTTTTACAAAATAAATGTGGTTTTGTGGTAGAGTTAGTTTTCAGACAGGTAAGTGAAATGATCCAACTCATTGTGCTGCTAAAGAAATCACACGGAATGTGTAGCGGAGATAAAGAAGAAGAAACTACTATTTCAAGTAGCTACAGGGTCTAAGGATCATTTTAAGATGATTGTGAAACTTTCCCCTTTGATATTTTATAAACTATGAACTCATTTAATCTATTCAAGGATTCAGAGGGAACACCAAAAAGAGTCAGGTTCTTGTTCTTTTTTTTAATATTTCTAAGATATTTTTAAAAATGCAAAGGAACAGGCTCTACATTTTAGAATAAAAAAAATACAAAACCAACTTGAGTTTTCTTCATAGAAATAAACAAGTAAAATCTGACCAATACCTATCTTTTACCTGCACCAATTTTGGGACCAGGGTAGACACTCATTCTTCCTTTTATACTTTAAAATTAAATACGTATTTTAAGGAGATATATTTATCTGCTGGGTATATGCTGTGATTTTAGTTTAAAAAGTTATTTTGTTTCCTAAAACAAGTATGGCAACTCTAAACGGCTCTGAATTTACCCTCTCCCGACGTCGCATTCGTGCTGATGTTAGTTGTAAGGTGTTTGTTAGTAGTGAATCTCCACTTATTTTAGAGATAGTAGCAGTCAAAGGGCTCTCATATAAATCTTCTAAGAGTGCTTCTTCAGATCCTTTAGGTCTTGGAGCAGCAAAAACTAGCATGTGACAACCACCACAAGCAACCTACAGCACCAAAAAAAGGTCTGTTTATTTCATTTGCAAGTATCAATACAAGGATCTAATTTTCTTACAATCATCTCTAGGGACTTAGATTATAAGAAAAACATAATAAAAATAAAAGATGTCAAATAGCTTCAAATTTAGCTCCTAATGACATTAGCAAGATAAAAGTACATAATTACAATTATTAATGACTAGTGATCTATGTTCATTTCTTCTTACTTAAATACAACATATTTGTATTGAACAGAACACAAGATAGGTCTATCACATTATTGATACAGAAGAAAGCAAAGATATTTCCACTGATTTTGAAGGGATTGGAGCTAATTATTTTGATGCAAGTCAAATGTGGGAAATACTGATAACTTCAGTGATACAAACCTAGATATTTTATCACAAAATCCACAAAAAGTAATGCAAAGTCCTACACCCTCCAATAGACAAAGTATAATTACATAAAGATCAGAGGTTCACTTTCTAGAAAGTTTAAATCCCTTACCACTTCTGATAAACTTCCTTAAACTCTAAGTCCAGTAAACCAACAAAAGTGAGCCACATTCTTTTGTCCCAAATTTTGCTCAAAGTCATATTTGCATTGTTGATGCTGGCAATTCTGTGATATTTCTTAAACACCTCAGAAAATAGGTGAAAACAATGCCCTTTAAAGAAAACAGTACTTTGCCTTTCTCATCCTGTTTGGATTCAAAAAAGCAGCTCCTCAAATTTTCTTAAGATTTAATAAATATCCCACTGTACAAACAATCATTAAAATTAAAAAGATGTCACTCCAGTGTTTTCAGAACAGGTATTAGTTTCCCCCCTACTGCCAACAATCTAAGAACAACAACTATTTAATTTTATAGGCTACTACCAGCTCTACAGACCAAAATACTATAGCACAACACTACTGAATAAAACCCTAACAAGCAGTCTATGTATGCAGTCCAAGCCAAGTACATTCTAAACTAAATGAACAGTGTAATAAGTAAATATAATTTCCTTTTTCTTTCAATTTGTGTTGTCTACTAATTAAATGTTGTAGAAAAAAGCAATGCTATCATAAGATTTCAACTCTCATTAATAACATATTTCATAACAATGTAAACACTTTGATGTCTGAGAAGCATGAACAAAAGTTTTACCAAAAGGACTGTGAACCTCAAGAAATTATAACACAGAGTGGGATCAAACTGATTTGTAAAATTCTCTTCTCCAAGTCCTAACTTGCCATGTCGTCCATCTCCAAAAGTAAACATGAGGCCATTTTCTGTATATAGAAAAAAGGATGTTATTAATAACAAAGATTCAGTACAAAACCAGGACAAAACCATTACAAACAAAGTAACAGGCCATGCAAGTAAGGAATATTTCTCTTCCAAAAGCAAAACCTGAACAATTATTTTCAGATTTTCAACGGATGAATATGATTCATATATATATAGGGGTTTTTTTTTCAGACAAAGTACTGTTGGAGATTAGAGTTAATCTAGACAATCTTGGGCAAAAAAAAAAAACAAACAACAACAAAACACTAAGATTGAAATTGTATAGCAAAACAAAGGCTTCTAAACAAGAATACCTGTTAGCAAGGCTTGATTATGTGGTTACAGTTCCCCACAAGATACCATGTACAGAACTATGGATGGCATGGCTATGAATTAGAAATTTGTAATATCACATCTGGCTTTCTCACTAGCTCACTTAACCTTTAGAACTAGTTAAGCCTGCATATGTCTTCTTCTACTGCTCATTATATAGAGAAAGCTTTTACAGTATAATAGAGAGTCACTGGAAGTGCACTTCAGAATTTTTCACTTACATACCTGCAATTACAGCAGTATGATTTTCCCCACATGTAACGTTACATATTTTATGCCTCTTCAAGTGTTTCACAGACTTCGGTACTGAAGTTTCAAAAATAAAAGTACCATGTCCCAGCTGCCCATATTGTCCAAGTCCGAAAGTATATACATCTGTCTCTGAAAATGTACAGGCAAAGTTAACAACATATATGCCGATATATATATTATAACCTGCTTTCTATTAGACAAGTGGAAGTCAAATGACATCAGCATCAAAAAGCAACGTTTTATCAATTAAAAAATGTACCAACTAATAAATTAAATTTATCAATTAATAACATTAAAAGAAAACAAAAAACAGGCAATGAAGCACTAAAATATATACAGAAAAGAATTTTGAATGGTTCAATATGCAATATATTTTCTAACATAACTGCAAAATAATCCACTGATCACATGTACACAAAATATCAGCGAACAAAAAATTTATGGGAGTTTACATACTGCAATTAATTCAAGACCACAATATTTACATATATATGCATTTTCAAGTACAATGGTCTCATCTTAATTTCTGGTTAACTGCATGTACACTGTATGACCCTAACTTTAATAGACTAGACCTCTCTAAACCAATACTGATTTGTGTGTATCATAGAATCATAGAAACATAGAATCATTAAGGTTGGAAAAGACCTTTAAGATCATCGAGTCCAACCATCAGCCCAGCACCCATGCCCACTAAACCATGTCCCGAAGCGCCACATCCACATGTTTTTTGAACACCTCCAGGGATGGTGACTTCACCACTTCGCTGGGCAGCCTGTTCCAATGCCTGACAACCCTTTCAGTGAAGAAATTTTTCCTAATGTCCAATCTAAATCTACCCTGGCGCAACTTGAGGCCATTTCCTCTCATCCTATCACTTGTTACTTGGAAGAAGAGACCAACACCCGCCTTGCTACAGCCTCCTTTCAGGTAGTTGGAGAGAGCGGTAAGGTCTCCCCTCAGCCTCCTCTTCTCCAGGCTAAACAACCCCAGTTCCCTCAGCCACTCCTCACAAGACCTGTTCTCCAGACCCTTCACCAGCCTCGTCGCCCTTCTCTGGACACACTCCAGCACCTCAATGTCCTTCTTGTAGTGAGGGGCCCAAAACCGAACACAGTATTCRAGGTGCRGCCTCACCAGYRCYGAGTACAGGGGCACGATCACCTCCCTMCKCCTRCTGGYCACAYTATTCYTGATACAGSCCAGGATGCCGTTGGCCTTCTTGGCCACCTGGGCACACTGCYGGCTCATGTTCAGCCGGCCGTCGACCAGCACCCCCAGGTCCTTTTCCGCCGGGCAGCTTTCCAGCCACTCTTCCCCAAGCCTGTAGCATTGCCTGGGGTTGTTGTGACCCAAGTGCAGGACCCAGCACTTGGCCTTGTTGAACCTCATGCAATTGGCCTCGGCCCATCGATCCAGCCTGTCCAGATCCCTCTGCAGAGCCTTCCTACCCTCAGGCAGATCAACACTCCCGCCCAACTTGGTGTCGTCCGCAAACTTACTGAGGGTGCACTCAATCCCCTCGTCCAGATCATTGATAAAGATGTTAAACAAGACCGGCCCCAAAACTGAGCCCTGAGGAACACCGCTTGTGACCGGCCACCAACTGGACTTGACTCCATTCACCACAACTCTCTGGGCTCAGCCATCCAGCCAGTTTTTCACCCAGCAAAGAGTACACCCGTCCAAGCCATGACCCGCCAGCTTCTCCAGGAGAATGCTGTGGGAGACAGTGTCAAAGGCTTTGCTAAAGTCCAGGCAGACCACATCCACAGCCTTCCCCTCATCTACCAGGCGGGTCACCCGGTCGTAGAAGGAGATCAGGTTGGTCAAGCAGGACCTGCCCTTCATGAACCCATGCTGGCTGGGTCCAATCCCCCGGTTGTCCCACACCTGCCTCATGAGCGCCCTCAAGATGAACGGCTCCATAATCTTCCCTGGCACCAAGGTCAGGCTGACAGGCCTGTAGTTCCCCGGATCCTCCTTCCGGTCCTTCTTGTAGATGGGCGTCACATTGGCAAACCTCCAGGCGTCCGGGACCTCCCCCGTTAACCAGGACCAGTGATAAATGATGGAGAGCAGCTTGGCAAGCTCCTCCGCCAGCTCCCTCAGTACTCTTGGATGGATCCCATCCGGCCCCATAGACTTGTGTATGTCCAGCTGGCGTAGCAGGTCGTTAACCTCTTCCTCTTTGATTATGGGGGGTTTATTCTGCTCCCYGTCCCCATCTTCCAGCTCAGGGGGGTGAATACCCAGAGGATAACTGGTCTGAATATTAAAGACTGAGGCAAAGAAGGCATTAAGTACCTCAGCCTTCTCCTCAGTGGCAACGTTCCCCCCGGCATCCAATAAGGGAGGGAGATTCTCCTTGGCCCTCTTCTTGTCRTTAACATATTTGTAAAAACATTTTTTGTTGTCCCTGACAACAGTGGCCAGATTGAGCTGGGCTTTTGCCTTCCTAATTTCCTCTCTGCACAACCTGACAAGATCCCTGTACTCTTCCTGAGTCGCCCGCCCTTCCTTCCAACAGCGATAGACTCTCCTTTTTTCCCTGAGTCCCAGCAAAAGCTCTTTGTTCAGCCAGGCCGGTCGTCTTCCCYRMCAGCTCCTCTTATGGCACASRGGGACAGCCCRCTCCTGCGCCTTTAAGACTTCCTCCTTGAAGAACTTCCAGCCTTCCTGGGCCCCTTTGCCCTTCAGGACCGCCTCCCAAGGGACTCTCTCAACCAGCGTCCTGAACAGGCCAAAGTCTGCCCTCTGGAAATCCATGGTAGTGGTCTTGCTGACCCCTCTCCTTACTTCCCCAAGAAAGGAGAATTCTATCATGTCACGGTCGCTGAGCCCCAGACGGCCTCTGACCACCACGTCTCCCACCAGTCCTTCTCTGTTGGTAAAGAGCAGGTCGAGCGAGGCACCTCCCCTGGTAGGCTCGCTTACCAGCTGCTTCAGGAAGTTATCTTCCACGCACTCCAGGAACCTCCTCGACTGTTTCCTCTCTGCCGTGTTGTATTTCCAGCAGATGTCGGGCAAGTTGAAGTCCCCCATGAGGACAAGGGCTAGCAATCGCGAGACTTCTGCCAGCTGCTTGTAGAATGCTTCATCTGCCTCTTCATCCTGGCTGGGTGGTCTATAACAGACTCCCAGCAGGATATTCGCCTCGTCGGCCTTCCCTCTCATCCTAACCCATAAGCACTCAACCCGATCATCACAAATGTCAAGCTCCGTGCAATCGAAACACTCCCTAACATACAAAGACACCCAATCGCCTCTCCTTCCTCGCCTGTCCCTTCTGAAGAGCTTGTAGCCATCCATCGCAGCACTCCAGTCATGAGAGTCGTCCCACCACATTTCCGTGATGGCGACCAAGTCATAGCTGTCCTGCTGCAAAATGGCTTCCAGCTCCTCCTGTTTGCCGCCCATGCTGCGTGTATCGGTGTAGATGCACTTGAGCTGGGCTATCGACCTCACCCCCGAAGAAGAGACTGGAACAATAAAAGAATAGGTTTCAGTATTCTGTTCAGCTACCAAATCAGCCCTGCATTAAATACAGAGAACACTATAACTGTGTTATCTTGTGACAGAATAATCATCTTTCCACATTTATATTTTGCCCATTTAATGGATTGTCTGTGCCAGGAAAAAGAATGAGAGCTTCTCCAAAGCAATAAAGATTCTTGGTGTGTCCATCCCTGGCACTCCATCACAACAGGTGAAGACTGTGATGGTTGGAAATCTTGATGAGGACACGCTTGAAAAGGGAAATTCAAAGACTAAGGTTTTTTGGGAAAAGGAGACGTTTTCCTGGAATTATATTCCCTGCCCCTTTTTCTTCTGCATGTAGGCAACAAAGAAAAAGCTAGAGAAGTACTAATTAAAACTTGAAAAATTGTTACGAAAACCTGTGAAAGATTGAGAAGGACAAAAAATATTCTATGTCAAGCAAAAAGAACTGAGACTTGGGAGCAATATATCGTAACATCATTGCCATGAACATGGTGCAGAGCATGCCTGCTCTGGCTGCACAGATGATATCAAGTCAAAAATCTCGCCACCTTCAAAAGCAAGAGAGGAACAGGTATCCACAGCTGAATGTGTGGAACAACAATCGACCCAGAATCTTTGCTTTTTGAGCACTTCTTTGTGTCAAGGAAACAAGGTCATTGGAATAGCAAAGTAAGTTTCGGTGCCACAGAAGTAGTTTATACTGTGCGACCAAATTGAGCAGCCACAAACTGAAGAAATATTAAGAACAAATTATGTTACCATTTCCCCAAACTAATCCTTCACTACAGTCAGGGAAAGAGAAAGCAGAGAACAGACCAGATTCCACATTACTACCATAGTACACTTAATAATTTATATTGAACTTTCCAATTTCAGAGGAAACGTGATGAAATACTGTAACACCACATATGGAAATGTTCTTTCTAGGAAAGGGTTTGTCCTTTCTGTCCCTTTTAAATTGTTCCATATTAAGATGTCTTGAATTCACACCATAAAAAAACCCCAATGGTCTCAATTTTTTTCAGATTGTAGATGAAAAATATTTAGTAAAGCTGTTTTTCTACTAAATGTAATAGTAAAGCTCCCTCTGCTGGAAATTTCAGAGCAAGAAAGCAACACCTTCTCGGTATCTTTAAAAAGTAAAACAAGAAATAAGAATTTTTCTGTGACATTTAGACTTTCTGGATAAGAATCAAGAAACTACTCCTGAAAGACAAGAGCTTTCTCTAAGCGAACCAAAGTCTCGTCTTCATTTTAGTAAATGGCTTTCTCAGGATGGCTTATTCCATAAATTCTGCTTAGAAGTACTGCATTCATTTTAACATTTTTTTTGGAAACTGGCAGATCTTGTAATTTTCAAACTATATGGTTTTATCTGATTAACATAATTATTTTGAATGAAGTTGGATTTTTTCATATTATCTTTAATCCTAGCTTGAAACACGCAATGCCTTTTTCACAAAACAAGTTAGATCTCTAAAGGCATTTGTGTTTAGAGGGAGACGTTCTCAAATGCTCGCTTTAAAAGTACAGGAAACTACTTTCTTTCCCCAATTTCTACTGACAATGAGGAGAATGGGCCAATCCAAAACCAGGTTAGAGTGCCATGATAAGAAGAATGATTTTTTTCTCCTGCCCTTATGGACCAGGGGCACCTGAATTTTGCCTCTCCTAAAATTCTCTTGGAAGACAAAAACATTGTACCTGTCTTAAATGATTCACCACTCTGGTGCAGAAGTGAGGCCAAACCTCAGTAATAATCCCATTTAGCAGAAATGAGGTATTTCCTCCAACCTGTCATTATGAATACATGGAAAGAGAAGTCTATAGCAAAGCAACCTCATAGACTTAGTGATAAAATGAAAGGTGAATTTCATCATTCTGAACTTGAATTTGCCTACAGCATGAATCCAAAAGGGGATACCGCGTCACTGTCACCTCCTTCTTACTGTCCTCAGTCTCAGTAAGGATATGGTTGGATGAAACAAATGAAACGCACTGCCAGCAAACGGGTAGATTTTGCTCTCCCATTCTCCCTCTTCAGTCCTCACTTACACTGTCTCTGCTGTCCACCTGGCTATGTGGTGATCCAGCTCAACTCAGTAAGCCAGGTTTTGAGGGGTTCTGCTGATATAGTTTCCTGTGGAATGGTCAAGGCAGCACCAGAGCGGTACAAGGGGAGAGAAAAGACATATGGCCACAGCAGCACAAGGGAAGCAGCACTGCCTCCGGTGCATCAGTGAATCACAAGGAAGGCTCAGCCATATCGACAGCACCCAGAAGAAACAGAACACAAGTCCTGTCTAGGCCTCAAGGAAGGAACTGCTGCCTCTGCAGCAGCAGCCCATGAGAAGGGCCCTTGAAGGATGAAGAGGAATGGTTTCAGAGCTTGCACAGAAGCCAATGGCTTCACTGTTCCAAGTGACCTCCAGCACTTGAGTGCTGGGACTGCTTCTCCTTTACTTCCTACATTTTCTTTTTTGGAAGAACAGGGATATTTCCCTCTAGCTGTGTATCTTTGACCTTTGCAGGCATCTTTTGGAGTACATAACAGTTCTTTAATCTCCATGACCATTGTCACTATAAATAAAATAGTCCTAGGCAAAAATCTACATAGCTTTCAGATTTTTTTAACACATGCTATTTGCTGGAAGAACTGAGTGAGCTCCAAGGATGTTTTTAAGATTCATGCATTCCTTGCTATGTATTTAAGGCTATAGACAAAGTTAAAAATCCACAGAAGAAAAACAGAAACAGACATGCCTGCTTATATCTCTCCACACAGATTCATTTCCCTTGATTATTATTATTATTACTACTACTACTACTATTACTATTATGCCAATGGAGTATTCATTCTTACAATAGCTTTATTTTTAAACAGTTTATGCTGAAAAATGTTACTCTAAAAATCAGCGGTCAACACAATACTCAGTTTTACGAGAGCTAGTAATTAGATTTGGGGATTTCAGTATAAATAGCATACAGACTTAAGAATGGTTTGAAAAATCTAGATAATCCTACACAGTTTGAACAGTCAGTTCTGTCATGAAAAGGCAAAGCTTTTTCATCCTTTTCATTCTCTGCCAAAAGGGTATCTTGACTTTCTTTTCTTTTTAAAAGACCTTGCAAAAAGAAGATGAAAAATCCAACATTCTACATACTAACCCACTGATGTGCTGTATTGTTATATCAAACAGTCTAGTCTGGAAGGAGTGCTTCACTTTTTCCTTTGAAGAGGTATCTTTGCTTTCCCTCCCTTCAGACAATAAAAGGAGGTAATATATCCTTTTATAGAAAGGATTATTCCCAGAGTATCTGTCATCATCCGAAAAAATGGAAGATATCAAGGCCACTCCCAATCATCTGTTTCTTCTCCAGTTTCTAGATTCACAAGTTATTGTTATTCTACTTTTTTAAAAGCTTTATTGAAAAAGTACGCAAATTGGGATTGCTGCGCTCTCGTATTTCTTTTGAAAGTGATGATACCAACAGCTTTCATTTTGAGTAGGAAGCATTTGCAAGCACTGTGGGTAGTGGATGCATTTTTTTAGTCGCTGAGAGAAATCATCTGGGATGAGGATATGCTCTTCTTGAACTGGCTGACAGACTGTCATGAAATGAATAGGTTTGTGCTGCTGCAGTGAGAGAAAGCTTTTGCATGATAGAATTTTTAACTGTGATTCTGTTTATTCTCTAGAACAACTGCAAATATTAAAGGCAGAATTAACAATAAGACTTGTAAAGAAGTTTCCAATACCATATTCAACACTTCTAAAACCTTGTATCTTTAAAAAGTTTTTTCTTCCAAATTGTTGCTCTCAACAGTTTCATTTTTTGTTCTCTGGGGAAAAAAATGAGTTTCCCATTTTGGAGTTTCAGAGAAAAAAAATGAATTATTTTAATGTATCCTTTCTACCATTTACTCTGATACTTGCTGGAGAGATTCCCAACAGTAGTTTGATTTAATAACCCAGATAACAGTGGTTTTTACCATAAGAAATTGCCGATAGAATAGATAAGACAGTCATAAAAAAGAAATCAAATGAAGTGCTTTGGAATAGTCTAATTATGTATGAGAGTCAGGAAGAAACTTGCCTTGTTCTCAGTAAGATAACTGGATTATGCTTTCTTCTAATTTGATAAACCCTAAGTAGAACTGATGACAAGAAATGAGCCAAGATGTGCAACAGTTTCTCCATATGACATTTTCTCCTATCCTATTCCTATGTTAAATGAAATAGATGAAACAGGGGAATATACAACAGTCAGACACTCACTTCTTATTTTTTAAGAGTGAAATGACACACCCTGAAAAACTGTCAAGACCCTGAAAAGATGAAAACCTCATCAGTATATATTGTGTTACTAAAGCCAAGCAGCACCCATTCTCACGGAAGATGATACATGAAATTCAGAATTTCTTCAAAATTGTACTACTTTCTTAATTTAGGAAAATTATCTTAAAAGAGGTATAAATGTTTCTGCTCCTCTTTAAAGATATATGCCTCATCAGAATTCTCAATTTGTGGTCATGCCACTTCATCTCAAGATGCAATATAAACTTCAGTACTGATTCCAAGTTAAGTTTCTGGTGCAAAGCCTATAATGCATGTATGCTACACTCACTTTTTAAATGATTACAGTGTCCAAATCTATCTCTTTTCCCAATTTTTTCCCCAAATTTTGTTTTGAGTCAGAAAAATTTTGTATGTCAACACTCCTGATGAAGTATCTTTCACTTGAGACAGTATTTCCATTATCCTCTACACTTTTGTTCAAAATGTCTTAGTAGGCAGAAGTTCATAGCTGTAGCCTATTTAATAATAGCTGAATCACATTAAAAAACATCTATCTGACCTTTCATTCTTATCACAACTATTAATCTTTAGGCAAATGTGTTTTGTTGGAGGATATTGTTTTCCTTTTCTCTTGACTCAACCAGATCTTCTAGCACTCAACACTTTGATCATCAACTGCCAGCTAAGCCAGCATTGAATTTCTTATTTGCCTTCTACTACAAAATCTATTTCCATAGACAAGTAAATCTTACATACTAAGACACTAACTTACTATGGTGTTTTCTTCACTGTATTTGATTTTTGGCATTTATATTTTGCCTCTTTGTTATAGCTCTTGTATAGATTTCACTATAATGCTGATGTCATCCAGCTCTACATCTTCCTACTAAATCTCTGTAACAGTAATTTGTTATAATGAAATTTTATCACATGAAATACCATTAAAACAAAATATTTATTGGTTGGCTTCAGATTTATGGTTAAAAAAATAATCAATAATGATAATCAAATTCTTTCTGCTGGAGAACTTCACTTTAAGACCCATAAAATAATACTATGATTTATACATTTGCTGGCCCCAAAATTGTGGTATTTTTTTTCCTAATAATGATAATCTGATTTCATGTAAAGAAATTTATTTTCTGACATAGAATACTGCCAGGGTAAGACTGCATGTTGGTGGAAGAAGAGAGACAAAGGCATTGAAATGTAGACAAATGTTTGCATTATTTCCTGGATTGGCTACTGTTATTTCCTCTTCCTAGTTTTCGCAAAGGAATTTTAACCTACCCAGAGTCTTGCAGCTTGACTCATCATTACGTATAACCCTTCCCAGCACATCACTTCCACCTTTACTCTCTCCAGTGGCTTACAGTACAATACCACATCATATTACTTAAAATTTCAGTTAGATTTTCAATTTATATTTTAGAAATTTTGGTTCCATAACCTTGAAGGCACTCTACCAGATTGACAAAAGATGACTTTAGCATTTTAGCAAAATACAGATTTAAGGACTAATATCTATACATCCTACTTGTTTTTATAGTTTTTGCATTTTGGTAGGAGATTAATTACAGTCATATTATACAGCTGTGGGATTCATTACAAGCCAAAGCTGATATTTTTTAAATCATCTGTGGGCAAAGTCAAACTCCCCTTTCCTGCTTCTATACTACTATAGTTCAGGATAGAACTTGTGGAAATAAATAGCTAGCAATGCTTTGCACATATCTCTTTGAAAAGCTAATTTACCATTGGCACACAACTGTTTAATAGTACAGTACCATATTTCATCTTCCAAGTATATACATACAACCCTGTGAATTAATATGTAACAGTTGTATTTCCTGATTTTTATAACTTGTATGATATGTTGAATGTCTGTATCTGTACCAGTTTTATATGTATGCTAAAGATTCTGCTCAAAGTCACAGACAAATTCTGTACCACAAGAGATACTTAATCCATTTAGGCATCCAATAGACTGTGCATCTCCATCACTATTAACAGACAGCTACTTGAAAAGTGACTTCCTAAATGCCTTCCTAAATATTCAGGGTCATTTAAATTTACTACAGAATGGAAGCTTTCCTCTAAAATTTCCCCCCTTGCACCAATACCACTTTCAGGCTCCTCAGAGGAAAGAAACATCAGTCATCTGTGTTGCACTAGGAGGTGCTGGCTTGTTACAGTTCCAGTAAGAAAGGCACTCAGACTCTGTAAAGTATCTCTTAAAATGCTATTTATTGGAGCTCAGACTATAAAGAAAAAGAAGATAGTACCAATAATCTCATATCCCTTCAGATGCTGGGAATCCTGAGCTGTGTGGAATCAAACAGGCCTCCAGCCAGGCACAGCATGCTACGCAGATCCCATCCATGGAAGGTTACCCCATTTTGGTCATTTGAGCTCTTACAGGATTTTCTTACAAGCAAAACAACTCCATTCATCATTTATACTGTCAAATAAAAGGGACATTCACATGGGAACTTGCTGCTGAAGTTTTAGATAAAGACAAAGACACGCAGGTGGTGTAACCACTGGTACCAAGTAGGAGCTGCCTGTAAGCTCCCGTTACAATTAGCTGGCGAAGTTTATCCTGCAGCACAGGGATATGCGCAGCACAGGCCTGAACGTCAAACTATATGCACAGTACAGCACAGCACAGGCCTGCACTTAGGTTAACTGTTACAAGGATTTCTACCTCCTTGATGTACAATGGTCTTCCAGTTAGGATCACTACAGCATCTTACATTTCAGTGGGATGTAAATTGAGTTTACTGATTAAGTTATCGGGCTGTAAAAAAAGCCAGTTAAATTGCATACCTGTCAGCACCACTGTGTGTTCTCCACCACAAACAACCTTATTAACCTTTTCCATAATTCCCAGTACAGGCTGTGGGACTCTATTGTTCTTCAGCTGTTCAGGCAATAATCCCAGTTTCCCATTCTCAGGTTCTCCAAAAGTATAGAGCTCACCATCTCCTGTGAAAATACAGAACAGACCAGGATTTCCGGCATGCACTCAGAAGCAAGGATGGGTTGTCAATTCTGCTGCAGACACAAATCAGTAAGATGGAAAAGTGTATGAACATTACAGGATAATTGTACATATTTGTATAATGTCCAAACAGCTGTGCAAAGCAGTCTGCTTTGATGGGACAAGAAGGAGCTAAATTTTAGCCCTCTCGAAGATGAGAACCGCAATATTTAGTCTTTAGCAAGGAATCTAGCCAAGGGAAAAACAAAACCATATACTTCCTGCTTCTGAGAGGTTATAATTCCCTCTGCAACCAGTATTTATGTGAACTGAAGTTGCTTGTAAGAATCTCAGTTAAAACAGAAAATCATTTTGTATGGAATTTTAATGGAAAATCCACACTTTCTTCTTGTAAGATATAGAGAAAAAAAGAAAAAAGCAGAGTAAATGACATGCAACTGTGTGTGGTCTGGACAGCGAGAAAAGAGCTATATATCCAACAACAGGAATACAGCAGTGGTTGTATAGCAATAACTCCACCAGAATTAAGTTTAAAAAAATACTGAGAGGTTTTTACAGATCTCTTCCCGTAACTTCTTTCTGATCTGATACATAATCACACAAGAAGACCCTTCTCATTCACCCAGACTTTTTAAGAACCCAGTTCAAAAACTGTTCCATTCTAAATCTGGGTAATTCATTTTACTTTCAAGTTTCCTTTGTTTTATCTTTTCCAATCACTCCCTTTGCTTTTTCTGCTATGTATTTATTTACATTTATATATTTACAATTTACCTACATTCATGTACATCTTTTACATTTCTCTACATTTTACATTTATCTACATCTTTTTCTTTACAATTTATCTACATCTACATTTCTTATTTTCCGTGCTAAGGGGCCCCCAACTATTCTAATAGGTCAGAGTGAGGTTTAGGTAGAAAACATTTCCTTACTGCCAGGAAAGCTTCAAATTAATAGTTGAGTGTTCTACACTCCTGTAAAATATTATCTGTGGAGTAGTGTCCTCATAGCAAATTGTGGCCCAGAATCTGAATTTGAAATTACTTACCAAAAAAATCATCATATACTATTATGTAAGAAAAAGTTTGACTTTTAATCCCAGTTGGATATAACAAAGCACAAGGATAAACAAAACTCTCACATGGAGCTAGTCCAAGATAAAGAAATGTTTGAACTAGTGTAGGATCTGCCTGCTAAAGGAAATTCTAAGAGATAGCTACAGTTACATAATCAACATAATAACAAACCTCAGATGTATACTCCATTATTAAAGCTCAGTCATCAGAAGCACCCATCTCCGATATTTTTGGAAACATGCAGATTTGTACTTCAGTACAAAATGTACCTTTACTTTCAGAGGGATACATATAGTGTTTTCAGAGGGATATATTTAGTGTTCACAAATTTACTTGTACAGCATTTAGAGGCATTACTATTGCATGGTGCACAAGTATCTGAGAGATTCTTATTCAAAAGCTATGAATTCCTTGCCAACATGGAAGTTGGGTTAATCCTAGAAATGCTGGTCTTTCCCCACAGACAGTAAAAACAAATGAGCTCAAAGAAAGTTTCAAAGCTGAAACACCTTATTTAGGTGTTCAGAATTGACTATTAGAGAAGTCCACCCCTCTCTCCATTGAACATAGGCAGAGCATAAGAAAACAAGCTTATTACTAGTTTTCTGTTAGCCTTTGTGAATGTTCCCCCATTTGCATAGCTGCTACATTTGTTGCTTCTTCCTTGCACTTTGTCAGCCACAACTTAAAATTTGGGAATTTAAGGACAATGGCAATGACCAAAAAAATAAGCCTACACAGAAATAGGAAATATGGAAGAGCTGAAAGTAAACCTACGAATAAAAATGTAAAGTAGAAAAAATGAAGCTACATATGCATACTAAAAAGCAAATGAGGTTGGTCAAATTATTAAAACCAAGTTAATAAAAATTGAAGAATATGATTCAAAATGAACTGAAGTTTATTAAAATTTGGGCATACCAAGCCAAGACAGGAAAGGAATTTATCTTTTTTAATTTTTAATTCTGATGAAGAAAAAGTCAAAACTGGTGCCAGTAAGAAATGTGTCATTTTTATAAAATCTTCCTGAGCTTTACTCTGGCAATACACTCATTTAAAATTTTCTTTTGCATGAATAAAAACTGAGCAAGAATTTCAGGTTGCAAAACCGCATCTTCATTATGTATAACTATGGGACAACTATTTACTAATACATTTTCATTTAAGTCATCTGGTAAATACAACAGATAAACTAGATTCAAAATGTTTTTCCTGGAAAACTCTTTTGCCAGCAATATATATATTTTTTTCTTTGTGGCACTTGGCTCTTGATTACTTTGTGCTAAAGAGTGACTACAGCAGTGGGTGCATAGAACAGAGCAGCACAGACTGCTTTTGCCAGGACCCTCCACCAGAAGGGCTTTGATTCATTCTGAAAACCCTTAGACTACTATGTCTTTTAATAAAGCAGTGCTTCTCCTCCCATCCTCTCAGAGGAAGCAATTCTGGAGCAGTCATGCTAACCTGTGATATATGTTACCTTTGGTATCGACAGTCCTTAATAAGCAAAAAAAAATGATCTAAATTATGATCTATTTTCTTGAAAGGAAGCCTGAGGATAGGTTTTCAATGAATTTTAACTATAGGGAGAATCTGAAGTATGTCTCTTATTTTATGGTAAAGTTCATTCAGGACAAAAAAAAAGAGGTTATGCATTTTTTAAGATACCTCAGCTTCAAATTAGTTTAAATGCATAAATTTATCAATTAACTTAAAATTCTGAAGAAAATATATGACATACTCAAAGAGCAAAAACTGTAAAAAGGAATTTTTTTCATAAAAGCCAAATTCCTGCTTTAAATGGAAAATGGGTCCTAAGCCTYAACATAAAGTTGCAACCCAGCACTTCCACCAAAGATTTAGGACCTAACTTTGATGGCACAATATTTATTTGTAAAGCTTACAAGACCAAAGGAATTTAGCCTCTGCCTTAGCCAAAGAAACCCCAGACTATTTTATATGGTTTCTGTATTTTCCAAGATTACTTCTGCCTCTCACAACGGCACAGATTCTTCAAGTACCATGCTCCTGGGCCTCTAAGGCTAGCAACTGGACTTACTATCTTTACTGAATGCTCTAACTGCACGGAGAGGCAATCAGGGAATGACAATAATACAATCTTACTCAATGTCAAGCTTCCTGCAGGGTTTCACAGGGCTCAGGCTATTAAGAGTAGCCACCCACAACCTATTCACAGAGCTAGGTTCTCTTCAGCAAGACAATGAAACAGGAGAGCAGCTGTATTTCCCAACTATCGTCATCAGAGGTATAAGCCCACCCTCCCAGCTGTCCTTATTTTTTCTATCATTCTGACATCTTCCTTCCTGCACGCACAAACTACACCAGTAATGTTGTAACACTTCATTTACCTGCATGTATCTGTGCAGAAAGACCTTTGTTGCATTCTTCTACACTTCTTTTCTAAGAGGTGTTTTGCAGTCATTTCAAGCTGTCTGTGTTTTTTAAGAAACAGCAAATGATCTCAGCTGCAGAAAACTGTATTTCATTCCATTTCTGAGCTATGGACTGAGTGTAGGCATCTCTGTTCAGTTTGATTTTCTGTTTTAATGCTGACCCTTATTTTTATACCTATGTGCAGAAATACTCTGAACAGGCTGATACTTTGCAGTTATTTGCAGCAGCATCAATTTTCTATTCTAAAACGGTAGCCCGATAAACAACAAAAAAATCAACTGCAATGTGAGGCTTTCTGTAACCAAAACATTTCATTGACAAGAAGAGATTTTATTAGGGATTCTAAGTGAAAAGAAATAAAAAAACACAACAAGAAAAAGAACCTTGTATTTTTTGGAAGGTAAGTATTGTTTTAATACTCTTGGATTTGCCATATATTTCTGGAAACCCCCAAAAGCACTTGGGAGTTAACTACTTATGCAGTTTTCTTTGAAGAGACCAGCAGTTCTTTTTAAACACTACTGCACTGCAAATATCAATCCAATCACAATCTAATTGATAAGATTAGAGATTCAAATGGCCAAGCTTCCACTGACTTCCCAAACTAATCAAGTTTATTACATTTTTTCAACTTAATAATCCAGCTAACGAAGATAAACCTATTTATTAAAGCAATTTTTTAATACATTACACATCCCTTTAAGGCAAATAGTAGTCTAAAAACTATGAAGAATAGCTATCAAGCATAAAAAGAAGCCAGTCAAACCCAGATAAATTTTGAGTACAGTATGTGCGCAGTACATCTGCATTTTAAGGACATTCTGTTCACAATGGAACCTGGTTATTTCATTTTCTTCTCCCATATGAGTCACATTCTCATGTGTCGAACTTCCCCTAGTGTGGCACATTTTCTGTATCACTAAACTTTAGGTCACAGGAGCATGTCAAGGAAATGGGCAAGTGAGTGGAAAACTATCTTTGCCCCTCAAAGGCAAATGCGCATACTGCAGATGAGAGAGGACAGGAGACCTGGATGGTGGCAAAAGAGGGCAGTAGACAAAAGAATTGGATCATTCTATGATCCCTTAAATAAATGAAAGAAAAAAAAAGTAGTATTTATTCAAGACCAAATTGGTTGAAACCACCTTAAACGCTGAAATTCGGAGCATGGAAGTGTTTGTGGAATGGATGATCTTTAAAACTGGTCCTTAAAAATAATGACAAAGTACATTAAAAAAAGGAATTCAAGGAACCCGCAAAGCTCTCTATGAAAAGACATCTTCTCAGTGGGCATCTATCTTGATTTTGCTTATAGTAACAGTTCAGGTAGGGGAAACACCAGAAGAGGTCTAATATATTCAATTCCTTTCTGGCTCCATGAATGTAATTCTGCTGTAGACACCAGAGTAGTGGTTAGATACATTGGCTTTTCCCGCTCTCCATCTCCTCCAGTGGACAAATGAGCTATATATGCTTGTCAAGCTTAATGCTTTCTGAAAAATTGTCCCCTCTTGAGTGAGTGTGGTCAAAGACTAGTCAAGCAAAGATCTGTATATGGATTCAAAATCGTTGCTACACTCTTTCAGCTCTTTTTTTCTCTGTTGCTTTGTTTGAAACATACCTCTCATATGGGGATCTAACGTCCCAAGTCTGCAAAAAGAAAGGAAAGGAAACAGATACAGGGAAAAAGTCCTAAAGAGGACTGGAAACAATAAACTAAAAACTTCTTTTCAGTGGAACTCTCTGAAGAATGCAAAGTGACAGGAAAAGGGAGACAGAAGTGGTTTTTATTAAAAATAATTAGGATATATTCTGTTGTTCTATTCTACAACTACTTTTGGCGTCCGTGGGGCCCATGTGTACATGGTAGAATACAGGTGACTCTGACATGTTTAGTAGTTGAATTGTTGTCTGCAAAGAAGGCATTCTAAAAAGCAAAAGTAAGAAAGGTGACAAATCATCTTTTTGGAGCTACTAGATTTGAGAAACTTCGGGGGTGGGGGGAGGGTTGTAGAACTGAAGTACAAATTCAGATGGTTCAGTGCCATACAATTTCCATAAAACATGCTTTTATCTACTAAAGGTTTGCATCAGAATTCCACTCTACTTTTCATTGACATTGCACTTGGCTTTATAGTATTTAAATACCTTAAAGACAAATGCCTACTAAAAAATCCTTTCTAAAACCAGCTGTTTCAAAGAAATAACAACTTCAGTTAAAAAAAAAAAAAAAGCTGGAATCCACACTTCACCACTTTTTTTCTCAATAGTCTTTTATTAATGAACATCCTGCCCTGGAGAGGGCACTCTGTGACCACACTATGTATTCTAGTATCCTCATTAACCGCCTTTTAGTTTTAACCCAGATATTCCTGTGATCCCAACAGTTTGCTTAGCCAGTATACAGTTCATGTCAAACGTAAATATATAAGGTGCCATGCTCATTAGTTCAGCCCGGCAACATGTATCTAGTCCTACATCCTGCAACTATGTTTTACTATTAAAGATAGTATATTATTGGATGCTTTTTTATCTACAAGCCATGTTTAAAAAGTCAAAATGTAGTAATTCTATAGTATTCTAATAACTGATAAGTTACAGGTGTTGAAAGCTTTCTATTAACAGTGTTTCTCCCGTTTCTTCCATAGTAACAGCAACCACAGTCTAAAAAAGTTCCTCTGGTATACTTTATTGATGTTGAGGGAATTAATACAGATTATACACTCACCTGAATAGTTCAAATTTCATTTCTGGAAATACAGAACCACTTTCTTTTCCAGATATTTCCTCCAAAAGTATATATTAAAAATAACCCTAATCACTCTAAATTCTAGTATACAAAATAAAACCATACAATAAAAGTACATGGAAAACTCCCTGTGCTAGGCAAACTTTTAAACATACTTCAAGGCATAATTCAATGACTAACTGATAATTTGGGGGAAAAAAAACCCTATCCCTGTAATATGAATATTCCAAATACTCCATAATTATCTAGTTTGCTATGTTCTACCACCCCTCAGAGACAAAATACTGAGGATGTGAACCACTGTTCTGAGCCAGTCTAGGAAGTCCTACAGGCAAGTGTTTTCCATAAGTGAAAAAAGAATCGTAATAATACTAAAAGAATCACCTTTTTTTAAGCAAAATCTTTTAACAACATAGTGCCTTGACTTCCTTCCTAACTCGGCTGTAAGAAAAATAAGACTCAGTTTGCAGAAGTTCCAAATTCAAAATTTAATGGCTAATTTCATAGCTAAAATGATGTGTGACTATGGTACACTCAGATTAAATGCATAAGTTTTGTTTTTAAACACTGTCTGGATATACACTGACACTAGTGCAACAGAAGATCAATTTGGTAAAAGTACCTGGATGTCCAACACTAAATTTTTATGGTAGTTAAAGTATCAGTCAAATAAAACTGTCAGCAAGGGCCCAAAGCAAAATAATAAAAAAAATATATTTCTGCTTTCACCACAAAAGAGGCCATCTGCGTGTCAGTAGTTTCAGCGAGATAGATTGAAGCCAAATTTGTGCAGGATTTGCAGATACTAAGGCCGAAAATTAAGATTTTCCATCTCACATCCAGGCCTGCTTAAACAGTAACAGATTCAACAACTCCCCATTTTCAGGTGATAGCCAGTTCATCTTCCTGTTAATATTTTAAGAGGTTCCATTTCTCTTACCCAGCTGCTACCCTAATCCTTTTTTCTCATCCCCCTCCATTAAAAGTTTCCACTTCCTTAGAGCACCTGGCACACCCTGTTCTCTCCTTGATCTTAGATGCTTATCCTCAACCCTTCTTCTAATGAGAGCTTTTGTCACATCCCACTGCAGTCTTATCAGAGCTTCAGCTCTTGGCTCTAAGGCAGAAATACACACCTTCTTACTATATCCTTGAAGTAAGGATCTTTTTTTTTTTTTCCCCATTTATTTTGACTTCAGGAAGCTGTAGATTTCCTAACAGGTGCTGAGCTCCTGATCAGTCAGAGGCACTTCATTCATTTACTGTAATAAAGCATCTGTAATAAAAGTTGCACACTACCAGCATAATACCTAATTAGTATTTGTCCACCATAAGAAGCTCTCATTCTGTTAATAGTGTATTCTCAGAGAGCTATATGGATATTGTATGTGGAAAAGTAACATTTATCAAGTAATCTGAGAAAAGTATCTGACGGAATAGTTCCTGGGTACCCATTAAAAGCTTTACAATCAAAACTATTGATCCTTCGAAATCTTTAATTACTCTGAGGGGACTAAACTGTAAAGCTTAATAAAGTAAATCTATATGGCTGAGAGGAATTCATGGCTGCTCATATATAATACCATCAGTACTCACTGATAAATTCACCCATATTGGCATTATTAAAAAATGAGTGGCGGCATCACTTTGGAAACCAGCAGAGAGGTGGGAAGAGAGAGGTGGAAAGCAACAGAGAGTTGGGTTGGTTTGGAGATCAGACACCAACTCACTGTAGCGTATGCTTCTCCTCATATTGTATACTGCCTGTTTAACGGACTTTAAAACTTAAAATTTAAGACATAATATCAAACTTTGACAACAATCTTGCACTGCTAGCAAATGAAATTAATTTTTCCTCAAAACATAGTAAGTCTATTCAATRTTTATATTTCTAGAGAAGATGAAGATGATTATTTGATCATCACAAAAAAATGAATAATCTCAAGAGAAATTGGATTATTGAAACCATAATATTAATCCACAACATCTGTCATAACCTTCATGAAAATAATGTGTGGCAAGATAGTCATTCTTTCTAATATACTTTTGCACAACAATGTGCAAATGCAGAAAATTAACTGCAGTTTTTTCTCACAGTACTGTTAATTCAACAATACTATACAATTATATAATCGATTACATACAAGTTTCCCAAATAAATCAATTAGGACCACATTTTAGACAACCTGTTTCTGGTAAAATCTCCCAATGTAATACAAAACTACATAGATTACTTTCTGCCACATGGCAGTTTTTAACAACTATGGCGTATCTAGTTTCAAAAGTAATGAATGCCTCATTAGCTACCTTTACAAAGACAACAATTGGAGAACCACTGACTTGTCTCCACTAACCACTATTCCCGTTCTCTTACCTGTTACCAAGGCAGAGTGATAATATCCACAGGATACAGAGGAAACAGGTTTTCCAACATCCACTTGACAAGGGAGACTGACACAGGCTTCATCAGCCAAGCCAATCTGACCTTCTGAATTGTCACCCCACACAAAAAGCTGCCCATCCTCTAAAATGAAGACACAGATAGTTAACAGATTTAAAAACAAAACTAATTAAAAGTTAATGTACCCATTTAAGAGCATTTCATAAACTCTGTGTATGACACTACTAAATGTCATGATCTCGGGGACATAAAATGGTATTTAGCACAATGCAACAAAATAGTCTGAGTAAGAGGGTATCCCTTAAGCTTTTCAAAAGTGACACAGAACACTTAGACATCAACTGATGTTAGACCATAAATAGCAACAGGAGAAGTACTATGTAAAAACATTCCTTCAAAAAGAGGAAGATTGAGTGTATAAGACAATTCAGTTGCCAGAGGTCAGCATGAAAATATTATGGCGAATTTAAGGCATCTTCTCATTTCTATAAGGAAGTCACCACTTTCTCATTCTTCCAAACTTATTCTTTGTTCTGACTTTGGTAGCCATGCCACTTATTCTTGCCTTATCTTTCAGTTCTCTTCACAGATTATTATATTGCGCAGCTTCATTGTGTTTTCCTTAAACACAATAGCTGTCCTTGTCACAATAGCTGTTCCAGGTTTATTAAGACCAGCCTCTGTTGACACAAAGACCAATGGCAGCAGTAAAAAACAGAAAAAGGTAGCAAACAACATGAAAAATCTCTAGATTTTTCTAGAAGAGGTGAAGTCTTCTCTCTGCATATTTCTTATTGGTGGGAAATAAGTTGTGAATAAAAAAACATACCACCCACAGTGCTACTGAGATGCTGTTGGGAACTAAAATCATTCAAAGTTGACTTACAAATCTCAGGAGAATGTTAGCAATTGTCACAAAAAATACAAACCAACAAGCAGGCTAGCATCTCTCATACACTCTTATGCTCTCTGTCACATTCTGAAATGACAGCCTCAATAACTTATCCTAAACATGTACAGAAACAGCTGCTTTATAGCAAAACTTGAGAAATTACATTATAGGGCAATAAAGGACCATCCATCCAATGGCTGAAAGTATTATAACTGTGTGGACTTCAACATGTCGCAATTGTGTAATTCTGCCGTCAGAGAAATAGGTCATAGGTTAGGCCTCTCTCAGAATTAGTAATGACACAGCTGTGTAGCCTGTACCAGTAGACCAAAATAGTTGCAGTAAGAAGCGGAATTAGAGAAACTTAGTTTTCACGAGATTCATGTTTTGTAGGTGGCTTCCCTGGAAATGAACTGAAGATTTTTCCCATTTTGAGGGTATTCATACTGTCTCTCCTTTGTAAGGATTCCTACTAAACTAGTACAGGTTCAGCTCCCACTGCAGGCCACCACTCATGGAAAAGGTCTACTTTCACAAAAATTGTAGGAAGTTAATGAGACTGCCACCCCTTACCAGATTGTGTTGAAATAGGCAATTGGCTATCAAAAAATGACTATGGTTACTAGGGGAAGAAGACAGGGAGGCATAGACAATGCACCCATATATGCAGACAGAATGCTGAAATAAATGTTTCCCTGGAACACCAGGCTGGACGCACATAAATAGATTTTATTAGCAGTTGCTCTTACCAGTTACTGCTGCTGAGGTGTATGATCCAGCTGCTAGCTGTTTGATCTTGTGCTGGTTGGTAAAAAAACTAATTAAATGAAATGTGGTCCTTTCCTCTGTGTCACCTAATCCCAACTGACCTTCACTGTTACCTCCAGCAGCATACACATTTCCTCTTTCTGCATACAGAAAAGCACATGTAATACACAGAATGAAGACATTCTCATCAGTGCTAAAAAAGTCAGAGAAACTGGAGCAAGTCATTCAATTTTCGATGGAAAAACGCTACAGAAAAGTTGTGGTCTACTGCCCTGAAATACCCTCAAGTTGACACTAGCAGTTTCTGTTATAGCTAGCAAGGAGGCTTTCCTGCACATGCTTGGATCAGAACTTTCTAAAGTCATGTACTTAGACTGACTGCATTTCCCACCATTCTGGAGACTGATCTAAAAAGTAAATATAATTTTAAGTTCTGCAAGAGTTCTGAGAAAATGACTACTAGTAGCCCTGGCAGCCAGAAGAAGCTCCTTCCCCAAATAACGTATATTTTAAGATAAAGCAGGAGGAAAAGGGTGAATGATGTCACAGGCAGGAAAACTGAAGTCATATTAGTACGTAAATTAAAAAGATGGATAACTTGATAGTTTTGAGTACTGTGAATTAAATATATTTTTGCTTAGGTTTTTATTAGAAATAATTTGCTCATTTTAATATTTAAATCACTTGATTTAATTAACTAGGTCTTTATTTTGTTTTAGAATCTTAAAATTGAAGTTAAAGCTGATGATTGATATCTTGAACTTAAGAGAACTTTAAGATTTATATTTTTAATTTTAGTATGTTTCACATCTAAAGTGCTCATCTATGATGAAAAAGATAAGGCCCATTAATAACACAAATCCAGACACAAATGTGATAAGCAACTGACATACAATTTATAAATGGTCCTTGCTATATAAATGGCCACAGATTATCTAGCCAGCRTGTACACTAAAAGTGACTAATATTTACCCTGTGCAGTCTTGCATACTCAACTGTTATTAAAATGTTCTGTTCTATTCTAATAGTCTTATTTACAGTGCTCAGGGTCTCCACATATATAAACCTCCTAATAATCAAACAATCCTCTTTATAACATTACTGCAAGCTAAAGGATTGCAACCACAAAGACGGCTATTCCATTACATAAATTTTAGAATCATGACAAGAATTTGCATCAATTCTCTGTATACTGTCTCTCTAAAAATTTATTTTTAGTTTAAATTTACAGTTTATTTATTTATAGCTTAATAAAGCAACTTGTCATTGAAATAGCAGACTACCTTGTCTATCCAATATGCAACAAAATTTGAAGACTTGAAAACATTCAGTTCTACTATATTTACTCAAATATACAACTTCACACTAATAAAGATAAATTACTTGTCAAAGGTAAATTTGAGTACAGTTATATAAAAAATACTAATATACCTTTACAGGGCTAAGTGAAATATTTATGATTGATAACCACACCTCAAATGCCAGCAAGAAATTTTTTCATCTGTCTATTGCTAGCAAACTCCTATATAATATTATTTTATAAATGCATTATCTCAGAATAATCAAGCTTTCAAAGAACTGGGTATCAAAACCCCAAGTTTTAACAGTCCCATTTTCATTTAGTTTTCCTTCCTCAACACTCCTGGAGTTCCTAATGTAATTTTGCATGAAAGCAAAGGAAGAAATCTATCTTTAATACGTATAGAATATAGGTTACATACCTGTGTAAACTAAAGTGTGGTTTCTTCCACAAACAGCAAGTTTTGTTTTTTCTGGTTTTAAAGCTATGAATTAAAGCCAAAGGGGGGGGAAAAGTTATAATCAAGCTGATAGCTGGTTCAACAACAAAATGTTCTATGCTCTAGAGGGAGCTCTTATTTTTTTCATATTTTTACCAACAGAATGATTACAAGATTCGTTGCCCATTTGAACCTAGCACATGACTTATTAAATCAGGATGATTCCCCCAAGACAAGAAAACAGATATAGACCTTAAAAACTTATAGCTCACACTCTGTTTAACTTGATGATGGCTACTTCATCCCAATGCCACATTCCCCAGAATTTACCATTTATGGGATATGCCTCAAAGAATATATCAAGTTGCAGGACAAAATGCATGCTTAAAGCTGTCTTCAGTTTCCATTAACAGTACTATCCTTAACTCCCTTTTATGCTTTTCCCAGTATCTTAAATCTTTTTTGCTAGACCTGCTCTGCACTGCACTCTTAGTGATCACTAAACTCAATTGCTAAGGACAGTCCTATCTGGACTAGTGCCTAAAATTTTTGCATATACCATCCTGTCTCAACTTCAGCTCAGTTACCACCCACCCATTGCATATACTTCTCTGCAGTCTGGTTACTGTGAAAGACTGGGAATGTATGCGAGAGGAGTCAAGAGTTATTTTGGTGGGAAAGAGAGAATACAGAGGTGCCTTTTCTCCCATGGCAAGAGCACTCCATTTCAGAAATAGAGGAAAAAAATCTCACCAACTTTTCCATSCTCTCTTCAATTACTGATCATTGCCAACAATTTATTTTCTCTCAGCCATGTCCATATGCCCTATACAATGCTCTTAAAACAGCATTATTTTTACATAATGTGTCTTTAATTGCTTTTCCACTGCATTAGTCCATGACAAAGCCAACAACCATCATCCTTTTTACAAACCCTTTTTCAGTCCTTCCAAATTAACTTTCATCAGCTCCGTAACATTCAGATTAAAGTCCTTTCTACGTTCTACAAAGTTACCGAATAAATCTATCTACTTAAGCATGAACTGTCTCTGGTGTATCACACAGACACAAACATAAACTGTCCAAATTCAGGTTCCTGCCTATCCTATCCGACACTTACCACTACCACCAGGCTGGAACCATAACACTTCCAATGTTGGCTTCTTCCTGCTGCTTTATATGCCAAAACTCTGCCTCCAACTTCAGAGATGATCTTAATCAGCTCTTCAGAAGCCTGTGCTCCCTAACCTTCCTCCCACTTAGGCTAATCAATTGTATTTGATGAGCCATGCTATATTTACAATGTTGCTGGCAATTTTTCATAAACAATTTCATTAGTTTTTAGTCACGACCCAGAAGATATTTTCTCAGAAAACATGCAGCCACAACCATTTGGCCCCAAGCAGAAACTGAAATGCATCCTTGCAACTCCATTCCCAAAGCCAAATGATGGCTGAAAGCTAGTGAGAAAAGCTCCAGGACTTTCTCCTGCTGCCTACTGCCAAGAGAAGAAAGATACCCTCCTTGTGACTTTTTTCAATGAATGCCAGGTCTGGTTTGAATTGCTGTCATCTTCTCTTCGTCTTTTATTCTCCATTGCAATTTGACAGTAAAAACAAAACTTGACACCCAACCAATTTAAGCCAAGGTAAGAATCAATCTCTCACATGGTTGACAGAAGATGTGAACCTGAGAGTAGCTGCATTCTCCCTCGTAAGTGAAATAGAGAGAGGAGCAGATAAAGGACAGTAGAATAAACAAAATCAGGTAGAAAAGAGTTTGAACAAGCAGGATAATTTGTTTTTAACAATAAGCTAACAGATCGATCTGATGGCAGAAAGGATGAGGATAAACATTTAATGGTGAAAAGAAATGTGTTAATGGGATAGAGCTGACTTAAGTAAGGGGATAGGGAAAAAGTATTGACTTAGTTTTGTTTGACAAGATAAAACCAGCTAGGAAAGATCAAGAGGATAACAGTGCAATGAAAACGTATTTTACAACACATGAAAGTATATGGGCATTTATTTTACTGCATCATACAAATACATTAACATTTATGCCCCCTCGGGCACTTCTTATACTTGCTAAAAATGTAGCTGTACTTGTAGAAAGTTCCTGATAGATTTTTCCATTTATAAAGGTGCTAAGACAAAAGTGATACAAAGGTTACACAATGCTGTTGGAACTCTGATTTCTAACACATAGACAACACTGCAGAGACCAAGCACCTGATTAATGTCTTTGCAGTCACAATGAAGACGTGGATTGTCAGAAAAGGCAAATATTACGTAAAATAAAAGCCCTCAAAAAAGACAGGATTCTATGTATTGAAGTAACCTTCAGACGCAAAGGAACCCAGAATATGGAACTGATGGAAAATCAATCAGGGATCCTTTTAAGCTACTTTTATGAGCTTGTGCAGTAATATACTACACATGATGAGTAAAGAAGGCAGAATCAGTTATTTTGGAGCTACATCTTATGAAGTACCTTTTCACAAGGGTCTCCTTTCAAAAAGACAAAAAAAGAAAAATTAAACAAACCTTTAACACATGTTGGTTTGCTGACAGTGTTCTTTGATCCTAGTCCTAATTGGCCCCAGTTGTTACTGCCAAACATATATAGTTTACCATTCCCTGAAAAAAAATGCGCAGTCAGAATCCATACAAGTGTTTGAATGCCTTATACAAGACAAGATGGTCATTCACACACTATGCTATTTATTACTTCCTTTTTAATGCAAGGTTTAAGATTTGGCAATTCAATACTTAAGTGCAAACAATAATTAATGTCCTTATGATTTTTCAGTACAAAAGTAGTAATTGCATTGTTTAAGTAAGAAATCCCCAGCCAGAAGAAGGGACAAAAAGCAGAACAAACATCCTCTCCTTTAATTACAGCACAGATAAAGTGCTCTTCAGAAAATAAAATGTTGTACTCTGGACAGACCCTGCAGTTCAGAACTCACAGTATCTATAGGCCTACTTATAAAATAACAGCACATTTAACTGAGCACCCACATCTTTTACCCCAAAGACAGGAATGAATAATGCAGCTACATAATTAATACAAACACAAATTTGTAATATTCAGCTTATTTTAGTGCTTGGGGGGGGCTATTTCTTTTACTGCTAAATGTCTTCTCTTAAAATGATTTACAAATCTGCACTTCTAAAGAACATAGTTTCTGATAAATTTTCCAATGTGTTCGCAAATTGTATTAATTTGTTACTTTGCGTATAAATAAGCAATGCATAATAACACCATCCAGTCAGGCAGTTTTGTAAACCTAACTGCAAACATTCAATTACAAACCTTCAACAGGAACAATGCTAGAATCGTATTTCAGAAACTGGTATGACGTGTCATTGAACTGACAATACCTTAATATGAATTAATTTCTTTTCATTTTTTAAATTACCTTTTGTAAAGCTGTGAAGTTCACACCCAAAGATAAAACCCTTGTTCCAACAGACATCTTTGCAAAACAATAGAAACAGATTTGTAAAAAAAAACCCCACCTTTTACAACTGGTAAAAGGAGTTTCTTTACTTTTGATGAAGGTCTGCAGAGCTTTGTGAGTTAAGACTCCATCACAAGGCTGTCACGTGAATACACTTGGACACCCTAGCCATCAACAATTATCACATGATCTCAATGCATAACAGCAATTCCACGTAATAATGCCAAAACATTATGATTGTTTGTACTTCAGTAGTGTAGGTTCCCAGTGAAGGTTCTGAATGTGATTTACAGACTTCGAAATATGATATTGAAATGTTTAAAATATAACCAAAATACTCTGTTAAAAAAAAATTCATTTATTTTCTTAAATATAACCGCATAGTNAAAAAAAAAAACAAAAAAAAAAAAAACAAACCACCAGCAACTAACAATAATTAGTATCCAAAGTCCCAATCAAATTGTTAGATTTGACAATTTTTCGAACATGGGGCTATGCGTCAATATTATGTCCTTCCAAGAAAGCTGGAAGGGAAGAAAGTCTGAGGTCAAGTCTATGCTAATGCACTACTAATAGCATTTATATCACCATCCTGATTTTGACAATGCAATCATGTCAAAACACATGCAGAGCTGTCTGTCACCAAGAGCAAAATGCACCTTAACAGAAAGAATTTTTATTAGTAAATGGCTTCCTACATTGGTATATGCTTCCCTGTATCCTTGGTTTACACTTTTTAACTGCCTTTATAAGACCGTAGTACTCCTGTGGAATATGATGCCAAGCACATTCTCTTTTATTCATTCAAAATTCCAACAGGTCATGCTTTTCATCCTATAATATGCTGTTTCTTATACCAGTCTTTAAATTCTCAGGCATAGCTTTGTAAGTCAAGGAGCTTAATAGATGAGAGGAATCTTTTTACATTCTTTTACAACTGAGTGACAGCCTTTTATAATTTCAGGCTTCCAACATCTAGCAGTGTAACAGAAAATGAGAAAACTGAGAAACAGGTAATTTAGACAGTGAATGAAAACTAACAGGCACTACAGAGAAACCTAAACAAATGCCTGTAATGAACCAACATTTCTGGGTCTGTACAGCAAATCAGGTTTTGGAACAGACATGATGCAATCTAAGCTGGCCAGGAAACATGACAGAATTTTGTATGCAAAAGGCCCTATTTTCATAATTGCATACTGAGATATCTCCAGTCATCACCACAGATGCACTGAAGTGAGAACTAATTCAACAGCAGACAAATAGGCAAGGATCATATTTCAAAACTTTGCAAGTTTTGAAATATGCTCTTGTCTTTTTGCTTCCACTTAGGTGCTGACATACAGAGATTGTGACTATCTGCCATCTGGAACGGCTGGCAGAAGACAGGTCCGGCAGAGTAAGATTATGACTCTGGGCAGCAGAAGGGAAACAATAGGATATAAAGAAAGGGACTACTAGGATTGTTTTCGTGATGAAAACATACTTCCAACACCAGCCTCCACCTTCATCCTCATGCAAGACCAGAGTATTTCTCCAAAGTATGCATGCATTGGCTTATCACCAGCAGATGTTTCACCAACATTAATTCAGGGCTATTAGGGAAGCCACAAGATGCTTACATCTTTAGGAACAGAGGATTCTGTGAGACACTTCAGGAAGAGAGTGTCTCCTAAGCAGTACCTTTCTCATGAGTAGCTGCTATCACAACTGTGATTCCTGGGATCCCCATCTGTCATGTGCTCCCCTGGTTCATGAAGTGCTACTAAAGGCATTCATTCAACAGCTGGGAAATACCAGCTGAAATCCTCAACATGCTTCATGATAATAGCAGGCAGCCAAGTATTCTTATCACCCCTGTTTAAAGGTATGTTTTACATATTCCTCCCCTCGCTTTCTAAATTATATTAGTGTAGGAGGGAAATAAAATGGAGAGACAATCTACAGACTTTCAGCATTTATCACAAGATTCTATCGAGAAGCTATGTCTGAAGAAAACTTAAAAGGTAGTATTTTGGACAGAGTATCATATGCCAGGCACCATGATTTTTTGTATTTATTTGTGCTATTTTATGAATAAACTATGTTAACAGTTCGTTTAAAATTCATATACCATTCAAATAAATCTCATGAAAATGGGAATGACATCAGTTTTGTTAGGCAAATCACGATATTCTCAAAATAAAAGCTTTATTGGGCAATAAGAACAGTCATGCTTAGGACATTTAGCATCACACAAACCAAAACAGCACAGTATGTTGCCTGTTCCTACACATATCAAAGATCAACACAAAGGTGTACTAATCTTTCTCATTTTCCCCTTGTAGCTGATGTAAAAGACAGTGTGCCATGTTCTGATGGCCTGCTGGTAGGCAGAAAGAATAGAAGGAATCTGGTATCCAAAGACCTGGAGAGATTCCAAGGTCTCTTTGGTGTAAATTGTTGAACGTTTAATGCCTTTACAAAACTTGAAATTATGAGCACACTATCTTGTTGCCGTTCCATATGCACCTCTTTTCACTCCTACTTGATAACTTCTTTCTTTCCTTCTACCCTCCTGCACTGGGGGCTTCAATTCTCTCCAGAGCTGAGTTCAGAAAATGTGTCTTCTGTCATCACCATTTCCCCCCTTGTGATCAGGATCAGTCTCTTTGATCAAATGTGGGCAAGCTGCCTAGGATACTCTAATCAAGGCAAATAAACAATAAGACAGCTGTTAACTTTAAGACTTTCGTAGAAAAGAAAATTAACATAAAGGTATTGGGAGATTATTCTTAAAAATATGTGTAATGTCACTTATTTCACACCAGCTCCCAACAGGATGAATAAATTTCTTTCCAAAGCCTGTAGTTATAAAAGATGCAGGGAGTGGACTGTCAGCATTCTTGGGCCAAAAAATATAGAAATGGGGCAAGAAACATTATTAAGAACATTAGAAGTGATGCTGGAAAATAATACTGCTCATGACTGTGCTAAAGAACTAAAGAAGACAACTGCTTAAAAGAATTCCTGCTTGAACATTTTAATGAAGATTGTGCTAAAGGTAGAGAGCAAATGAATAAAGAAACACAAATTTGGATCCCAAACTCCAAAACTGGAGGAGAAAATGTTTTTCTGACTAGCTCAGCAAGCAAACTTAAAGTCAGCAAGTAACTATCACTTCCTATTCCAACATACACCCACAGTATGTAAATAAAATTCTGGACTGTAACTCCTGACCTAGAAAGCCAAAGAACAGTGTGTTTTATATTTACTTTACACTTTTATTCCTAAAAGTCATATGGGAATATTGATGCCGGATTAGATTAAAGAAGTATTTGAAAATTTCTGAATATTTTGTTTGAATGCTAAATATTAGTTCCTGTACAGTTTCTTCATTTGCATTCAGTCAAGATTCAGTGCTGGATGTAGCTGTCTCTCCTGCCCAAAACTAGCTTTAAGGAAAGTTTTGTATCAGTTTGGGTGATTGTTTTACTTATGATTATTGAGACATGTTAGTGTAAAACTGATATATTTCTATCAGATTTGAATCTACTTCATATTTCCACTGTCCCTTACATACATTAGTCCCACTACCTCTTCCAGGGGGTGGAAAAAAAAGGAGGGTGGAATTTTGTGACCTGTAAATAAAGACTGAAAATAAAATTAAACATGCATTAACACACACCTGCTTGAAATACTTTTCCTTTCTCAGTGATGCTTGTCTTTTATCTCTTCCAGGTCAGGTTCAGCTGGATTTCAAGAAGCTCCCGGATTCACACAAGGTCTGTACCCTTCTCAATAAACTCATTATCAGCATGCACTTCTGAAGCTTTTATTCCAGGTGTTATTGCAGTTCAATGTCATTCACCAAGGGCTGTAATTCCACTGTATTATCCAACACCATCTAACAGCAGAAATGTGCGGTGCACACGGGCTTGCACAGGTGTGAAGAACAAATGAGGGACAAAGATTTTCTGTTTCCCTTCTTCACTTTTTTGTACAACTCCTGCAGTTTCTCTACCTTTGCTCGTCGTTGATCAGTATTTTACCCTCTTTGCCTCTACTTTACAATGTCCCAAAAAACCTTTTGGTACCAAAGAAATTTTGTACTCATGCTTCTACAGTTCCTTCTCCTCAAAAGCTTTGAGAAAATAAAGATCTGATTATCTAGAAGTTTCCCTGGTGACATATCTGCACACTACAACAGCAAAAGCCAGCTACAGAGACATTTTTGAAACATGCTGTATATATTAAAATAACAGGGAGAAGGGGAGATAGTAGAGAAACAGTGCTGCATGCAAACCTATGCAAGTTGACTTCTTCAAAAGCTTTATCTAAGTGGCCACTATTACAGTGACAAGGGAATTAGGAGATTGTTACTAATTAGGGTAGTAGTGCTGGCACAGGCACATGCTGAGGGAACTCAAGGATGCAATTTAAATTGACTAGTCCAAACTGAGAATTACACTAGCATTACCTCAAACTGGGTGTGGCCATACAAAAGGATATATTGAAAAAAATTTCAACAGGAAAATTTCACAGTGCCCCAGGTTACATTCTGATTAATTTTATGCAACAGGCAATTTAATAGAACTGGTTCAATCCAAGAAAAAGTGTCAAGTTTTGTTCAAAACACAAACTATTAATGGATAATTCATCTGCTATGAAGTTAGGCTTGAAAAATTCATTGTATAATTTCACTTCAAGATATTCTGCAGTCCACAAAGTCTATACTCTTCTTTTATCATGCCTGGAATTGTTCATTCTAAAAATCCAGCATCTTCAACTTTGCTTGGGGACACAGCAAGAAACTCTCAAGAAATTATTTAATGAGCAATGACCAATTGGGCACTGACGAGGAATAAATATATTCCAATAAAAAAGTCCTGAAAAGATGCATACAAATTTCATAACAACAAAGTCTTATTATCTATCAGCAGTTGATTGTCAATCCAGTCGACACACATGCTCATCAACAAAAGAGTAGTTCCTTCCACATAAAATAAATCGAACAAGTTCTTCAATGAGTATTGCTTCCATCATTTCAAATAAATGAAAACGAACATAAATACTGCTCACTGTATTGCATCTGAGCTTCTTTGAATGTTTTTTGCAATTTATTTTTGATTTTAGCAGGATTTTCTGAAGTTTTTTGTATTGCTCTTTCAAGGGTTATTTTCAGTTGACAGTTAACAGTAATTCAAATCCAAATTTCAGAGATACAATTTTATCTATTGTTTCAGGCAGATACCTACTGAACTTGTTGACTGTGTTCAGCAGATACTATTTACTTCCATGATACAAGCCTCTACACTTAAGATTACCTGCTAAATACTGTCAGATTCACAGGAAACATTCAAGCTGAACAAAGTCATGCTTACTTTAAATCCAGTGTGATACATTCAGTTATTATAGATTCACTCACAACAGTTCTCGGGCATGTCTTGTGAAAATCTTCAGTGACCTCACACTAACTTCAAAGGCATTCGGTAGCCCCCACAGAAGAGTACCCCCTCCTTTCCACAACCCGATTATATTATATATTACCTCAGGATTCAAATAAGAATCATAACTTTCCAAGCTGTGCAAATATATAACCTTTTATCATATACTCCATTTCCAATACTGACCTGTAACAATAGCAGTATGTTCATCTCCGCATGATATATGTACAGGCTTGTCATTTTTGAACCAGAACTTGCTAGGAATATCTTCTGCAAATTTGCTTTTTCCAAATGTGAAAACAGCACCTGATTCTAAAATACAAAAAGACAATGTCAATATTAGTGAAAACAAATTTTGCCTCATATATTTTGAAATAGTCATTTCCTATTAATTCAATTGCACATTTTAGTTTCCCATCTTTTTCTATATTTAAAAAATGGCTGAAGCATTTTCTTCTATTCTGTTTTCCCAAGACTACTTCATTTTCAGGTGCACATTTTAGTCCTTCAGATTCTTCTTAACTTCCATGAATTTCCCAATAGAATACATATTGTTGCTGGTATATTGTGTTCTGAGGATACTGTATTGGGTTTGCATGGCAAGGTTTTGGCAGCGGGGGGGCTACAGGGGTGGCTTCTGTGAGAAGCTGCTAGAAGCTTCCCCTGTTTCTGATAGAGCCAATGCCAGCCGGCTCCAGGACGGACCCACTACTGGCCAAGGATGAGCCCATTAGCGACGGTGTTAGCGCCTCTGGGATAACCTGTTTAAGAAGGGGGAAAAACTGCTGTTCAACAGCAGCCGGGAGAGAGAAGTGAGAGTATGAGAGAGAGACAACTTGCAGACACCGAGGTCAGTGAAGAAGGAGGAGGAGGAGGTCCTCCAGGCGCTGGAGCCGAAATTCCCCTGCAGCCCCTGGAGAAGACCATGGTGAGGCAGGCTGTCCCCCTGCAGCCCATGGAGGTCCACGGTGGAGCAGATATCCACCAGCAGCCCRTGGAGGACCCCACGCCRRAGCAGGTGGRTGCCCRAAGGAGGCTGTGRCCCYGTGGGAAGCCCATGCTGGAGCAGGCTCCTGGCAGGACCTGTGGACCYRTGGAGAGAGGAGCCCACGCTGGAGCAGGTTTGCTGGCAGGACTTGTGACCCCGTGGGGGACCCACGCTGGAGCAGTCTGTTCCTGAAGGACTGCACCCCATGGAAAGGACACATGCTGGAGCAGTTCGTGGAGGACTGTCTCCCATGGGAGGGACCCCACGCTGGAGCAGGGGAAGAGTGTGAGGAGGAAGGAGCAGCAGAGACAGCGTGTGATGAACTGGCCACAACCCCCATCCCCGTGCGCCGCTCGGGGGGAGGTGGTAGAGAAAATCGGGAGTGAAGTTGAGCCCGGGAAGAAGACACGGGTGGGGGGAAAGTATTTTAAGATTTGGTTTTATTTCTCATTACCCTATCCTGACTTTTGATTGGCAATAAATTAAATTAATTTCCTCAAGTTGAGTCTGTTTTGCCCATGATGGTAACTGTGAGTGATCTCCCTGTCCTGATCTCGACCCATGAGCCTTTCATTGTATTCTTCTCCCCCTGCCCAGCTGAGGAGGAGGAGTGATAGAGCAGCTTGGTGGGCACCTGGCATCCAGCCAAGGTCAACCCACCACAGATACAATAATTTATTTTAAAGTACACTAATGTACTTTATCACTATCCTCTAAGAAAAACTACTAGGGGCGTTAAAGAAAGAAAAAAGAACTCTGAATAACTGCCCTCAGAAAGTGAAATAAAAAGCTCATTCTGAAAGCAGGTCGAGACAAAGAGTTCTCACTTACGTTTATACTTGAATTCAAAGAGGTTTTCCAAATTGGATTAGAGACACACATACACACTGTAAAGAGGTGACAGGCTCCAAACTGACCACTCTTCCTCACCTATCTGAAAAGATACATGTGCTCTAAAAATGGCCCCCTAAAATTAAAACTCTTAGCCTTCAAAACATGGGTTGGCACAACTGCCTTTGATCATAAGACCATGATCTAAAAAATTCAAACAAAAACACCCGCCAAAAAATCCAGACAACTCTTCCACCCTTGTAATCTGTCTAGTTTTCTCAATTCTTCCCCCTTTCAAGAGTGTCAGCACTGTTGGTTTAAAACATAAACCCTTAACTACTGATTCACCTTTTGGTCAAGCATGTGGCTTGACACAGAAAATACTAATTCTACTGGAAAATAAATGACCTCACAAGTTAAATAATTTGCCAAAAGCCATGCAGACAATGTGGCAAAGCACAATTAGATCTCCTATTTTAAAATGTCAAAACTTGTGCTTTAAGCATAGAATCATTCTTTGGAAAAGAAAACAAAGAAAAAAAAAACCTTTTCTTTGCAGTCTTTCTATTAACATGTAAGCTATGATAGCACAAATACACAAAGTCACATTAGACTGCTTCCATAAAATTATATGTAATTTGATAGCAACATTCTTTCATTGAAAATACACTGAGATGCTTCATTCTCACCAATACTCTGCACCCCAGCTCCAAAACCCAAAGGTCTTTCTTAAACTGTAAATCTGATATTCATTTTGAAATGATTCTTTAATGCACAAGTTTCCCATATTTGCAAATGACGTATTATTTTATGCACCATATTCAGCAGACATGTATAGAATTGTACGTACTACCTCTCTAGATGTGCTTCACTGTTTTATTAAAAACAAGCCTTTGTCCAGTCAAATGAAAGAAAGGGTTGAATTTTTCTCATTTTATGTAGACACACCTACAACCATAGACATCCTAAAAGGCATCTGAAAACATGCTTTTGTTTTAAGTTTTAATCTCCAGCCAGCCACGCTGCATATTTGACCATGATTACAGCGATGCCTTTGGCACTTGTGCCAAAGCAGAGCTCTCTGGTTCATTTCTTTTTCTTTCAGAAGAATTCACATGAAAATATATATATATTCTTAATTCAACATTGTCCTGGTTTTGGCTGGGATAGAATTAATTTTCTTTCTAGTAGTTGGTATAGTGCTATGTTTTGGATTTAGTATAAGAAGAATGTTGATAACACACTAATGTTTTTAGTTGTTGCTAGGTAGCCTACTTCCCAAGGACTTTTCAGCTCACATGCTCTGTGAGGTGCACAAGAAGCTGGGAGGGAGCATAGCCAGGACAGCTAGGCCAGCTGGCCAATGGGGTATTCCATACCATATGATGTCATGCTCAGCATATAAGGCTGGGGGAAGAAGAAGGAAGTGGGGGATGTTCGGGGTGATGGTGCTTGTCTTCCCAAGTAACCGTTACGCGTGATGGAGCCCTGCTTTCCTGGAGATGGCTCAACACCTGCCTGCCCATGGGAAGTAGTGAAGGAATTCCTTGTTTTGCTTTGCTTGCGTGCGCGGCTTTTGCTTTCTCTATTAAACTGTCTTTATCTCAACCCACGAGTTTTCTCACTTTTACCCTTCCGATTCTCTCCCCCATCCCACCTGGGGGAGAGTGAGTGAGCGGCTGTGTGGGGCTTAGGTGCCAGCTGGGCTTAAACCACGACAAACATATATCAAAAATCAGACAATTTACTTTACAAATGTCCTTCCTACCTCATTAATTTCATAACTGAAACCTAAGCCATCAGTTTGGAAATTAGATCCTACCAATTAATAAAATTAAATCCCACAGAACATCAATGAGGTTTTTGCTGTCTCGGCCTCGAGCAAATGTTTAAAAGTTACTGTAGGTCAAACCACGGACGCAAACGCATTTATTAACTGAAAAAACCTGCCTGCTTAACACTGCACCACTATACCATGCCGGTGACGACATCAAGGTTGCCCCTGTCTAATCTCTGACGTCAGCGGACGTATTTCTCCCCAGACGCCGGAAGACACCGGCCCGAGCCGGCGGCCCACAGCCCGGCGCCACGCCGCGGGCACCCGCACTCGCCGGCCGGAGGGAGCCGGGCGCGGCCGAGAAGTGCAGAGCGGGGCGACCAGGGGCCGCGGCCGCACGCCGGGGCCGGCAGGCGGCCGTTGGGCCGCCGGTGATGGCGCCCAGCGCCGCCGTGGTGCGGGAAGGTGGCAGGGACCGCCACAGGCGGACGAGGTCCCCCCCACCCGCCCCGCAGCCCGCAGCTCCGTCCCCTGTGAGGGACCGGCACCACTCACCGGGCACCGGCAGCTCGTCCTCCTCGGCGGGCTCGGCCATGGCAGCTGGCGGCGGGCGGCCGCCCCCGCGCCCCATGCACCGCGGCGCCGGGCTGCCGGAAGTAAACAGAGGCCCTGCCACGGGCAACGGCCATAGAGAGCGGCGCGGCGCGGCACAGCGCGGCGCCTCCCAGCCCGCCGATGAGGCCAGCCGCCGGGAGGAGGCCCTGCCGGAGGGCTGGAGTCGGGGGGGGGTGAGCGCCCCCTGGCGGCCGGCGGTGGGCCTGGCGGCGGGGCAGGGCGATCAGCGGGGACCTGCCGTTCCCGCCCCGCCATCTTAAAGTTCACTTGAGCTGCCGGTGGTCTGTCAGTGCCTCCGCATGTACGGGGGCTCACGGGCCACAGCACGCCAGACGGGGGCTCACSGGTGCTGAAAAGAGGGGAGAATCACCTCCCTTGAAGGCCCCCTGCGAGTCTCATCTCCAGCAGAGCTTTGCTTTCCTGACACCATCCCTACATGGCCGGGCATCGTTTCTGAGTCCCTCCTCTGTAGCGTGTCCCTGCCACCAGCTCCCAAAGCAGCCATCTCTCTCCGGAGCTCTGCCTTGAGCTCCCTGCTTAGCCAAGGCAGGCTCCTGATATGTCTGCTTGCTTTGCTGAGTGCTTGGAGGGGCTGCCCTGCCTCAGATGGGTGGACAGAACATAACTCTCAAACTTTGTCACTACTGGGATTCTGCTGTCCTAAAAGACAATCTTCCTCTGTTTGGTGGTCTCTGTGGTTCACCAGGATGTCCCTGTAAAGTCTTCTGATCGAATGCATGAGAAGACGTTCAATCTTCCACCTAGCCCCTAAGGGACACTCTAGGTGATGGCAGTTGTGCAGACCCCACTGGAATAAGGCCAGGGGCTTGTAGCCTTTTCACTATGTTTAATGTGCGCTCCCAAACTCCCAGTGGAGCTTCCCCCCCCCCAAAAAAAAATCTATGGTCATTTATGGATTTCCATTTCCTTGCTATTCCTGTGTGTTTCGGATACGCCAGGTCATCATCCCTTGCCGAAAGAAAAAGGTCTTGCTTTCAGGATGATGTACTGCAATAGAGGCTGCAGCTGGCAGTCTGGACAACCAATTTAAGCCTTGTTTTATGCAGAGTTTAATCAATACAGTTCTTGGTGCATAAGATGAGGTATCCATGTAAGTACACACAAAGAAGGGTGGCCATATTTTCAAAAGTGACCAGAAAGTCTTTGTGATTTTTGCACCTATGTGAGGCAGGGATTTAATCTCTTTGAACCCCATTGTCCCTTTGATGCTTTCTGCCCTAACTGCTTCTCCTAAGTCTGGAGCGAGGGGATATCCAGCAAAAGCTGTTCAAAATAAAACTGAACAAACATTGTTCCACAAAATGATGCATACTGTGGATGCCAGGAATATAAAAGGGTTATGAAGGGATTAGACAGATTCATGGGAAGAAGGTGTCAGCAACAGGGTTTTGGTTTCTATGACTGTGAGATCCTATTTGAAGATCAACATCTGGTTGGGAGAGATGGGAGCCACCTCACTAAGTGGGACAAATGTTTCTCTGCCAGTAGGATGGCTGATCTGGTAAGGATGTCTTTGAACAAGGAATGATGGGAGAATGAAAGTTACCAGCAGTGCCTGCAAGTGGCCAGATGCTGAGCTCCTGGAAGTCGTCGTTGGCCACCACAGACTGCAGGATGGATTGGAGAGGCTTATAGAGTGGGTGTTTGGCTTTGGTTTTGAACAACCACTGCATGCACATGGAGCAGAAGTAGTGTTGGCAGGGGTCCAGTTATGCCACATTGTCCCAGATGTCCAGGCAGACATGTACCACTGGAAGATGCAGCTGTGGGCATGGCGGGGTGCAGCAGGTTGGACAGAGCTGGAGGGGAGGAGCTGCTCCCCCTCTGAGGTGCCCCAGCTGCTGAAGCCCCACTCTGCAAAAGAGAGGCACCAAGGTCAGGCCCTTCCTTGGGCCAGGAGGCCAGGGAGCGGGTGAGCTGGGAAAGAAAACATCCAAAGATGTTTTTTTTCGTGTTGAAAGGAAGCAGCATTGGCACTATTGCTGCACCACCCCACAGCCACTGCTGCATAAATGCTTTCCTTTCCTTTCCCTACACTGACTGCTGCTTCCCCTCAAGAAAGGAGGTGTCAAGGGTCAGTCTCCTGCCAGCTCAGCGGGGACAGAGGCCTTATGTTCATATTAGATGACTATATCAATATCATTCCTTTATCCTAATCTACTTTTTTCTTAGACTACATTATTCTCTCTTCACCAGTGTGTCTCAACCCATGTGCTACTGTTGCTCCATTTTCAACACCAAGCCCTGGAATATAGCAATATGCCAAACCAATTCAATCCTGATTTCAGCATTGAAGCATTTTATGGTGTTGAGATGAGTGAGTCAGTTTTTCACATGGTAGCACATTGAGCCCTGGCAGCCCCAGGGACAGCTAGCAGGAATGGGGAGTGGCTCTAGGGCTCCACACTGAGAGATGCTGCTGTCACCCCAAAGGTAAGAGAAGTACATCGCACCAACAGCAATGCCAACACTGGTCTGATTCTCCCTCCTGCCTGGAGCTGCTGCTCGCTCACAGGAGCTTATGAGGGAATTGGTCCACATGGGAACTGGGTTTGGGCAGTCCCTGTCCAGGGACAACCTGACAAAGGGGCACTGGCACTGTCCCCTCCCTGCAGAGCTGCAGGATGAGATTGGGAGTCTTGGCACCTAGACCACCTTTCCTTTCCCCGCTGTCTTTTCTCTTGGGTACCACTAGGGACACATGCTCAGTCCCCAGGAGCTGGGCTTCAAGTCATTTCCCAGAGAAGGTCAACCAAGGGGGAAACCGTGGCCTGACTTTCTTCTCTATATGCAGTTCTTCTTTCATTCCCATTAATTTCCATTGGGTTTTGCTTCTCCCTGACATTTCCCTTGGCAACTGCTGTTTTCCAAGTATCTCACAGTTGGCTTGGCATGAGGGTTCCTGAACAAATCCTACCAAGAGCTATCACCCTGCCTTTCACGTCAGTCTCTTTCTGGGGAAGTCAAACTTTTTTTTTTTTTTAATGTGTTTTAATTATATCATCCTCACATTGCAATTTCAACATATTGCCATATCTGATAGGTATGCCATCACCTTGATTTAGACAAGTACGCTTCTCCTTACACAGAGGAGGAAATGAGAAAGTAATGGCCATATTTCCAAACTGCCTACAGTGCAGATGGCATAAAATCTTATCTGACAATTATATTTGAAGGTAGAAATTTAAATGAAATCACTTTAGTATTTGGCAATTGACCAACATCATATTATACAGCAAGCAATTTAATGTAAGGAGATATGCAGGCCGCAATATTCAAGTTTCTGGGCCTCACCGAGGGCTGTTTAATGCTACCATAGCACAACTGAAAATTTGATCTGAAAGAACCCCAGCAATACATACATTTTCTAGTGTAGCCCTTCTCCATTTTTCTCAGGGCCCCGAGAGCACAAATAAGCCTTAATGGCCCTGCCCAGCCCGACACCCGTGGGCCCAGGACCCTCATGTTGGCTCAGCGCGGGGCCATCGGTCCCTACCCAGGCTGTGCTAGGGCCGGGGAGCCCCCACGGTCGCCATCCCATCCCCGGGGGAGCCGCCCCGCTCGTGCTGCGCCCTGATAAATCTTTTTTTGCCTTCTTCTGCTAGCGCATGCTCCTGTACAAATATTTAACAAACACAAAGTTGCTACGAAATGGTATTGACACAGGTATGATATGATGGCCCCACACAGAAGAGCACGAACTGCAGGCGGTGCAATGGGCCCTGTGAGAAATCCCTATCTGTAGAGTTTGACCACGGAAAAGCTTCAGCGTCAGCCCCCGCCAGGCCCGGCCCTGGCTGGGGCAGCCAAAGCAAAGACTTTGGTTCTTGGTTTTCCCTCATTTGCAGAGCAGCGCAGCTCGCGCTCTGCTTCCTACACCTCCGTTTCTGTTAACTTCGTTTGCGGGACTGAGAGAAGTCTAATGCGAGAAGAAGATGCTGTTTAACATGAGGAACTTCTTCAGTACTGCAAAACTAACACAGACCAGCAAGCAGCTGCTGCGACATTTTTGGTAAGATCCTATAGTTTTTTCTGGCGTTCAGTGCCATTTAGTCAGAAACCTGGAGACAAAAGCAGTTGAATCCTGTGAAGGAGTGAGTGTTTCAGAGAAAGGCACTTTTTTTCGCAGTTTTAATGCCCTTTTGCCTCCTGAGGTAGCAAGCTCAGCATCTTCGGGAGATTGGAGGATTTTCCCTTTTAATGTTTGTGAAATGCTGTTAATTCTTTCTGTGCGATTTAGCAGCAAAGTCAAGAAGGAATGTTTCTTCTTGAGGTCAGTGTACACTGCAGGTACTGTAATCAACAAATAGCTATCTGAATAAAGTACAGGAAATTCTTATGCATTTAGACAATTATCATGGCCAATACTGGGGGGGAAATTCTCTCCCTCAAGCTGCAAGGTGAATCTCCGCATTGGTATTTTTTTGTCTCTGTATACACTGGAGGCGTGCAGGAAAAGCATGATGTGATACAACATTCAAAGTTAACCAGGTAGACCTGGCTCTGTGACCTGGCTTTGGGTTCTTTCTTCAGCTGCATACACATGCCTGTCCCCCATGCCTTCAGAAAAGTACCTGTATGACAGTGTTTCAGTAAGCTGCTTCTCATGCTTGTCACATCTCCAGAATCAAGTTAAAATTAGTCTTGAAACTTAATTCCACACCTTCCTATGTTTTCATGTTGATGTCAATAAGAATAGCATTAACATCATTATGTAAAAAATGGTTAGTGCTAGAAAACAATATACAAGAATTTCACATTCACAGGAATCCTGATATGCAATACGTCATTTTTATTTATTGTTTCTGCATTACATCAGATGAAAACCAAATGTTTTCCAAGTTCTGTGATTTATTTGCTACAGTTTTAAAGTGGTCCTGAAGCCTGGGTGATAATTTTTTTTATGGATTTTGGATTTTCATTGCTGGCAATCGGTGGGAACTTTCTCTTGTTAGCAGAGATGACAGAAAAGCAAGTTTGGAAAACAACTGCAGTAAAGCTAGTTTTCCAATAAAGTCATCCAATTTGTTAAGCTCCGCACATAATGTTGTTTTTTATTTTTCGGGGTTTTTTTAACATTGTATCATAATGTTGGCATAAGCTACCACTGCTGTCTATGAGCATTACAAATTAAGCACACTGTGGTTGATACTGCAGGATAACCTAGTATCTACCAGTCTGTGCTAATAGTCCAAAGTAATTGCTATCTCTGCTCAGAAAGGAATAAGCCAACTGCTGGACCTTGCAATTCTGACTGTTACATTTTAACTTTGGTATGTTGTCTCATGCTCCTTCTCTGGAATTTATTTGTCCACTTCTGCCTCTCTTTCAGAGGCTGTGGACAACAGGGAAGGGAGCGCATTTCTTCAAGGTCATAGCAATAAAACAGAATCATCATGGGAACACAGAGGTCAGGAGCAGACCTCTAGACCAACTTTCTGCTTGTAGCCTGACAACAGCATATGAGGTCAGCTATGTCTTTGCTTAGCCACGTCTTGAAAATCTCCAAGGATGGTAATTCCAAATCCTCTCTGGGTAACCAATTTCAGTGCTTCACTATCTACCAGTGCAGAAATCCATGGTGGATATTTCTCAGTCCACTTCTCAATAGTGCCAAGTGGTAAAACAAGACCCATGAACAGAAGTTCCTGTTTGTCAGGTTGAGATTAGACAATCTCTAACTCCCTGGAAGGAATTGTAGGCTGCAATTAGAAACTCAAGGAGCAGCGTCAAAGCTGCTCTGGAAACAATGCAGCAAAGGAGAGTAGAGTGACCAAGCAGCAAGCAATTGCATATATTTTAAAACAGGAAGTATTTTTTCATTCCCCCAAACTGGATAGAGTAGCAAATTCGTGTTCTGAAAACTAATAACAATAAAAAAGTCACAGTTATGAAACTAATTTCTTTCAGAATATTGATTATTTCATTGACGTTAGAGCCAATCCCTTGAATATCAACTAAGAGCCTTGGTATTCAAGGCCRGATTTCAGTAGCTTGCCTTGATAGGCTGTTTTTCATGCTATGGTGGAAGCTACCTCACCCATGAACGCCCAGCCTTTCTTATAATGTCAGGTATATTCTATTCTGCAACTGTGGAATATACAGGTACAGGAAATCATTTTGCTAGCTCTGTAACACCCACTTCAAATTCAAAAATGGGGCATTTGGATGCTTCCTAACTATTTCTAGGTGGTTTACGTCAGGTTGGAGACAAGCATGGGGACAGAAGGATAACACTTACAGCAAAATATGTAGCTTTATTTTACTAACGATTGTAATGCTGTGAAGATTAGTCTTTATGGCTTGGAAATGTGCATTATTATTTTAAATGCTACTGCCACAAATATTTATTACTGAAGTCACACATACAGTTTAGATTGTATTTCACTTAAGAATCAATTTTCAGAGACACTCTAAGAAAATACACAGGCAACATTACTCTAAACTTAGAAAAGAAGAAGTCCACTCCTTTATCTGCACAGTGCTACAGAGAAGTCCAGCCCTCCTGCAGACTGGGGGCCTGTGAAGAGACCGGACTCTGATGATGCACACTGATGGGAATCTTTGTGGTGCTTTGTGCTGAGCTTAGCGGTGGAGCCTCTGGCAGTCTGCATAATCTCTGGAGCACATTGCCCTGATATATGACAGCATATACTGAGTTCCAGCAGTATTAATCTGCAGGGCATCTGCATGGGCTACTTCTTCATATATTCTCCGTGTTTCTGCTGTTCCACATAATCCTTTTCACTGTGAAAAAGTCATCTTAGTAATGGCGGTGGTATAATGTGTATCTAAAGCACTTTTAAGGTGTCCAGAAGGAAAACATACAGCATTTAGATATCTTCAGTTAAAGAAAAAATTCTGCTACGTGATTTGAAAAGTCACGCAGTTTGTGCTGTGATGTCAAACAGACAGTAATAATGTGTGGTACTATTCCCTTAAGAGCTGCTCTCTTCCTCCAGTTTCAGTTGGAGCCTATGCCACAAAATTCTACAGAAAAAGTCTTTGCCTCCAGATTTAACTAATATAGCACCAAAATCTTTAGAAGCTGTAATAGGCCTATCCACTACCAGGGCTTTTATCCATTAGAATTAACAGAAAAATGAACAGAAATTCTATTCTTTCCCCCTGAATATTCCTAGCTGTGGCTTCAGGGCTTGGCAATTGGCAGGTGCTGTAACTGAGCCTGGCCACAGAGGTGAGCTAAAGGGAAGCCTACTTGGAAATACAAAAGTAGTAGCTGCATTCAGTCCATTTGTTTGCATTGCTTTGGTCTCCATTCCATCAGATCAGTCTAAAAATGCTGCCTTTAATTAAAAAAGACATGTTTAGCTTTTACCCATCCAAACCTTAGCAAGYGTACAGTGCAGGCTATGTTATGCTAAGGAGGGCTGTAGATACAGTGCCAGAGAAGGGGCTAAGCTGCCACTCTCCCTTATTAATCTTAAGCCTGTGAAAACATGGGCTTGGACGTGGCTTTCATTAAGACACCTCATCTAAGATAGAGGAAAATTGATCATGTAACTTCTGTGGGTGATTGTCAACATCCAATTTCATGTGATTCTGAAGTTGTAAATCTGGCTGGAGGCCAGAATACACTGAATAAATACACAGCACATGCCCAGAACTTCTCTTGTGTGGTAGGAGAACGACCAGAGCACATGGCTATTGTGTTGGGTTTTTTTACTCTCTTCCCCAGTGTAATCAGGAGATTTCATACACATTTATAGAAATGCCACCATTTGTATCGGTGGAGGTGGAACATGGCAAGCATCTACTCATCCACAAAGCAGGAAGAAAGGAGAAAGAGCACAAAGATCAGTTCCTCGTATTCTGTGCCCCCCAATGGGCAGCTTAGCGGTCTACGCATAAGCCATTTCACTAAGCCCTGAATGGCTTTGTGTATTTGGGTTTATTTGATTAGGCAGCATGCAGTCAAGTAATATGCATATCAGAAGGCAAAAGAAACTACATCCAATGTACAGTTTATAATACAATTTGAGACACTGTTATGGTGGTGATCGATATAGTGCATAGTGGCATGTTGTGTCTGTCTGACACTAATTAACACAGTCCATCAAGCTGATCCAGCTGGGTCAAATGAGGACAGCAGGAGAGATTTCAACTGCTTGCTCTTTGGCTTTAGCATGAGTACAATTTAGTGTCAAATGACAAAAAGCATGTATTTTTTGCTCTTTTGACACAGGTGTGGGCCACCAGCTCAAATGAATGTTCATCTGAAAGGTCGTGACCTCCTCACTCTACAGAACTACACAGCAGATGAGCTGAAGTATTTGCTGTGGATGGCCTCAGATTTGAAACAAAGGATAAAGCACAAAGGAGAGGTAAAATGCTTTAACCATCATTTAGGTCACTCAGATGTTGGAAATAAATATTGTTGTGAAGAGTATTAGGAATGAGCCATGCAACTGTCTTGTCCTAAACAACATCACCTGAGCTCTTAAATACTGTAAATCATGTGCAACAAATCAAACCGCCTTCCTGTAAAGTGTTTAGAGATATTCTTTAAATACTTCAGAGGACTCTGCAATTGAAAAGGTTAAACAGCTTTGCACAGCTAACTCCCTGTTGTCAGCTAACCCCATCCATCTACACATGGTGTACAGGCAGCACTAAATGTAGGAAATGAAAGACACTTCCCTACATGGGATTAAATTAGTATCAGAGTTCTCCTTAATGCTAGCTCAAATTGAGTGTCAAAATGCAGTTGCTTTTTGTCCCTAGAAACTTCTTTCCCTTTAACTTTTCCACTGCTAATAAATTCCTTGAAGGGCAGGAGAACAAAGCTATGGTTAAAAAACCACCTGTGTAATTTTTCTAATGCTGAATTAAAATGTGAAAGAAGTATTTCACACTGTAAAGTGTGTCATGACTATAAAATTGAAATGCCTTCAATTTTCATGTTCCAGTATTTGCCTTTGATGCAAGGAAAATCTTTGGCCATGATTTTTGAGAAGAGAAGCACAAGAACAAGATTATCTGCAGAAACAGGTAGGTCTGAGCAATGGCACGGTTGGATTTTATATGAAATTGTATACTGTGAGTATCTACTGAAAAACACTGCATAATTTTCTATTTAGCAAATTTCTGCTCAGGAGAAACCTCAAGTTTGAAAGCAAAAATAGGAAAAGAATGGTAGCTAATTGTGTTTCACCTTGCATATTAATGTCACAAGCACGTCGCTTTGGTCACTGAAATTTTGCCAGATCATTCCAAAACATGATAGATCAGAAATAAAGTAACAGGCAGAAGTAAGCATTTCTAGTGTAAGCTCCTAGTTGTACTGGCAAGATGCGCGTTTCCTAACATCTATTTTAGTAAGCATCACAAATTTAATTCTGTGCAAGCTCTAATAAATATTTTTCTAATGTATTATGCATTACCATTGTCACATTTCAGAGTATGTGTCTAGATTGGGAATCATAGTAATGCCTTGATATAAATTAGGGGAAAAAAAAATTAACATGATTACCTACAGGGGAAGATAACTTGATGGAGACTCCAGGGTATTAGCCTAATAAGGTCAGGCACTGGAACATTATTCTTTTAGGATACAGTCCTGCAAACACCAAAACACATACATATCTTTATTAACGTGGTAGTTGTTGTGAAGTCAATGTTCATTGAAGTCAATGAAGCACAATGAAATAAATCATTCATGTGCTTGCATGTCAGCAGGGAATAACTATGAGTTGGTGACTGTCTTATGGGTACATTTTTACACATTAAGGAAGGAGAAGCCTGCCCTTCTCACATTTAAGTTGACCCAGCATCCCTTAGGCTGACTTCTCCCTGGTGAAGGGACAGGAAACTTGTTGAGTATTCACATTTCTTTACAAGGTGTAAGGGAGAAGGTAAAAATAATGGAAGGAAGAAGCAGATATATTATCTGCAAGCATTTCTGAATTTGCCTTTGTATCCTCTCTCTGGCACAGCCATTTACCTGCTGATCCTGGTCGTTATGCAGACTTGTTGCTTTCTGTTTTCTCCAGATAAGCAGGACTTAGGAATGGGTTTCTCTTGTGTGCCCACTGCACCACTGAAAAGTACATGGCTCCATCCTCTTTGCACCCTCCCTTTAGGTATTGATGCACATTAGTAAGAGTCCCTCTGAGCCTTTCCTTCTCTAGGCTATGCAGTCCCAGCTCTCTCAGCTTTTCCTTGTATGAGAGATGCTCCAGTTTCTTAGTCATCTTCATGGCCCTTTGTTGACATGGACATACTGACTCTCTCCGATATGTCTATCATCTCTCTCGCATACTGAGGAGCCCAGAACTGGACACTCCAGGTGTGGCCTCATCAGTGCTGAATAAAGGGAAAGGATCACCTTGCTCCACCTGCTGGCAATACTTTGTCTAGTGGAGCCCAGGATACCATTCGCCACCTTGGCTGAAAAGGCACATTGCTGGCTCACGTTCAACTCGGTGTCCACCAGGACTCCCAGGTCCTTTTCTGCCAAGCTGCTTCCCAGCTGGGTGGCCCCCAGCATGTACTGGTGCATGGGGTTGTTATTCTTTGGGCACAGGACTTTGCACTTCTCCTTGCTGAACTTCATGGGGTTCCTGTCAGCCCATTTCTCCAGCCTGTCAAGGTCCCTCTGGATGGCAACACAATCCTCTGGCGTATCAGCCACTCCTCCCAGTTTTGTGTCATCAGCAAACTTGCTGAAAGCACGCTCTGCCCCATCATCCAGATCATTAATGAAGATGTTAAACAGGGCTGGACCCAGTATTGACCCCTGAGGGTCTGTCACTGTCCTCTAACTAGACTGCTAGTCACTGTCCTCTAACTACACTTTGCGCCACTGATCACCACCCTCTGGGCCTGGCCATTCAGCCAGTTTTCAACCCACCTCACTGCTCATCCAGCCTATACATCAACAGGTTGTCTATGAGGATCATCTGGGAGACAATGTCAAGGGCCATAATGAAGTCCAGGTAGACAATACCCACTGCTCTCCCCGCATCTACCAAGCCAGTCATTTCATCATAGAAGTTTATCAAGTTGGTCAAGCGTGACTTCCCCTCGGTGAAGCCATGTTGACTACTACTGATGATTTTCTTGTCCTTAATGTGTCTGGAAATGGTGTCCAGGATTAGCTGTTCCATCATCTTCCCAGGGATCGAGGTGAGGCTGACCGGCCTGTAATTCTCTGGTTCCTCCTTCTTGCCCTTCTTGAAGATAGGGGTGACATTTGCTTTCCTTCAGTCTTTGGGCACTTCTCACAGTCACCAAGATTGATCAAAGATTATCAAAACATTAATTTATAATGCATTGTAAGAGAACAGTTGACATTTGTGGCTTTTCCAACATACTATGCCTCTAAACTGTTTTATTCTGATGACATTGCAACTGTACTGAGTAATGTACAGCTCCTCGTGGTATAATTGATTGCTCCTTTACTCTCTTGAACAAATATAATCTTGTCCTAATGCATATTTCTGAAACCCATATTATTTTACCATTTCTAAGAGTAGTAGTGGTGTTGTAAGTTTAATGAAGAACTACAAGTACCTTCCATAGGGCATTGGGAAAGTAAATCCAGTTTTGTGGAGCCTACTAGATTTATTACTATCACTGGCTATTATACTGGAAAATGTGACATCTCTGCTATTATACTGGAAAATGTCATCTGTTTGCAGTCAGAATCCCATACCCATTCTGCATAAAATCTTGTGTACTTTTTGAAAACAAAGATATCCCACATGGTCATATATTACTTGTAAAATAAACATCCTCAGGCATGGCATAAAGGTGAATGCCCTGGTTTTGTTATAGCTTTGGTATAAAATATTCTGATTGTTGCTGATACTCTTAAAATATACAGCTGCAGTTACATTTTAGTGAACAAATTATAAATAAATCCAACCATTTCACAGATGCTGAATGGAGACAATATGTCACAATGTAGAAATGGAGAGGAGACAATACAGGCAGAAAAGCTCTCTATACCTTCTTTCGTTGTGCACTGGAACATAGAACAGTCTTAACAGCTTTACAGGGGTTCACTGCCACAGGCTTTAGTGGAATTACTCCCAACTCACTCCTCTTACAGAGTGGGGTGAGAGGAACATGATGTCCATGCCTGAAGACTACTACATACAGTCACAGAAATAATTGCATCAATTCATATGTTCCAATGTAGTGGGGATGGTATTACATGGCAGGAATACAGGGTCTGGTTTTTGTTGGAATGGCTAGTATTATTTAGCTTGGCCATGTCACAGAGAAGGCAAGAGTATTCTTTTAGCTTACTCTTCATTTAGAGGGGTAGCTTTAAAAAACTGCTTATCAGTTTTTAGATTTCTACTTTAGGAATATTCCTGTAACTGCTGCCTAAAAGAGTTCTTTGTTATCAGTCTAAAGTGAGAAATGCTTTCTAGATTGTATTCTTGGCAGGCAGTGAGGAAACTAACAAATCCAAATCCAGATGTCTTGAAATATAAAAAAAAGATCCTTCCTTTGAGTTTGAGAAGATGGCTGTGTATGTCTCCTGGTGATGGTGGGACAGCCCCACAACTGTGTATCCAACGTGTGAACAAGAGGATTCACTTTGGCCCACTTACCCAATGTAGCAGGGACAGGCTGGAATAGAGATTTAACCCATGTCTGTACAACCACCAGCACTCGTGTCCTACGTGAAAGAGTTTGCATAAGTGGGCTCAATAATGTGCCACAGCCTGAGGTATAAAACTGTCCATTTTTGAAAACTAACAGTAGTGAGAAGTGTGTACATGAGGTAATAATCTATTCTGGCTCTGCAGTATGAACATTTAATACTGTTTGTTGAAGATACCAAGTTTCATATAAACACTTAGCATGTGGCTTTGGATATGACCAGCTTGTGACAACAAAGAGGATTAGATCTCCCAGTTTAACACAGCAATCCAATGTGTGCTTATTTGCTGAATCGGTGCCTGCATATCTTCAAAAGTAATCATTTTTTTCTTTCTACTTCTTTCTACTTCTACTGTAGTCTGGATGAAAGAATCTGAAGCAAAGATTCYTCCTCTGCAACTATATACAAAGCTAGAGCACAGACCTCCTGTATATCCAGGTGGAAAATTTTGGATGGAAATACGTTCCCAGGCCCTGCACAGATGGCCAGTTCACAAGCAGAAAGCCCAACACATTAGGACTCTGCTGTGTACACAGACTCCAGGTGGTAGCTCCGACTGGGCTGCCTGACATCTGGCAATTCTGCATAAATGGCCAGATTCCTCTTTTTCTACCTAGGCATCATTTATAGAAAACAGAACGTGTCCATGGGAGCCTGCCTGGACTGTGAAGCATCTACCAAAGTGTATGCATTTAGAAGCCTAAAATGCAGAGCTGTTGTATTGTGTGGAATTTGTGGGGATAAATCACTGACATAATTGTATATGACTTCGGAAAAAAACACAGGAAGCTGGACAGGAAAAGTTACTACAAACGACATTTCATCCTTGAGGTCTTGACTTAAAAACTTGCATTGAATAGATAGGCTGTAATGTCTAGGCGACAGTTTGCATACACATTCCCATAAATATAGTGTTTGTGTCTGAGCTGCAGAGAGGGATGAAAAAGTACTTGAGGAAACCTAAACATTTTTCATGCCTTAATATAGAAATGCTTCTGAATAACCAAGAAAGGAGGGCAAAGCAACCAGCAAATGTATAGTGCTTTTCTAACAGCAAAAAGCAATAGTAGAGTAAGGGATGCTTCATTCTTAAAAGTTTGCTCTGTCTGACTCTAATCTTGTTGAGATTTGGAGCAATCCTTAATGATGACAAAGGGAAAGTAAAATCAGGCCCATTCAATAAAATGAGTATACGCTGGATGGACGGAGCAGAGATTTGCCCTTCAGGTGGGGTCTGGAGCATCACTATTTTTAATCTGACTTTTAAGGAAATGCATGCAGTCAAAAGGCAATGATTTGCCAGTATTATTTTTATCTATTGCCTTTTAAAGTCTAGAGACTGGCTGAACTGATGCAAAGTGGAAGACCTCACCTCAACCTTGCTGCTCGCATGGGATTGAGGTTAATAAGGGCTGCTCTGCGTGGGCCCCAGTTGTGGGGCCCAGGCCTGCCACCTGAACCTAGTTGCTTGGTTCTAGTTGCTTGGTTTCAGTGTTCAACCCTTTTTTGAAGAGCAGCTGTGGGATCAACTTTTTAATCTTTGTTAGGCCAGTACAAACATCAAGTTGAAGCTGCAGTCCTGGTGATGATGTCTGCAGTGCCATCTAATGGCTGCAGCCAGCCCAAACAGCTTTTAACCTTTTTTCCTTTTTTTTTTCTTTCCTCTTTTTTTCCTTTTTTTTAACAGCACGAAATTCGTTAGCACCTCCAAGAGATCACAGTTTGGCAGAGAAGTGGGGTCTCTGCTCTTGTGTGCTGTATGCAGCCTTTCTCTTCCTGACAATAAAAAAAAGATGGGCTTCCTTCTAGATTTTTATCACAGTAAAAGGCTTACTCCACTGCAGTGTTGTCTTGGCAAGGTTGGAGATTCTCTGGAAATTGCCTCCATCGTGGATATTAGTGACAGGGCAAGATCTCCCTGACAATTTCTCTACTAGAAGGGAGTTGTTCTTATGAGGAAAATCTTCCCCAGTGCACATAAGATGCCTTACAGGGCTCCCTACAGCCCAGTTCAAATCCTACACTTTGTATGTCCCCAGTTGTAGGACCCTGTGTCCTCTGCTAGGCTTATGCTAAACCATTCGTGACAGTTCACATAACAGCCGCCCTCAGGCTCAGTCCTCCCAATATGCATCCACCATGGACTTTACACTGAGATTCAGTGGAGGGAGGCCTTAGGCTTGAACCAGGCAAAGGCAGGGAGACTCAAGCGTTGGTGAAAAAAAGCTGTTTTCCTCCCTGTCTGTGTCAGCTGGTTGCTTGTGGTAGCTTTCCAGTGGTGGTGCAATGGAAATTAGGCAGGACAGAACGTGAGAGTTGCCCTTAGCATGTAATTTGTCTTTATACAAAACACTGTCCAGACACCTTTTAAGTTCCCCAGAGTGTTTTATATTCTTAAATCTTGCTCAGGTCTTTCCATGGTTTCCTGTTCAGGAATGGATTTCACTCTTCAGCCCTAATCCATCCAGTTCCTTGGCTCACCTTGTAAATTCCTAACTATTGCAGGGTGGAGGGATGCTGGCAGTGCCCGAGATCTTTCCTTTTCTCTCTGTCACATTATAATTTTTAAGGCACTTGGTCATTTGTGACGAAGCGCAGGTTTGTTAGAGTGTATGAGGAGACTTAGGACTTTCTATCTGAGTGAATACACTTGAAGCTTCTTGCAAGGATGTGGAATTACACCTAGTGACTCAGATGGCCCTTCTAGGATGCTAAGTCCCTTGAAGTAGAAATTCAGTGTGATGACTGGATTACCTAGCTCTTAACAGGGAGCCAYGGTGATGCTTTTGGCAATATGTAGCCTTACAGCTTGAATGACTGTTCCTATGAACACAGATCAGAACTCATGCCTAAGGATTTCAGCAAAGCATCACGTTTGAGTGGTTTTATTCCAAAATACATTTATTTGTGTCTTGTGTGTCAGACTTTAAGTGTTTTAAACATGTGGATGCCCTGCTGAGTTTTACTTTTATTGCTGTAAATGTCTTTTACATGAAGAAGATTTTGAATCTTGCCTGTAAATATGAGGTGCTGGTGTTTATTTTTTATTTATCCTCACTGTAGGATTTGCTCTTCTTGGAGGACATCCTTCCTTCCTTACAACACAGGACATACATCTGGGCACTAATGAGAGTCTCACAGATACAGCAAGGTTGGTAAAATGTCACTTCATTGATCACTATGTATTTGGTAGTTGATCAGGCTGAAACCTGTCTCACAGAATTTTGGAAGCTAAGATTTTCTTTCTGGAAAATGTCAGAAGGCACTCCAGATTTCTTAAATATTTACAGATCAGCTCACAGAATCTTTTCTGCAAACTTTTAAGAATGAAGCATCCCTTATTCTACTACTATAGTTCAATACACCATCATTCCATCCACTTTAGCCCTCCAAAACCTCTCACAACGAGAAATATTTTTATCAAATTTGGCTTATAGAGTGTTAATGAGAGTGACAGTCACACAACCTTAGTAGTATAGCTCCACTGATGACAGCACATATATTCAAACAAGACTAGAACCTTCTAGTTCTGTTGCTCTTCATGGAGCTATAAGTACAGCTGACTGACAAATCAAAAAACAAAATCAAAAAGCAAAGACTTTATTTATCCTAATTAGGCCAGCTGCTGGTGGGCCTTAGCCTACCTGCAGTGACAGGGTGGCTCTGATCCCCCTATTTCAGCAGCACCAACACTTTGCAGCCAGTTTCTGATTTCATGTGCCCTCCTCCGCAGCTGTACCCTCTGTCAGGACTGCTGTGGAGCCTGGGCTATGACATTGTTCTCTTACTGGCACCCTTGGAAGATCTTAAGTATGCCCAGTCCCACATGCATGCCGGGATGGGTAGCTAGCGGCCTATCCCCATTGCCATAGCAGGAAAGAACTGAGCTCAAGGTTTTTCTCCAGAGGATTCCCTCCGATGTTGCAGAAAGTACGCAGAACATGAGGTTATCTTTTGCAGGCGCTCTTGCTGTTTTTCATAGCACTCCGTGTATTAAAAACTCATCTGGCCTCAGAATTGTGCTGCTCTCTAGGCAGCCCTTTTGCAGCCTGAGGTTGATTCAGTCAGGCTCAGCTGTTGGAAGGTTAGTAGTGTCTGAAAGGTCCTTTTTGTTTTGGTGAAAGATATGCAGTGTCAAGCTCGTCAGGTTCAATTCAAAATATGCAGTCAGCCAGCTGAGGTTCTATTGCCTCAGCTGTATTCTATAGTTTTCACAGTCAGTGGGAGAGGTTGTTTGAGAACTATGTTGCTGTTCTCTCGGTGATGAAATCCAAGGAAAATGTAAGAAAAAGACCAAACATTTGAACATTTTAAGTTTTTCTTTCTTGCCTTTAACTACTGAAGTGGAAGACATGTGGGTGTTGATAGAAGAAAGTAAAAATTTCCATGTCTTGAGGCTTGAAAGTACTTAGCTCTCACTCCCTGCTAGATATGTAACTCTGCCAGTATCAAAGTAAGCTGCAACAATAGTGTTCAGATATTTCAACAAAAGTGTGTCCCACTGCCTTGCTTTAGTAACTACAAGTTTAGAAGGTTCAAAAATCGTGTAAACTTGTGGTCCTACAAAGGGAACAGATTAATCTGAGACTTAACAGTCAAGTCTGAGGTACATTAGGCCACTGTGGCCAGTGGCCACTGTGGCCAGTTCAACAGAGCTCATACACTGCCATAGGATTCAAATACATCCCCTCAAAAGAAATTCTTCATACATCATGGGACATCATAGCTCCAGTTTAAGCAGGACAGCTATAGCTTCATCAAAGTGTGCCATTTAAATGCTTCAGAGCACATGCATCCCTGCTACAACTCTATTGGCATGAGAGGTGGAGGATTTTTCAAGTCAAACATACATAGCTTACTATGTCATATTAAAGGTGAATGGGAAACATACCAAAGGTAAATCCCTCACACTGATGTAAATAACTATTATTATTCTTCAAGCGTCTTGCCTTTTCTTCCATTCTCACTGGACCATTGTAAGCAGAGAGCCTCGGCAGAGAAGGGGGAGGAGGAGAGGATGCTGACAGAGAGCACAGTAGGAGGGAGATGGGAGCTGGTGCTGAGAGACTGGGACTGAAGAGACAGAACCTGACATGATGAGCAGGGATACCGGCACGCCAGGCTGGAAAGATGAAGATCAGCTATTTATATCAGCTTAAAGGAACTGAAATTGAGAAGGGATCGGACACACCAGAGCTGTGGAGAATGAATGAAAAAGTGCAGAGGTGTCACATTTAGGAAGGAATGATTTCAGTCTCCAAGACAAAATGATGTGTAAGGATTGCAGTGCCACCAAAGGTGGCAGGAGAAGCCAAAGGAAGGGTTGATTTACCAGGGCCAATGTGAGATCGCACTGTGGCACTTGTGAATGGGAAGGGAAGGACAAATGGTGAGACTCTTCAAAGCAGTATGTCAGGGTGCCATGTGGCTGGTTGCTCCCTGGGGACTAGGGAGGCTCAGGTGCCAGGAGCAGGGCACAGGGTGCCCTGGGTCAGGCAGGGCAGGGCCTCTTCAGCTGGCACCCATCCCACTGCCCCAGCCAGGGAGCAGGGCAGCYGGAAGGCAGCCGGGGGCAGCCACAGCCCAGGGCATCAGGCACCTCTGTGGGGATGGGGGTGGGCCAAGGCCAGGCTGGGACATGAGCCTGCAGGTAGGGGTCCCGGTCAGGATCAGCATGGGCATGGTTACAAAGCAGCAAAAGATGTGACTCCCAGGAGAAAGAGGTTGGCCCTGATGGAGGCTCCTCGCAGTACTGTCTGGGAGCCTCACCCCCCTAGCATCAGAACGATGAGGAGTAACCCTCAGCTGCACTATTGCAAAGTTGGCTCTGAGCCCCAGCAGCCAAACCTCCAAGAAGGGAAAGGATGCGGTCAGGGCCCTTACACAGTGCTCCCCTGCAATAACCTCTCCAAGCACCAGAGGTGCAGGACTGTCATCCAGAGGCTCTCTGCCATTCAGGTGCCAACGCTGCAGCAAACCCAGRTGTGTTCTGATACACAAATGGACATGCTTTGTATAGACCAGTTTTCATTTCTTCTTCTTCCCAAATGGGATAATAAAGGACCATTAAATCTTTGGTTCATAGTCTCTTGAATGACCTTTGTTTTCACAAGCAAAAGGGAAAAAGAAAGACAGTAAGCTGCAAGAAAAAAGGCAAAAAGTAGACGCAAACTTCCAGTCATTCTGGAGGAGTCCCCATTCTGTGGAGAAAGCTCCCACAATACCCACTTCCCATGCAAGCCTTCAGCCCCCCTTTTCTCTGTCATTGCTTGCTCTTCCGGGTCAAGTCCCTATTTATTACCCTGACTTGGGGATTTTGCTCCTCTGCTAAGTCACAGCACTCGCCCGCTACGGTGGAGTGAGGGCTTTCCCAAGTCCTTGCAGAGCCCCACGTGCTCTGCTTCACTCCTGCTCTCATTAACAGAATTATTATTCTGTTTACCTAAAAGAACAACCTGAGTGGTAATTCCTTGGCATTTCTTGTGTGTGAAGGATAACATGCCAACCTCATTCAGTTAATGTAAGAATAAAAAAAGAATGCCTGTAGTAGACCCAGAGGATATTTCAAATATTTACAGCCATGTGTCTAGGGCTCTGAAGGCCTTAGCAGTACTTGAGACTGAGACCGAAAGCAGTAGGGGCACATATCTATAAAAGTCCCCAGTTTTTATTAGAATTGCTGCAGGTAAGGGTTGAAAGCATTTCTGCTGTGAACATATTTTTAGTGACTTATTACCTGTTCATAATATAGTTCTTCCATGCTTCACAAGACGTTTACATTTACGCTGGCACAGCAGCAAAAAGTTACCACCCATTAAGGAGCTCTAAGCCTTTCWGTGCTGTTTAGCATGTCTGATCTATTACGTGAAATGGAATAGAAGTACTGTATCTGTATTTTCYACTCTAGAGCAGTTCCATTGTCCACCACTATCGCTCAGTGGCCATAAGGTTCAGTGACAGCACTGGAGAGCTCATAGGATGATTTTACCAGTCCACTGCCATTGTTAGGGGATGAATCTCTGCATCTATGGGGAACAGGTTTACTTCTCACGGCTTACTGAGAACATGTCCACCATATGCCCYTGTAAGACTATGAATGACAATGAAGTAGTCTTGTCAGAAATTTAAACCTTTTGAATGGATACATACTTTCAAAACAAAAACAAAACTACCTTGGGTAGCAATATTCTACCCAAAATATATGCAAATGCCCCATTTCAAATTCAGAAATCAGCCACACCAAAAAGGCATACTTTTATTTGTGTTTAATTTTGGATTCCTCAGAGGATACACTTGAGTAAAAATTTCCAGGTTTTCTCTGTAGAAATAAAAGTTATTTTGAAAAGAGAGATATGCAGCATTCCAATACACTTGTATATTTCCAAGCTCTGGGATTTTGAAGTTTATGGGCTCACAATCTTGCAAAAAGAATGAAAAGAGAAAAAGACCTTGTAGTTGGTGATAACATAGGAACCTTAAATGAAAAGTCACCTGATGAGCCTGTGCTTACTCCCCTTCACCTTCCAAAACTTCACCTTTACTAAAGACTTTTATCTAGCCAGGTCTTTTTTCCTATGCAATCTCAGCCTTACATGGTTTCTTTTACATTGATTTGATTGTAGGAGACTTCATCTCCTTGGATGAGGTCTATTTTTTTCTTTTTTTCTGAGTTCAATTTGATTTTGATTTCACAAAGAATAAACCCAGTTTCCACTTGGGTTTCCTACTATAAGATATGACATCTAGAAATGCTGGCAGAAGGACTCTCTGATGTCTTGCCAGTAAGTGTCTAATAATTCTAGTATCTACTTTCAATAGATGAAGGAAGAAAATCCAGCAGTTTTCACTAGTTGGTAATCGATTATGACTGAATTTCCTCTAATGGCATAYCCTATAAAGGAACCATCTTCCTAAAATTCTTTATCAGTCGTGTTGGGTAGGAATCAGCTGTCCTGACATCCTAAAAAAATGTCTAAGAAAAATGGGCAATTTCCCAGTGTGATTGCCTCTTTTCCTTGGCTGGTGGGACTGGCTGTGTATTGTTTAGGATGGACACCTGTTAGATGGCTAACAAAAGGGACCATGCATCCCATCCCTGATGACTAGTTCAGAACAGAACAGGTTTTCCAAAGTCACATGCTTCAAGCTAAAATAAACACACACACAGGGAAAAAGAAACTCATGCACTAAGAAGAAATAATGGCACAAACAGCAACTGTTCCAATACCTTGCAATCACTAAATACCCTGTTCAGTTCCTCTTTTTAACTTGTAGCTGCTATCGTGAGTCTTTTCTTCAGAGAGAGCTCTACAGGGAATCTTGTAACATTTATAAGAGTTTTGCTTGTGTGAGGAATGTTTGGTGTCARTAGAAAATATTTGTTACTGACTTCATCAGGAGATTTCTCTGTGTAAAGGCCATGGCATTAACAGCTGTATTTCCACAAGAGGAGATATCAGAATTCTTCATGACTAATCACGAAGATAAATACTGCAAGGGTTTTTCACTCTTTTCTATTCAGTCTCTTCCTTGTTTTGTTTTAAGGTCCTATTAGCGATAACATGAAAACACACAAAATGCTACTTCAAAGTCATGCTTCAGTCATCCTGATTAAAACACAGAAATGCAGAGAAATGCAGAGCTCCAATCCATCTTTAATTTATCTAAAGAATTCAGAGCAAACTGAGTATGCTATGCTAATCCACTATGCTAATCTCTGAGTCTTTCGCTTTGGCAAATGAGGCTAAGGCCAGAGTGGTACAGTGACTCCTGCATGCACCTATCCATATACTGAGTTTCAAATTTGGGCATTACTTTAACGCTGATACCATGTGTGTCAATACGCAGGTGTGTAGGTAGGAGAAAGAACAGGCTGGTGTTGTTGGCGTCCTGTTTCTGTGTTCATTAAGATCAGTAAATAATTGTGGTAATCTAAAACAGATCTGTATTCCTAATCCTCACAAAGGTCAGGCTACCATACAGAAACACTAATATTCAGTCAATGCTACATTTGTTCTTTGCTAAAAGACTCAAGAAATCTTATACCTTATCTCTTCTGAAGTCATCAAATTCTTCAAATGTTACAGTCACGCAATCTCTTATCTTAGTTCAGATACCTTAACATTTATTGATGTTACATCTGTAGCTACAATCAAATGCTAAAGAGAAAAAACCATAAAATACAGCAGCAGTTTTCATTTACTTACTATAGTTTGTTAATAAGTAAAACTGCTTACTTATTAGCAGCTTGTTAAATGTCTGCATTTAAGTGTGTTATACAGGCATGATAAATTATTCAGATAGCTGAAAAAATTTGATTCATTACCACTTCTCATTAATATTTATGTGTTGCATGCTGAAGAGTGCAATAGGGATATATTTATTATGTTTGACTTGGGTATTTTCTGCCATCCTCTAGGGTGCTGTCCAGCATGACAAATGCAATCTTGGCTCGAGTTTATAAGCATAACGATCTGGACCTAATGACGAAAGAAGCCACGATCCCAATAATCAATGGATTGTCCAATTTATACCATCCTCTCCAGATTTTAGCTGATTACCTAACTCTTCAGGTAACAATATAATCCATATTTAATAACAATTTTTTTTTTGCTAAGTCTTGGTCTTGGTAAGTATTTGGGGAAGTCAGGTTCAAAACCATTTTTTCCTARGTTTTTCTAAGTGGTAATTACATGGCACCTGTTATTTAAAGAGATCTTCATCCAGCAATATAATTAAGGACCTGTTTAATTTAAAACAATTACCTAGTCCAATCAGCTGTAGTGGGACTGAAGTTAAGCATAAAATTAAGTACTTCATTCGAATTAGGCTACAATTCAAAAAATGTGCAGAGGGCTTTACGTATTAAGATAAGGGTGAGATGTTGGCTCAACCAAAGCCAGTGGAAGCTTTTCCACTGACTTAAAAAAACTCAGTAATTCACTCTTGATTCCGTCCTAACCTGTGAACAGTTTAAAAGGAATCATTATCCATATATTAGGAAATTGGTTGAACAAATTTGTTTTGAAAAGCTCGTTAAGGCTACCACTGCAAATGCCTAGTGTTCAGGCACTTAAGGCTATTTAAACTTTGCTCACGTCAAAGAATAGTTAAAAAAGATCATATTTCGTAGTTTAATCTAATGCAATAGTTGATTTGACAGCAGGATAACGTTTTACACATAGAACACCAGATGTTTATCTGTGAACAGAAGTATTATGCTGTTTTACAATCAATTGAGGAACTGGCTTATAAAAAAGATTATTATACTGCAGTGGTGGTTGACAACTATGATGAACTCCTCTGACCTTGTTTACTTTCTGAATGAATAAAAATCACACTGCTTGAAAAAGGGAGGGCAGAATAATTTCCTGATTCATTCAGCTGTGTTTCTCAGCTGTCAAAGACTTTGCTATGGGACATTCAGTATGTGGAAAAGATCTAGCGAGAGTAATGTTAAATTATTCATATCTTAAATTTTAAATACTGAAAGACTCATATGTTTCATGAAAATTACTTTTTCCTTACTTTGATTAGTATTTTTTGTGAAATTTTCAACACTAAAATACCAGCAAAAATTGGTGAACTTGAGACACAAGCTTCACACACCTCAGGATAAGTTACATTTGCAAGAGCACATTGAGCCAGCCTCAATGAACTGTTCAAATTACATAAGACAGTAAGCTGTAATGAGAACATCATCAATCATTAAATGTCATAATTTCATTTAAACACTGTGTGCAACGGTAAACCAGGTGAATCTTATGGCTGTGTTTTGCGGGGGGTTCTGTCTTGCAAACACCTTAGTTATTAGCATTTTATCACTTGTGAATAACAGGATTCAGGAATAATCTGTGACTCAGTCTGCACAACTATTGATATCTCTGCACCTAAACCTGGTTTTATCCAGCCCACTGACTACGGCACCAAAGTTCAGAGYGCTGTTGCCCTGTACTCCATCTCCAGTCAATGAAGAGAGACCGCTGAGCATCTCAGTCACCCTCTAGAGATGCATCTCTTTCTCCACTGATCTTAGGGAGAAACCTGTGGAGATCAGCAGAATGASTACATGCCCTGTTGATCATCCCCTGCTCCTCCTCCGTTGTGTCCTTGTATAGGTAGCCATGGTAGAAGCTCCAGGTGAACATGAGGCCACAGGCTGGACTTTGCCTTGGTTTGAATACCTAGGGCAGCAGCAATAGCAGGTGGGTGTCCTTGTTGCATCAAGCACTTGGGGAGGACGTCTTTGGAAAGAGTGTCCCTGCCCATTTTACATGATGAGGAAACAGGACCATAACAATTGGTACTCAAACAAAAGAAACATTTGATGTAGAGAGGTATCATGACAAAGTGAGCACTTGTAGAGATCTCAAGGGATGGTTCAGCTTTTGGACAGCCGTGGAAGCTTTTTAATATTTGCAGCACTTTCCCAGTCAGCCTGATAAGCAGAGCACTGTTTCCTCCAGCTGTGCCCATCTCTCCCCCAGTCATTCTAGCATGTTCCTTAGCCCAGAGTTTGTCAGAAGGTCTTTAGAGGGCAGCTGGGTGGTCCCCCCACCTTGCCAAGGGCATGCTGCACCACTGGTTTCTGACCCACTTGCTTTCTTTACCCAGGAGTGAGGGGCAGGCAGGGGGGAGATCTCAGCAGCGCCCTGCGGGTGTTGGCACTGCCGGCTCTTTCCCTTTCTGACCTGCCCGTCTGCTGCCTTTTTTCCTCTCTGCACTGTACACTGAGGTGGAGAAGACTGGTCTTACAGCCAGTAGCATGTAATAAAATGGCATTTTAACCATATAATGAACTTCACTAGGTCACAGAAGTAGGATTAACACTTGAGGAAGTGTGAGCCATAGGGTCTAGTTGTTATTTACCACAATCAAACTTCTYGTGGGATTTTCGGCAGGGTAAAAAGAAGTTTTCCGAGTACTGCCTGCAAGAAGATTAATATAGGGATGCTGAATAGTACCACAGTTTCTTTAAATAAGTTGAAAGTTTGTCTGTTACATTTAGACTGCTTTCCTGCAATACAAAGGCAATTTATTTAATTTATACATACATGCAAACTACAACAGTGGCACAGACTGCTAGCCTTATATTTAAATGTAGCTACAGATTTTGTGCAGCTTATTTCTCTTTAAAAATGTCTCTTCTGTAAATATCCTGCCTGGATCWGCTCCTCCCTGCTGTCAGTACATACCCAAAATGTACTTTTTTTTTCCTCTTCTGTTTTCTCTTGCTGCATTTGCCAGTGGAGCACTACATGCACTCTGGCCCTCTTCATGCTTAGCACATTTTTATTCTTCCATTTTCTAAACCCTATTAATTTTGTCATGTGCCTTCCTGAATCCACTTTGAGCACTTTCTCTTTGGTCTGAAACTGCCTAATTTCCTGGTTGGTTTTCTCAGAATGTCTTCTTGTTTATGGCTTCTGATTCCCTTTTCACAGGTGCATTTTAGTGTGGTTATTTCAGTATAGTCTGTTGCATTCCCCAAACAATGAGGTGGCTGGTTTATTTTCAGGGCTGTCRGTTCTTGTTCTGTATTCAGGGTGTTCTTGTCAGATCACTAAGTGTGCTCCTGCCATGAATACCCAGGTGAGATTCTTCAGGTTCAACATCCTATTGCCCAGTGCCTTCTTCCCAAGCAACCTGGAGTTCCTCGTATGTTTGACGTCTAAGCTGGCTCTGCCCTTTAATACTGTGGTCAGGATTAATGCCCTCTATTATGCCAAGAGGGATGTTTTTCTTAGCATATGTGCTACCCTCTTTCTTAAAAGKTGGGTTGAGCTGAGTTTACTCTTGAGTTATAACCCATTAGAAATGGTTGTAAACGTTATGCAACCTGATTTTGAGGGTTTGGGGATTTGGCCTTTACAGACTATGAGTTTGTGTGCTGGTACTGTGCAGACCCAGAGCCACTTTACTTCTCTGTCTGTGCTGAAGGCACSTAACAGCCACTTGCTGAGCCCACCCGGTGCCTCTCAGTCTTCTGGGCAGGAGCTGTGGTTCACAACTTCTGCTCTGCGAAGCTTGGCTGGAGGGCAGCATCACACAATTTGTATTCCGGGGACAAACTGGGTATTGACGTTGATTCAATTGATATTAATGTCACTGGCCAAATCAGCTAACTTGTAGCTGACTGCAGGATGGCCAGACTGGTAATTAGAGTGGATCCATACGCCACTAGCTTTTTATGTCACTGGTCTGAAGGGAAATTTCTTTATCTGAAAGAAATGGTTGGCATAAGAAATACATCAGKGATTCCTTCTTTTTAAATAGCGTAACAAATTACAGTGTTGCCCAGCTTGAAGAGGGCTGCCATATACTCTGAACTTCTCCTCAATGTGTGACCCAAAGAGCTCAAATTATTATAGTCTTCAAATTCATCACCACCATCATCATCATCATTATTCTAACAATTAGAAATCCCAACTAAGATCTGGACTGATCCTCTAGAATRTACTGTTTCAATAACCATAACAAAAACCAATTTGGGAGTAAGAAAGATAACTGGCCCAGCATCTGCCTTCAGCTTAGTTTGAGACCCGGTAGATCCAAGGTGTCCCAGTTTCTCATTTACTGGATTGCACTGTCTTCCAAAGGGCTAAAGCTTTGACTAGTCCCCTGCTTTCCATTTTAAATTTTGACAGATTATTGATTCTTGTTTTAATTGAGGACTGTTATGACTGTTGTGGTCAAATATTTCAGAAGTAATCTATAATGGTGTCAGAGTTTCAGCCTAGCTGGAAGCAAGTCCAGGCAGAGGCAGACACAAAATGTCCCTAATTAGTTAAACCAATCTTCTCTAAACATACAACACTATATCACTGAGCATGCTTATTTTGATACACTGATACACGGCAACCATGGATAATAACAGAATGAAACATTGTAAAAGCAGCACGAGGATGAGACAGTTGACTGTAAAATTGACATTAATTATTTAGCAGGKTTTTTTCATGAGAATAGCAAAGCCAAGTTTTGTGGCACTACAGCAGCAATCACTAGTTTGCGAAAGAGGCATTCATAAGGGAGAAGGACTCTAGACTTTCTAAATATGTTATTTTTTTGTATGGCTTTACTAGGAGTATAAATATTTTGAAGTCAGGTTCCAAATGTAAAGAGAAACTGCAGAACACCCAAGCAGGTAAAAAGCCTACATCAATATAACACAGTTTGGAAAAATTGGGGAGGGATGTAGGGGGGAAAAATATCTTCAGAGGCTCAGGTGATCAGCATGTATTGTAAAGGTTCTGGTTTAATCGAGAGTGTTACCATCCTGGCAAAACACTTTTAGCAGGATTTTCTCTGTGCAGTTGTATAAGCATATACTATAAAACAGGAAAAAAAATATGTCTCGTATACAGTAGCTTTCGTATTGCCTCAAAGCTTTCTGGTTCTGACCAACATGATCATCTCATCTTTCTTGGAAGCTGAGGATGTATGCGTATAAGCAATACAGTCACAGTCATAGTGAGCTGGCTTTAGATGAAGAGGTTTGAGTTACAGCAGCAGTGTAGCAGTGGCAGCATAAAGCTTGGCACAGGATATAAAATAGGCTCCACTAGCACACACACAGCTTGATTCTGCCTTGTCTACAACTTCTTCCATTAGCTAAACATCTTCATTAAGATTAGCTCAGCTATGTCCACTCTTTACAGTAGTCACTGCAGATGTGGCTTTGCAATTTGCAGTACATACTGAGGGTCATTATACAGACATCTCTAGTACCTCGTATTTTATCCGTAACAGCTAGTAGCTTGGGAAAACAGAGAAAAGTATTTAGGATGCACTGTGCTTCTTTTAATGCAGAGTAGCAGCTGGTAATAAGGTGGAAGTTATTTAACATAGCAGTATATTTGTGACTCACTAGTCAGTGCTTTGAGCATTACAGGCTGCAGTGTCTATTTTTAAACAGTAAGATCAAAAGAATTCAGGGCTGTCTCATTTGCTCCTGGCTGTGGGTTCATGTCTCAGCTATCACTAAGCCCCAGCTGGAAACAACCCCTTAAATAAATGCTTCAGTTTGGCCTTCTCCTAGGACCACCATTGCTAGGAGATGTGGAAGGACTTTGAAAGATCCTTACAGACCTGCAGAGCTGTTATACTGAAATAACTTCCATGTCCACAAAGTCCATGAAAGATTTGCTCTCCTGTAAATGCCTTTGCATCAAACCTCTGCCAATGAGCCTGCTGCTAACAAAGTTCAATTGAAAAAACTATAGTTTTACAATACCATAGTTTTGGCCCTTAAACTGTAGGCAGTCTAGGACTCTATTAGGTTTAGATTTCAATGGCATTTTAATGTCATTCAATATTTCCAGTGTCATTCAATATTTTTGACTCAAAATTGTGGTCACTGGCAGAAATGCCATTAACTTTGTTCTGGAACAACTTCACAACTATTTGTTTAGGAGAAGCTGCTGCCAGGAGAGGAGGGGGTAGTCCCAGCCCTTTTCCTGTTTAGTCTCCTGGCATCTTTGCTGCGACTGCCTGCAAGGTTGCCAGTTAGTAGAGCTCTACAATGTGGATGCTTATCCCCTCTGACAAGCATTGAATCATGTCACACAAAGTGTTGAAACACTGTCTGGCTTCCAGCTACTACAATGCAATTGTAACATGGCCCAGTTTTGAACTAAGAATAAAAGGCTCGCCGTCGTGTCTTTAGTCTTTCGAGTCATGAGGTGGAGTTGCACAGAGCAGGCATATGGAAGTATTTGGTCTTTACAAACTTTCTGGTATCAACTTAAGTACCTATAAGCATGCATATTTAAAACAAGGCTTGCTAAAGGGCCTCAAATTGTCTTGCTCTGGAACTATGAAACTCCTGTTACTCTTGTTCCTCCTTAGGCCTTATCTGTTGGTGGCTGAGGGCCAGAGTAGCTGCACATGTACAGGCTGTAAGTGCCATCAAGCAAAGCTACGGTTAATGCCGTGCTGCTGTTTCAAGTGCGGGTAATCCACACTTTAAAAAAATCACTGCACTCTTTGGCTGTACAACGGGGAGCAAACCCTGCAGGCCATGAGTGGCACAGCTGCTTTCAGAGTATTGCTCTTCGCTCTCCTGTACAGCTGTGACGGTTAAAATGCACTCTAAGGGCATGGCCACTGCCATGGCCACAGGGAACATCATGTAGAGACAACCAAGCCAGAGCAAACCTGAATAGGGTTATTTTCACAATCTGGGGGAAAGCTGGAAGRAGTGCTATCCTAGGCATTAGGACTGCCTCTAAATTAAGAATTTCTRCCATTCACTGAGATTTATGAGCACCAACCCATGGCTGTACGGCTTTGGTGCTAAAGTTGCAGTGTGTCTGGTGCTGTGTCTCAGCCTGGGCCTCACCATATGGCATACGTGTTAATGTGTCCTTCACTGGAGAAAGCTGCAGCATTTGGGTCTTCATGTAAGACACGGGGGGCTTTCCCTCCCTGGCCATCTTGTAGCTGCAGTAAGTTCAATTAAAGGTATGGTTCCATGCAGCTAGCATTTGAAGGTAGTCAGCTTTCTTTGCACTGGACTGGTCTGACCAATCTCTCCTACCTAGGGCATCAGCTTGCTCAGCTTGCCTGGAACATAACCCCAGGGCTGTCTGATTCATTTGGCAGGAGCACTATGGCGGGCTGAACGGGCTCACTGTCGCCTGGATTGGGGACGGAAACAACGTTCTCCACTCCATCATGACGAGTGCTGCAAAGCTGGGAATGCACCTGCGTATTGCGACTCCCAAAGTAAGGGAGCCAYGCGCGTGGAGTGAGGAAGGCAAACTTTGCCCATTCTTGTCTCAGCCACTTGGATACTTCCCAAGGGCCTCAGCTAGTAGTGCTTGCATGTATCTTGAGTGCCAGCTTTCAGAACCGAGGTTCAGAATTGTGATTCAGTTATTTTGATGCAAAGCAGGAGTAATTCTACTGAGTCCAGCTTCAGAAGGGCTGAGGGGAATTCATAACTGCAGCGTAAATCACAGAGGATGATAATTCCATTTGTTACAAAGTCACCCAGCGCCCTCTCCGCTCCAAAAAAATGTGAAAGTTGTTTCAGATTGGTGAAAGTGTTGCATCTTGGTTGGTTCAGATTCGTGATGCAGCTTTTTAGAATGCTGCATTGTAATACAATATAGAATATAAAACAAAGAAACAGTTTAGAACAAAAAATTAAATGATGTATAGGCATTTCATTCTGTAGCTGTTTAAATACATTTTTCTTACCTTATCAGAAAACTTTCCACCAGTTTAGCTCCAAAATAAACTTTCAACAAAATCAACATAATTTCCTCAAGTTTTACAGTTCTGAAAGACATTCTTCTTCCCATCGAAAATGGTTCAATCATGTTGTGGTAATTTTTCTAACTAGTGTTAATGATCAGTAAGGATCTTATATATGTTCCATGATATGTTACATATCATCTCTTTYGGCAGGGCTTTGAACCAGACCTCAGAATAACAAAAATAACTGAACAGTACTCCAAAGAGGTAGGAGCCTAAGAAATAGCCTAGTAGAGTAGTTTGAATAGAGTTTATTTTCGTTATAAACAAAGCTGGAGTTCCTTGTCTTCCTGATCTTTCTTATTTTATTCACATTAGTATGGTACCAAGTTACTTCTCACAACAGATCCTCTGGAAGCTGCAGACGGTGCCAATGTCTTAGTTACAGATACATGGATAAGYATGGGACAAGAAGAGGAAAAGAAAGAAAGACTAAAGGCATTTCAAGGTTATCAGATTACAATGCAGGTAAAAATTGAGATTTAGGGGTTTTGTGGATGCTTTTTTTATAAGAATCAACATCAGCAAAGCATGGGTCTGATATTTTTTTGAGTGGGGTCATGGAACAACCACATGCAAACCTCCCTCCAGCTTGAAAAACTYACAAAGAAAACAAAGTTTGAGTTATCTTATACACTTCACACAACTTGGCTTCTTTCAGAGCTTCCCAATGAGATCTAACTCCAGAGCATGTGCAGGAGAGCTAACCCTTTGCTTCTTTGTGACCTAAAAACTGTTTCTAACTTTGCATTTCCTTTTTGCTACCAGGAATGATTCCTTATATTTCATTTAGAACAAGCAGCTCACAGATTAACTCTTAAATGCCTGGGCAGCATTTGGGGCAATTTTGTGTATATCTGTCAATGAATAAAGCATTAAATAGATGTCTTTAAAATCATCTAGTTGAAATGCTTACCAGCACAAAATCAGTTAGAGAAAACGTAAAGTCAAAATCTATTAATTGTCCAAGATAAAAAGGACATTTTCCTTGCTGATAGAATTACTCGTTTAATTGATTGTATTTTAATGTAAGTTATTTTTGTTATTTAACATAACAAAATACTATTGATGGTTATGTCTCTGAACTGGCCTAAAATGCTTTAATTCATTGTTCATTGGCATTAGATCAATATCTTATGAGTGACAATGTCAAAGAAAAAAAATATAGCCTTCTAAATCATGGTTTAATATGTTCTTGTTGCAATTATCGATAGTATTATATTACTGTATGGCATTCAAATAACGATTGCACTTTATTGATCCACTAGGTCACTGGAGTTTTTACTCCCCTACTAAASCCAGAGAAATAGGAGTAAAAAACTGACTTTTGTGAAGTCAGCACTGAACTCTTACTGACTTAAATGGGGATATTCCATCTTATTCACAGATGAGGAATTCTTTTGAAGTCAGTGGAATTCTTCTGAGTTCATCATCAAAGTAACTAGAGTGGGAGCTAATATAATTTGTTAACCTTTTTACTTTAAAGATTTTATTAATGTCCTCACATATTTCTTTATTTTTATATGCATTTTGATCTACAGACTGCAAAATCTGCTGCTYCCAACTGGACTTTTTTACATTGTTTACCCAGAAAACCTGAAGAAGTTGATGATGAAGTATTTTATTCTCCACAATCATTGGTTTTCCAAGAGGCTGAAAACAGAAAATGGACAATTATGGTAAAAAAAGAAGATAACAGTAGTTAGAGGTTAGGGTCAGCTTCTGTTCTGCCTTACACTACAGGCTTGGATTCAGCTTAGTTCCTCAATAAATAGTAAATGTTAATACATATGTTTCAAATGCACCCCACACCACATCCCAGTTTTGACTATAGCAAACATATATATGTAGCACAAATGCTTCTGGACACAAATGTGACATATTTTGATGATGATCCGCTGTTGCTTGACCCAGTTTTTATCACTAAGTGAAATCTATTGTATAAACTGTAATTTTTTGGTATTTAAATCACTGTGTTTACTCTTATGATTAACTCAGCTGCTCAATTTTAAAACATATTAAATGGTGAGGTTCCAGGGACTGGTCTTAGMAACTACAATTTCCCAAACACTTAAAGCTAGAGATTCTGCAGTTTTCTCTCAAGAAAAACTGCCACTGGCACCAGTRGGAACTTTCCCTGAGAAAGTGCTGCAAGAGCAAAGCTTTGAAGGACCCTGAAAAGTTATGGTGTGGGTAATACTGTGTGATCCATGGGAACCATGAGAGGACACTTGGCATTTAACATAAACCATAACTCCCCTCTCAGCATTCCTAGAATTTCAGAAAATTACTGCCAGATCTCAGTAACCTGTTATTTATTGTCRGCTTTAGAACCATCATGTTGACAAAAGCTAGTGAAAACTTTCYGAGGTGGAAGAAAATCCAGAAATGGCATTGTCATAGCTCTCAGATGAACTCTAGATGTGCTCCAAGTGAATAAGTGCTTGAGTAGTGTATTTACCAAAACTTCAGATTTTGGACACAGTTAAAATATTAACAAATTTGTGTTAAATTCATAGTTTTGGTCTTAAAATTCCAAAAAGTGCTCATATTTTTTATTTTAATTTTGCAATGCTTCTAATTGCCCTAACTATTATTTTTTGAAAAGAAAATAAACCCTTTACTTTGGGTTCAAGCTGCACATTTTGTTTGCTTAAGAAAAATGTCATATTTGTATTTTATCAAGCTATAAAAACAATGAATATATGGGTCTTGTTTATATATTATTTTCTACCACTTTCAGCTCAGACAGCAAACTGAGAAATAAATTATTTGCTCAGCTGTAGTTCCAAACAGGGCTGAGTGCAGCTACGACATGGGTCACTGCAGGGGGGGCTGCACAGCTGTCTGTTCAGTCCCCACTGTGTGCCTGGGACTACCTGCACACTGAGCAGTGCTGAAGGGAAAGGAAGGACAGGCAACAAGACCACAACCCCTGGAGAACCCTTRTAAATCCAGTTCTGGGCCAAAATAACAATTTGCAGTCAGACATTGCTGTGAAATCACAACAGTGTGAACCAGGTAATACCTTGTCAAAACCAAGCAAGCGTGGGGCTTGTTATGTACACAGGTGTGGGGAGGATGGCAGAGCTGCTGCAACACCATGTTTTGTTTAGCTGACGTTCCCATTACTCTCATTTCATGGCCATACCTAAGGTTTTGTTGGAGTGTGTGTCAAATACTAGGAGGGGTAGATGACACACTATTAACCTCAGTGAGGATTTTCCATGTTTTACCACAGAAAATATAGCCAAACTGGGATAAATTTCAAAGTCCTTATTCAAGTATGGCTCTCACTCTCTCCATGCTAATGGAAGTTCTGCTGAAATCCACAAGCAAGCCCATGTGCTGTTTGGGTACCTACAGCGTCTCCCAGCAGTATCTGAGGGTACGATATAACACATCAAAAAGGCCTCAGCATTTGGTCTAAACATGCTTTGTCTGAATTTCTCCTAGGCTGTCCATTAATATATTTTGTTCGCACTGAGAAAACCTATCAGCTACAATACAGAACATCCTAACTGATTTTCAGCTCTTCCTGATTCATCATCAGAAATTCTAGCAAATAAATCTAAAAGTGCAGCTTTTGTCAGGGCAATAATTTCCAATGCAAGACTTTAAAGATGGAAAATATTTCCCCCTTATTTATTTTTATGGAGTATCTGTGTCCAATGTGATTGGATTTTTTCTTTTCTTCCTCCTCTAGGCTGTCATGGTTTCCCTGCTGACCGATTACTCACCACAGCTACAGAAGCCTACATTTTGATGCTTGGATTCCTGCCAAGAGAAAAATATTCCTCATCGGCAGAATATTCTGGTCCACAAGTACATAGATCTTTTTCAGAAAGTATCAAGGCAATGAATGATTCTTTAATAAAACCATATAGTTAGCTGTATAATATTGCATTACATTTGTGAAAATGTTCAAGACAATAAACACCATTGCAAAAGCTGCTTTTCATCTCGATGCTCCAAGTTGGCTATGCTTTCTAGTGATCCGCATCATGGAAAATGTTCCAAGGTTGTACTTTAATTTTTGGCTCTACCAGCATCATAGGCATAGCATAGTCTACACGTAGCTGTGTTGGAACTCGTATAGCATAATAGGACAGACATAACCTTCTCCCTAAACCTGTCCATTTAATTCCTGATCTCAGGGAGTGCGCACAGAGAAGCAGTGCTTTACTTGTTTGCCGTGGTTGCCTACGCTTCCTGGGCACCCTGGCTCCTGTTTCTGTTCTCCAGCCAAGCTCCAAATCCCGCTCCTGTTAGACACCAAAAATATAGAGACCTTGAGAGCATTATCTTTCTCCATGACATTCCTGTGGGCTGGCACAGGAGAATATTGCTGCAGAATTGGAATAGAGCAGCTTCTGCAGAGTTGGATGCGGCAGAGAGAGACGGCTGGAAGGTTCATTCTTTGTCCATCTCCCCTAGACCTTCACTCCCTAAACAGAATTTTGGCTAAAGAAGCAAGTTTTCTGTTTCTTTTTTTCTAAGCAAACATGAGGGGCACCATATGATGTAATTGTATACAGCTCCTTTGTGGAAAGAATTTGCTGCATTTTGTCCGGTGCTGTAGCATGATGTATGTTTCAGCTAATCCCTCTCAGTAGTAAACAGATTCATGACATTTGTAGTTTTTATGATGGCTGGATGTATGCGTTTAATATTTCTGGTAAAGCGTTGAGTTCTGTTAAAAAACACCTTCTTTGTTGTTTCTAATTAGTTTCAAGAATATGTTGATTTTTTTCCTCCTGTAATACTGGAACAAGGTCTGTGATTTTTTAAAAATTCTGCAAATGGGTTTCCATTTTCTGACCAGTTGCAAAACATTATTTAATTCCTTTCAAAATTGGAGTTCACTGCTGGGCCACGCAGATCACTGAAACGAAAATAAAAATACATTTGTTTATCTACCCACTTATGATTGATTCATTGTTTTTGCAGGCATTTGTGTGTCTCTTGTTAAAATTAACATTTTCCATTACAACATTACAAGGGTTTCAATAATTCAGTGATCATTTACACTTCAGCAGAGATCTAGCTGCGTCAGTGGTGGAGCAATAGGGTATTGTGCTAGAAATCAATATTTTACTTCCCAATTTAGTATGTGGAGGAAAATGCGTGCAATACAGTATATTTCTGGTTAGTTTAGGTCCTGCTTTGTGAATTAGGTTCCAGTTCAGCAAGATACTTAAAAGTATGGTTGGTCCTCTTGGAGCTAGTGAGCTGTTCCAGTGCTTAGAATTGTAGATATCCTTACTAACCTGTTTTTAGTGCTATCTGAGAGTAAGACAACTCATTTTGCCAGTCCTTTCATAAAAAACGCATTAATATTAGCTTTATTGTGTTGATTAATGTACTATCAGTGAAGTCAGGCAGATTTATAATAACGACACTGTTTTGTTAAATGTTTCACAGTGAACAGATTAACAMTTATCTGCTACTCGTTTGCCTCTCTGTGCTCTGATTAGAGCTAACGTGCATCTAGGTTATCACAGACTCTTTTTATACTTAGGAATCTGAGCAGGATGCCAGACATCTGAATCCCCCTGACATTTTTAAAACACATGCATAGATCTGCTGCATAGCATGTGAGTGATGGGGTCCAACATTTCCAGGGGGGTAATTTCGTATGGTTCTATTCCTTTGTGAACATATACGGCAAAGGATGATAGTCCTTGCTCTGTCTTGCACAAACTGCTCACGCCATCAGCTATTCTGATGCTTTTTAGAAGTACTGGGTGGACTTAATGCACATGTGCTGAGCGACTGACCATTGTGTGGAAGCATTGAACGTACTGCACATTTCTGCACATGCGATATCCAGTTTGTGTGGTGTGTGCTGGCAGCCAGACACGTCCCGGCSGGGCAGATTTACTGAACATGTGCAGGCTGTCTGCACAGTGCATGCAGAGCAGATCTGACACTTCCTAGAGGCATTGGGATGGTACCAAATAGGCATGTACATTTCTGCCCCGGGGACCCAGAAATACGGTGCCCTGAAGGGTTCCTGTTCTGCCTGAAGGGACTTTCACTGCCTCCCCACACAGCAGAACAGCACTGTGAGGCTTAATCCACTTGCACAGGTTAAGCATCCTGGGATTGCCGGGTGGTAGCTGTGGTAGCGTGCAAGACAGTATTATTATGCCTTCCAGACTCCTCATGAATTCATTACTTGAATTTACAAGTGATGACTGCAAATGCAGTGAGTAAAGGAAACAGCAATAATGTAGAAAGATTTCTAGGGGGAAAAAATAGTTACCAGCATTCAAAGGGCTTAAAACAAATGCTTATCAGGTAGCAGTCACTAATAGCTTACAGTGTTTTTCATTACATTTATTATGCTTTAATCAGTAGAAGTGCTGCTTTCACTGCTGAGTGCACTTGAAGGATAGGGTATTGTTTTCTCTGTCTTACAGAGAGGCTCGGGCCTGGGTCCTGATAGCCTAGACCTTCCTTCCCCAAAAGCCCCGCTCTTCTGTTTGACCTAGAGAATGGTCCTGGGCCAGTTCAGGTCTATCAAGTCTTACCCACATCTGACTCATTTAATAACCCCCTGCTCTGATATCTCACCTTCACACATTTGCAGTGCTCTGCTCTGGTCCCTCTCCGGGACCATGCACCGGTGGGGCAGCTGCCAGCCTAATCCATCACCTGCTCAGAGCCACAAAGGGAGGACTGACCCCCCTGCCCTGTTCCTCCTCGCTGTGGGGCTGGTTGTGTGCTACCACATGTACAGCCACATCCAGACCCCACACAAAGACAGGCACTGCGGTTGTGCTGTGTCCCAAGGGGATATATGCATGCTAACAGGCCTGGCTGATGTGACACAGGGCTGATGGGGCACTTAGAGCAGAAACTAGTGGCCAGCAAGGACATCCTACAGCATCTCAARTGGCCCTCGGTCTTTGGCACCCTACCCACTCCCTCAGCATCTTCATGGCCCTTTAGAGGATTACTACACCCAGAGTTAGAAATGCAGTATTGCTTATTAGCAGTTTATGCACTCTGTAAGCACTTGTTCTGCAGCTTGTTACCGGTAGCGGTGGGATTCTTCGGTTACCCTTACGTGATCATCTGAAAGTGATTTAACATTAATTAGAGATTCAGTGGAGAAAGAGGGGCAAAATGCTGTTCTGTAATTTTCTCAAGGAGTAAGAACAACATTTTTTCCCTGTGTGCTTCTTTATGTACAAAGCTAAGAGACAGCACAGTAACTACAGCAGGTGAGAGTCCTGCAGAAAGAATTCACAAATAATTAGTGTCTCTGAGAATATGAGGAACAGTAACTTAGAAAGSACTGAGCAGGGAGCCTGGACAATCAGGAGGGAACAAAGAAAAGTAAGAATTCTCAAACAGACTTAAATATTTTATTTGCACCASCTTAAATCAGAAATGACACTGGAAAAAATCTACAGCAGATTAACTGATTRTCTGGTAGCAGAAGCAGCCTCCTGTGAGAAGCTGAGCTGCTAAAAGAGAAATACAGAAATAATTAGATGAATTAAATAGCAAGGAGGCACCCAGGTTTAGTTGTGTGAAGTCCTCCAGAACTCTTGAATTAACATTTACCCTTCATAAGACAGGCCAGTAAGTTAGCCATAATTATTTCACTGCCTTTCAAATTCTGCGAGAGGAAGGAGGAGCTGTATGAAGGTCTCGGCGATGCACCAAGCTGATCGTTCGGTTTGGGGAGAGCTTTCACGACTGATTTGAAGTATATTGAGCTTAGTTTTGTTTTCCAGGAATGTGTAATACTGGTGGAAAGTCTGAAAAACAGACTRCACACAAAGGGAAGGTTTGTTCTTTCTTCTGAGTCTCCCATTACTCAGTTAATCACTTGGTTAATGTATTGAGCAAATAAACAGTGCTTTTCTGATTATTTTGCCACGGCTATTTAACCTTTCAAGCTGCCTTTCAAATGCAGAGCCTAGAATTTCTGGGTCTTGCCCAAGGTTATGTGTACAGAGACACTTCATAAGCCACAATAAACATTTTATTCAGCCCAGCATTTGCTGTCATGACTAATGGGATACAGCTATTTGCAAGGCTCTTTGATTCTTACACAATCTTGTTACCAACTCTTTGCAGAAATCCCAAACCTTTGTGGCCTCTGTAAATGCTGATAYGCGTATGCGTGTAGAGGATTTTCCTCTAGGGGCAAGCAATCTGAGGTGRCTCCATTCAGGGAGCAGATCTTTCACAACCATAGTCAAAGCATTGCCTGACCCTGCCAAATCCCTTGGAAAGCTCTTTGTGGTCTGTGTTATATGTTAGAGGACTATTGAATTCTGCTGCTCTCTAATGGGCCCGTTTTAAGGGGATTGGCACCCATGCAAAGTAGTCTCCAACACAAGCATAATATATCTAGAAAGAAGGACGAGCATCAAAATTGCAAACTTTGCTGATCAAAGTTACTTAGTTTAGCCAAGACTTAATACCAACTGTGAGGAACGGCAGTGATAGCTGGAGAAGAGTACTGAAGAGCAGGCAGGGCAGATGCAGGTCATGCTTAGTGATTTAAGCACAAAACAATGTTCATTGGAGGGAGAAAGCTGAACTACTCACACAGGTTATGGGACTTCACAGGTCCCTCTCCAGCTCATAGCCAGCAAGTTCAACGGTGTCTCACCTGACTGACTTCTGTCCTCTCCAGCATCCTCAATTRAAACACTCACCCACTGTCTGAATGTGAGGTGGATATTCTCCATGGGACACACTACGGTCCCACTCCTGGAAAATTTGGACTAGTGGACATGGAGGAGCATGCCATGGCTCCCTTGCTGCTCACATGCCCCGATTCATCGACAGTGGGAAGCAGGGTATATGGGGTAGGGTGTGCAGGTATGGCATGGGGGATCCACAACCCTTCCGCATGCCCCAGCATGGGGCACCCATTTCTGAAGGTAACAACCAAGCTGATCACATTAACACCAACTCAGTGATGTTAAAACACCTGTTTTGGGGTGGCCCACACAGCATAGAAAGCTGTCTGGCAGAAACTGGATTCTGTTTGTGGCATGAAACGGAGGCCATAGCCTTTGCCATCTTGCTTCCTGTGCTGTGCCCCAGCTGGATTTGGCCAGGGTGTTTACCGTGCTAAAGGGTTATGTTTGACAAATTGCCAGCCAYTACTCCCTGGGTTCTCCAACAGAGCCAGCGCTCAGGGCTAGCTGTTGCTCTTACTTGGGTAATGAAGAAAGAAAACCTGTGAGAACCTGAAACAAGACACACTCTAGTGTGCGTGCAGAAAAATTATACTACTGAGTCCAAGTGCAGGCAGCCGCATAAAAGCCTTTGCTTAGGTGTCCCCACAGGGCCATAGAAGACCCAGGTTAGAAATGCAGATGCAAGAGTGCTCTCTTCACATGCCAGCCCCTGCCAGAACAGCCTGCCATGCTCGCTGGTGGTGTAAGGATGGGTTCTGCACCCCTCTGATCGCCTGGGAGGCTCTCCTGCATGCCTGGGGCACACTCTCCCCATGGGCGGGCTTCAGCCGCAGCAAAGCCCTTGCTGCTTTCTGCAAACTGCTCTGCTCAAGAGCAGCTCGTGCTRTCCCACCGACGGGCTGATCCGCACCCTGCACTCTCCTGCGCTGCCGGGGGGCCGGCTGCCCTGGGACCCCCTGYCCGGCACTGGGGGGCTGAGCCCCCACCCCACTGCAGCCTCAGCAGGGGGAGGTTTGCACCCATCCTGCAAACCTGCCAGTGCGGGGCACCCCAAGGATGGCACCCCACAGGTGGTGCATTACACTTTCCCTGGGCAGACTAGAATATTTCGTAATTGATATCATTTGAAGGATATTTGCTTACTTTGGAAATTTAACTAATTGAAAAGAAATGTCTCTCAGCACCACAAAATCCCTGCATGAGTCACCAGCAGGCTTTCAAGCCCCACTCCGCAGCTCAGATTTCTGACTTAAATCCCAGAGCAGTTTTTGGGGCATTTCTGAGGACCAGACTCTAGAGGGTGAATGACACATGCACCTCTCCGGGGGGTTCCCTTTGTTGGGGCAGCCCTGCAGGGTGCTCCGGGGCACAGCCGCCTCTGAAGGGAGCAGGGGCAGGAACCAGAGGGGGGGTTTCAAAGCACTTTAAATTCAGACTGTCTTCAAGCAATAAAATGTCTGAAACCCAATCCAGCAATTACAGAACACACCTCACGTGGTGATYTATATTTGTGTGGCAAGGTTTTGGTACCAGGGGACCTACAGGGGTGGCTTCTGTGAGAAGCTAGAAGCTTCCCTTGTGTCCGATAGAGTGGGTGCCAGCCAGCTCCAAGACGGACCCGGCGCTGGCCAAGGCTGAGCCCATCAGTGACAGTGGTAGCGCCTCTGGGATAACCTATTTAAGAAGGGGGAAAAACTGCTCAACGGAAACTTCAGCCAGAGAGAGGAGTGAGAATATGAGAGAGAAACAACTCTGCAGACACCGAGGTCAGTGAAGAAGGAGGGGGAGGAGGTCCTCCAGGCACTGGAGCAGAGATTCCCCTGCAGCCCCTGGAGAAGACCATGGTGAGGCAGGCTGTCCCCCTGCAGCCCATGGAGGTCCACGGTGGAGCAGATATCCRCCTGCAGCCTGTGGAGGACCCCACGCCGGAGCAGGTGGATGCCCAAAGGAGGCTGTGACCCTGTGGGAAGCCCATGCTGGAGCAGGCTCCTGGCAGGACCTGTGGACCTGTGGAGAGAGGAGCCCACGCTGGAGCAGGTTTGCTGGCAGGACTTGTGACCCCATGGGGGACCCACGCTGGAGCAGTCTGTTCCTGAAGGACTGCACTCCATGGAAAGGACCCAGGCTGGAGCAGTTCGTGAAGAACTGCAGCCTGTGGGAAGGACTCACGTTGGAGAAGTTCGTGGAGGACTGTCCTCCGTGGGAGGGACCCCACGCTGGAGCAGGGGAAGAGTGTGAGGAGGAAGGAGCGGMAGAGACAGCGTGTGATGAACTGGCCACAACCCCCATTCCCTTGCCAGTGACAGTAATTGCTGAGTGATCTCCCTGTCCTGATCTCGACCCATGAGCCTTTCATTGTATTCTTCTCSCCCTGCCCAGCTGAGGAGGGGGAGTGATAAAGCAGCTTGGTGGGCACCTGGCATCCAGCCAGGGTCACCCCACCACAGCATATAATCCTATAATGCAGAGCTACTGATAGCATGATCTACAAAGGAAGAAAAGAGAGCTTTCAGATCCCCCTCTCTTACTCCTCTGTGCTGTGACACAATTGGGTCTTTCTTAAGCCCATCTGTAAGCCTGAATTTCCTGTGTTTTGCATAATTACAATGCCCCATGTTTTCATTTAAATTKCTTACACATTTGTGCAATAGGAGGAATTTTTAAAAGTGTAGCCAAGTAATTTGATTTTGAGAAGCACTGTGGAGGAGACAAGGGTAGACTCGTATAATTTGTCTCCTACCAGCTTTATGAGTGTCTCTCTCTCAGGGAAGGTAACAATTCCATCCAGAAATAATTCCATTAGACATGAAATATCAGAGYTGTGAATCACTGGGCATTTCAGAGCATCACTTCACAGCAGGAGAGCATCTGAAAACTGCACTAGAGACAGGAGTTTAATTCTTATTGTAGCACTAGGGAGGAAAATGCAATCAAAAACAGCTATAGAAAGTACAGTAGAACTATCCATTTTACTAGTCACCTTCCTGGGAAAAGGAAAGCAGGAGATTATAGTTATTCTTCCAGCAATACTGTTGATTTGGTCAGGGTAGTAACTAGGATTCACAAGACTGCAAGTAAAGGCTCAGGAAAACATGTTAAATAAATTCCTCTGAAAGACTGTATTGTAGTGACCATGCACATGTTGCTTTTAGCTATCCATATAGCAGCATAATAACTGGTTCTGCCAAGGAAAAGCTTTTCCGATGTTCTGAGAGGGCAGTGAGACCAATCTGTACCAGAGGTTTATAAAGGCAGAATGGATTCTGAATTGTGGGGGCAGTCAGTTATCAGCAGTTTGAAGTTTTTAGCTCTGACTACATCAGAAAGTCACCCATTCCTTGCTCCCGTCCCTGCAGCAGGACATAACACCACTATTTCAATCTAGATGACTATGGGAGCTTCTCTCCCACAATGGTGGACCTGTCAGATGGCCACTAGTTAGCCAGAGCAGTTGCTTCACCTGTAGCTTTTAGGACTTGCCCCATTTTGCAATGGGATAAAGCTGTTTCCCAGTGCTGAGCTCACTGCTAATGCTCAGGACCACGATGGGTTTTCTTACTCTTCCCCATCACTGAGGTGGGCAGAAGAAGGAGAACAAGCATGTTTATTCTGAACACCGAACGTTGCAAGTGACAATAATCGGGGCCCTGCTGAGTTGCCAGGCTAATTTATAGACATGGGATCTGACCTTCAGGAGAAATAAATTCACAGAAATTGCATGGACCTTAAGCACTCAGTATCTCTGAAAGCTAGCACATACTACCTGCCTCCAGATTACTGCTGCCTGTGTAAAACAGGTATCAATGGCTATTATAAAAAATTAAGAAGGCCTTTGTAGCTGGCAGCATGTCAGAGTTGTTATGCCAAAGTCTAGGCAGCTAAAAAGGGTAATTTGCAGAGTATTGGCCTTACATGGCTTAACTGGATTAGCCTTTACATCCTAAATGTCTGGACTGTCTCCAAAAGAGGTAGTGCRCGCCTTTCCTTGAAACAGTCCTCTTTTTCAGTCTGTTAATGGAGAGTCGTTCACAGAGACGCCTGTTGCCTAATACCACGATGAAGATGGAGAATGTGTATTACAGTGGCTGTTTGCAGAAGCAAACACGGGACATGCTTAAGCACATGCTTAAGCAGGAGGACATGCTTAACGCGAAACCTCTGCAAAAACTGGTGGCAGTTTTTTCAGCTGCAGTTGTGACACTCAGTATCAAAACACTTTGCCAAATCAGTTTTTCCTGATAGAGCTCAGCCTTCCTTTAGGAAATGTTTTACTTCTCTCCGAGTTTTTTCATCAGGCTGCTGAAGAGAATATGTGTCCTTTAACCCCGGTGTTTACCTGGTGAGGGGACAGAGAGCCAAGAGCCTACAAACTTTGGGGATCCTCCTTCCCAAGCATCCGAGTCCATGGCTGCCTGACACCCTGGGTTCCTGGTCTGACCATCCTGGAGCCACCTCCACTGCTTGGCACTGAGGTGCTTGTCAGGGGACTGTCCTGTAGCCAGGATCTTCTTTCTGTTTTTCAGAGACCCTCAGCACAGCCAGAATTATTAAAATAATCTGTGGAATGGACTGCCTGTTCCTCCTCTGCCCATTCCCATCTCTCAGTCCCAGAATCCCAATGCATCTCTCAGCTTCCCAGAACTCAGGAGTGTAATACAGTGCAGAGCAAAGGCCTCAAATGAGAGATTTTTTAAGGAAAAAAAAGCCCACTCTTAAATAATGAATACAATGTGTTGCTCCATTTATGCCATATATTGTCTGTAACCACAAAAATAAGAAAGAAGTGATCCTACATTTATCTGAGATGGAAAATTTTGGAACAGAAGGAGAGCTGCCACAGATATCTGGGTCTATAGAGAAATGTCTGCACAGCAAAGAGGTAGATGTCCAGTTTGGCAGAAGACCTTGCTAAAATCATTCATGATCTATTTCTTGCATCTCCCTCAAACCATCAGGAGGCCTTCAGCAGGTCCTTTGTAATTTCCCAYCCTTTTTCTTCTTAAACTTCAGTCTCTGCATCTGCATTGGCATTGTGATCTCAAGTGAAACCYAAGAGGAGTGCCCTTCTGGTCTCTGAATGCAATTTTGCATTCAAAGTGGTTGGTGGTCATCAGCAAGCGACATGAGCCACTCCAACCATATATTTAAACATTCCTGTGCACTAATCCACACAAAATTATAAACAGTGTGATCTATCATGTGTGTGCATAAGTGTAGGAAAAAAAGGACAATCTTGAGAACTGTGCTGAGATTATGTATGTCCTTGCTAGAAATGTGTTGAGTTTGTAAAGACTGGGCAAAAATAAATAAAAGKGGGAAAATTCAGTGGTTCCCACCCGCCTCCTAACAAATAAATCACAAAGGCTCTCCATGCCTCCCTTGAGATACTTATTTGCTCTGCTTTTCCCTCAGCCACAATGAAAGGGGCTTTTCTTCCAATTGAACTGACCTTTGGCAAACATTTCCCTTTCAGTTAACATCTGAAATGTCCTTGTGGACTGCTGTTGCTGGAGACAGCAGGGAGAAGGCTCTCTGAAGCCACTCACACAAGAGTCAGGACAGAGAATAATTACCTGAATTCATAAGGTTAATTCCAGTCTAGCCGAAGGCAGAGAGAAGTCATCTAGAGGTCTSCAGCAGAGAACAAATGTGTTTGTCTTTCTGGACTCTGGTCTCTCYGTGCTGGCTGCTTACTATATACTATGAATATTTCTCTCATGGACTGTTGAACAATTACTGTGTCTGAGCACTAGGCTTGCTGTCTTCATGACACTATCAGTTTTATAACCCAGTGTGAGCCTCCCAGGAATGAGGCTTTGACTGTGGCTTGACCTGGCTTACTGGAGCAAATGGAAAGCCTCCTGTGGATGGCAGGCTGGGCGTGCGTGTTTGGCACTGGGGAAGCTGTTGCCTGAGTGAAAAAGAAAACTTATTAAAAACATCATACATCAAAAACTTGCTGCATCCAAACTTAAAGGCGAAGCCTAGAGTGACTTAATATGCAGCCTCCGTAAAAAGGGCCAGGATAACTAGAAGAGGTATAAGAAGAACATCAGATTAACGCCTTCAGGAACTTCACAGGGTTGCATTGAGCAGAGCAGATCAGTGTAATGTTCCTGTCCAGCCTAAGTTCTCCAGACACTTTTGCAAATTCTTGCTAAGGGGCCAATATTGTAGGCCCTTTCTCTACGCTTCCTTTCAAACACAGCAGCCTATGTGTGCATCCTTCTGCCCAGAGTGTCCTTGGTCAGCCTTGTGTTCAGTAGAACCACACTACAGCAGGYAAATTACTGGCTGGAGTCCAGCTCTGTGACGTGCTGTAGTGAAACGCTCGGGTTTTCACAGTGCAATTGTCTGGGGTTTGTGGCACTGCTGCGTCATGTCAGCTGTATCAATGACGGTGTCACCGTTAGGATGGTTGAAGGATACGATATAAGCATGGCTTGTGAAGAGAAATAATGTCCTTCAAGACAGGGCTTTTGTCACGCAATTAAAATTCTCTCATCTGCTCCTGTGCAAGGTTAAGTGAAATGGGACGAACAGTGGCCCAGTGCTCATGTGTTTCTTGGTGGGTGGCACATACACTAGGTGCCATCGCTTCTTTCCCAACTACCAGCCCATATCTTCTTTGGGTCCTAAGCCTCCTGACCGGCTTTGGTGCCATCAGKTTTACTCCCCTTGCTGAAACCTTTTCTTTCTTTGGCTTTGGCAGTTCTGCCCTTCTCAAGATTTCTTTCTTTTTCTCTGTTTATTCCTTTAATGCTTCTTGTCAATGGCTTCCTCTGTTCTTCTCCTTTCTTCCTTTGGAAAGAGAATCTCATAGGACATTGGTCATGTTCTCTGCATCTTGACTATGTAACTCTTATGTGCTTATAAAAGCGACTCATTAACCTGGAAGTCACGTTATTAGGCTAAAACTTCAGTATCCTTTGTACCTTACTCCCCTTCCCTGAGTTGTCACCATTCTCCTTGACCYCAGTGGTCTCTCATTGAGCATTCTCCTTGTCTTTCAGGTCCAGCRTAAGGTGAATTCCCATAGCCTGAGTTACTTGCTGTGCCCAACATGGTGTTTATAATAGTCCACTGTGATGGAAATTTATGAATCCTTCCTCCTCTTGGCCTTCCTCATACCAAAACCACTTAAACCTAATGCATGTGCACTGATAAAGCGATTTCCTTTCCTGTTTTATCCCTTTCTGCTGCTGTCTTCCTTATAATTACATCAAGCACAAATATTCTCTGTTCCCTTTCCAGGCTTCTATCTGTTTATTTACTTCAATGCCTTGTTGATTTGCATCCTCTGCTATGCCAGAAATTCTAGCCTCATTTGCCTGGATATCTAGTTTCCCACTGAGTTTATGCATGCTTTCTTCATCGCAGAAGGAAGGCCATTCTGATACCAGTCTTCAAAATCTGCATCTGATCATTTTGCTAGRCATTTTTATTGTGTTGCCTATCCAACGGTGCCAATTAAGCATGATTGTGCAGGCAGCCAAGGAAACAAAAAGGCCTGTTCTGTCCAGTTTTTTGCCCACACATTTACATGTATGTGACTGAACTATTCATAGATACTGCACGATSTATTTAAACAGGACGGAAGTATGTGAGGAGGAGGCTGTGTGAGTAGRTGTGTAAAGAGCTGGACTGTGACTTAGGAGCTTGGCTTTGATGYCAGCTCTGCCACTGCTTTGGCATGCTCGGAAAAGTCACCTGCTTGTGCCTCAGTTTCCCCATCTTTGAAACAGGAATAATTTTGCTTACCCTGTTTTACCAAGTGCTTAGGGACCAAGTGATAAAATAYGCTATGTAATAGCCATACAGCATTGTTTTTCCTGTCCCATTCTTTCTCATTATGTGTCACACCAGCTGGTTTCATCTGCTGCTAAATTAGATCACGGGCGTATGAAGGAATCCTGCATTTTTCACAGTATGATGGCAGAGGCTTTGCAGTGCTCCCTAACTTTCAGGTACTAACGCAGCGCAAACAACAATTATATTAAAAGCACCTCTCCTGGAGCTATGGACAATGCTACAAAGGGGAATGCTAAGTGTCTGCACTATATAATGGGGATCTAAAGCAATTCCTTGTGACATTTTATAGTCTGACGGTTGCCTGAAAGAGACCCCATATGGGACGTAAATTGCATGTGTTGCTGCCATATGCTTGGGGAAGCAAGATCCATTTGTTCTTTTAGAATAGAGAAGCCTGCTGAATTCAAACCAGAAATCAGATACACATCAAGTTCATCCCAGCTTGTGTTAAGGCTGTAGCAGTTCTTTCTCCCTTTGCTTTTRAGTGCTGCATAAAGCTCTATTTGGTGTAGCTGAGCTTCTATCACAGGGAATTTGTATATTATTTTTGAAGGAATGTGACAGATCCTGGTTGAAAACTGTATTTTCACTCCAAGGAAAAAAAATATGAGCTCCCCCATGTAAAATATGAAGACAAACTTAGGCATAAGCCTGTCTCCATGAATTTCCTGACTTCATGAGTGTTCCAGTCACTCACATGAGGGCTGAATTTGGCCTGGGATGCACATTAGTACACTAAATTGCTATTCGAAAGCTAAGAAGTTTCTGCTTAATCTTTTCAAGATTTTTAACMTTCTCTAGAAATTCACAGGGAAGAYAGATAGAATGGGTAGGGATTGTTATCTGAGTTTTCTCTATTCTCTGTTTCTCTGTTCTGACATCTTATAATTTTTAGGGATTCTTGTTTCTTATTTGAGACCTGAAGCGGTTTTATGGCTGTGCATGCATAAAAATAAGAAATAGCAACTGAGGAGGCACCGAAACTGCCAGACTGAACAGTTCCTTTAGTAAAATGCACAAGACACTGATCTTACCTGACCCCTGCTGTAATTCTAAAAACAAGACAATTTTGCTTAAGCAATTGTGTTCTGAAAGGAACAGCACAATAGTTTAGGCCCTTAACAGTATCCGTGATTTCCTAATAGCATCTTTCTCACTTTGTTTTTTTTGTTTGGCCCTGAGCCTTAGGAATCATKAAGCAGAAACAGCATGATCCTGAGAGGATATTTTCCCCCAGGAAAAAAAATGCCAAGCTGTCAGATTTCAAATTTTTGCAAGATCCACGTACGGGATCAAAAGAAAATGGTTTTGYTTCCAAAATACCTGTTATGTGGGTGTCATCTGAGGTTAGGGGGTTTGCAGCCACTCAGCAGCTGCATCAAACAAGGTGCCACGGGGCAGATGCCTCTCACCTAGCTTCAGACATCTGYATTGCTGGTACTTGGGCGCGAGTTAGCTGTGTCAGCTCCCCTTGCAGGCTGGGGACAGAAACAGGCATTTCTGAGGGAGACGCATTTCATCCTGACGTGGATATCCAACGCAGTCCAGAGGTAACATGTCTTAGATCCAGCTGTTGCTTTCTCCTAGCCGTAACTAGGGTATATGTGACCACCCCACATACGGACATCTCCTGTGAGAGGAGTCGCTCTCACAGTGTTTCTGTTTGGGGTCCTGAAGTGAATGGTTACTTTCAAAACTTGTGCGAATGACTTCCCTCAGGTCAAAAAGTAAGCCTGCAACACAGCCCTGAGTAAAGATTACGACGACTCAGTTTGTATGCTAGTCACATCCCTGTCCCTGACTCTCTCTACCATGTCCCCATCTCTTTCATCGCTTATTTTTTGAYAATGTGACCAAATGAACACTTTTACTGTGAACATTTGAAAGAGCCACTCGCCGTCTTTCATTTACATACTGATAAAAGTTATAAACCATGAAATAGGCTAGTCTTATATCATCCATGTTTCCATTTTCCTGCAGGGATTTGAATATGTCTCCCGTGAAGAAATTTTAGGCAGTTTACCCACCTCTAGGCAAGGGCAAAGCATTCCTCCTTGTTCTCTAACCTACATATGGACCGCCAACAGAGAGAATTACATTCACCGGAGCATTTAAGAGAGAGAAAAGAAAAAGCAAGCCAAGACTATGAAAAAAGTCCCTGGAAGAGAAAAAGAAAAAAACAAAACCAGTAAATTAGAAAAGAAAAGGCAAGTAGAGTGGGTTAAAAGGGAGCTTTCCAGGGACACTGCCAAACGGAGCTTTTGTGGCACTTGGATGTGTACAGTGCAGAGACCTCAGGCCATGTTGTGTGCTGCGCCCCTTCGATCCCATTGCTGTGGCATGATCAGCACTGCTGTCCATCTCACAGCTGCACCAAAAGGAGGGGCAGTCAGAAACCAGACATCCCATCCTCTGGAAAACTCCAGGGCTTCAAAATTTGGTTTTGTTCTGAATTATAAGTAAAAGTGACCGCCATGGATTTTTTTTCATGGAGGGAAATGTTCAAACATTATGGACAAATTGTTTCCTTTGGACTTACTCAATTAGACTTCATTTTGCACTTATGTAAAATAGCAGCGTAACATAAAAGTTGTAGCAAAAAGGTAAGAACAGAATATTTCAACATCTTCTGCAAATATTTTAATGAAAGCCAAATGTACCAGTAAAAAAATCCAGTTTTGTCAAACCAGCATTTTCCACTGGAAAAAAAAAAATCTTTCTAAAAAACCTCTGCCTTGTCTTTCCAATACATTTGCCTAGTAGTTAAAATTAGATATTAACCAGTCAAAAATATGTCATGCTCCTCCTTCGATTTCCTTTCTGGAAGAAAGAAGGTCATCTAGTGATTTATGGAGGCCTGTGAAGACAAATAGACTTTTTTTCTGATGGAGACCAGCCTGGAGATTTTTCATCTCTGTGTCATATCACGATTTAGGCTTCAGGGACAAAAAGGAAAGCTGGTAGGAAAGTGAGCAGGGAGGGACCGTAAAACAGCCGTGCTGGATGGTCACAGATGAATAAAGGTTGAACTCACTATTTAAAACCAGGACAAGTTGAACTTCAAGTATTTGTATAACTTTATCACTTGTCATTATCCCCTTATCAATATGTTGCGGGACACGGGGGGCAGGCATCCATTGCATTCACACCTGAAAGAAGCAACACCATACACAGCAAGCAAGTAAAGCGCCACATCATTCAGGAAAGTAAATATTCCTCTGTCCCTCTGTGGGTCATTTGTCCYCTCCTCAGTGGTGTCTTTAGTAATAGGTTAGTATAGTAGAATAATGTATGTGGCTGAGCATTTATGAAACTCTAATAACTTGCTTAAACCAGAAAATGAGCTTGTGCACTGTTTGATAATCCAGCAATTACTAATCATCGTGTTAGTTTCCTTTGGGAAGAAACAATGATTACAGGAAAGTCCCACCACACTGCATTAACAAAGCATTCAGAATGTTTTTACAAAGTAGATAATATTTTACAAATAGTTCTGTAAATATATCTYTGGGCAAGGAGGTTCAAAACAAAACTTAATTTAGGGAACACCTCCTTTGATTAAAAAAATATGTTCCTGAGAACAGCTGGAGCCATTTGCTGAGATAAATCAGATGCTACTCTCAACTTTTATGGGTTGCTAAACCCATGAAATATATGGTATGTCTAGGATTTGTTGGCTGCATTCTTGTGCTATGAACACAGATATTGTAGTTTGCTAACAAAGAAGAAGGACCCAACAGGCTATGGCAAAGCCATATCTTCTTTTCTCATTCTTACTGATGAGAGCTGAGAGAAAACTGCTCTGGTGAAACCTCTGGAGCCTTCTGATTTTTCCCATATTAGGCATGAGCTGAAAACAGCCTGGGTCTCCTATTGTCTCTTTTTCCTCTAGAAAGGAAAGTAAAGGAAATATCACTAAGCTTTTTTAAGGTAGAGCAGAAGATTCACTAGCTGTGACAAAGACCTGGAAAGAATAATGGATTTTTAGGAACGCTGCCTCAAGAGATAGTCTTAGGGACCACTAAGTCCCTCATGTCTCTAGAATCTCCAGGTTTACAATAAATGCATCTTCTTTTCTGGACATTTGCCAACTAATCTAAAGGAAAAAAAATAACTTATCTTAAAGATGATCAACAAATTGCAAACAAAAGAGGAAATGTATTATCTTTCCTCCCTCTTTAGCTCCCATGCAGGATAGAGCATCTCTAAAAAAAGATTTCTTACAAACTGTTGCATCTGAAGACTTTTGGTCAGGGAGCCATGGGGACATGATCCATATCATCCAATGTTGACCTTATTTTGGGTGCTGGAGATAGAGATGACCAAGAATGAGGATAATGTAAGCAAAAAATACAGGCATAAATGAATAAGTACAGAAGGCAGGTCTGAAAATACATAAGAGGCATCACAAATGTATAATGAGGAGGCACCACAAAAGGATAACGAAATGCTTTGATGCTTTGCAATGTAAGTTCAGAGTTCACAGAAAGCTCCACTTTCAAGCATCGCTAGAGAAGATGGGATGTAAATGATCTGCCCAGTTCACATCTTGTTTCACTTTCCTGAAGCCTGTGTTTCTTGGGTGTGGTGGCTGCAAAGGTAAGGGGCAGACTGTTGTACTTAAGGGACTTAACTGATTGCCAGTGAGATGCACAGTGTTTTCTTAGGGAGATCTTTCATTTTCTCCTTCTGTTGTTTTGCGTAGTCTCTGTTACTATTCATGTTACAGTTGTTCTTCTGCTAATCTGTAAACTGCTTTGAAATTCTCCCAGTTGAATTACCAGCCAAAATTCAAAGTGTTGCTTTTGTTGGCAGCTAGGAGGGAAATCACAACATCGCATTATATGAAAGCATTTAGCCTTCTATTCTCACTCCCTCTTTTTTTTCCCCTTTTCTTTGGCCTGGATAGAAAGAGATGGCAAATATGTTATTAACACTCATGGGGACAATATTTCCATTGTGAAGTGTCCAGGAGATATTCTGTTCACTTTGTGATTTCAATTCTGAACTTTCAGACTAATTCTCATAGCAATTCCTCTAACTTAGCCTCAGGAGGAAAGGAATTGTTCTGAAATTTTTTCAAAAGCCATTTTAGCTGGTTGAACTATTACGCATGTTTAAAAAGAAAGCTATTTATTCCTCCCCCCCTCCGCCCCCCCATTTTGTTTCAGCAGTGACAACTATGTATCCTTTTGCTATGTGGAAATGTGCAGTTTCCTAGTCACTGATGCAATAGAAAGTACCACAGGTGAGCTCCAACACACCTGCAGTGAGAACATGTCTTTCTCCACTTTTGTGCCAAACATAGAAAATTCCCACATTAAACTAATGACATTTTGATAGTATTTCTTAGACCAGTCAACATTTACGTTAAAGATGATTTTAAAAGTAGTGTGGATTAAGTTAGAGAAAAATCACTCAGTTACAGAAATGAGCTATCCATTTGGTAGCTTGGGTTGAAGTCATTAGCATAAGTAAAGTTTCCAGAGAACCTTCTAGTGCTAATGGCACTGTGTAGGGTAAGTGTGGACCTGCCTGCTCTTGCAGAGGCCAAGAAACCAGGTGGACTACATACAGGGAACACCCTAAAGAAGATAAATCCATACTTCTATATTTATACCACTTCTTTCTCTCACCCACTTGACCCTACTTTCACAAACCAACACACATGTATATTCTTCCATCCTTTTTACATATCGCACATTGACTTATGCCGGTAGCTGAGAAAAGCAAACAGTTCAAAAGGTCAGAGAAGTGGTGTCTTTTTTCCACCTACGGGAACAAGGAAACCTAAGAAACACTATAACAATCCATACTAACAATGGCAAAGAGTACTAACAATAGACTRCATTCTCCAAAGAAAGATCTGGGCAAGGGGTGTGTTTTGAAGCGTGTGTAGGAGGGAAGAAGAAGAGTAAGCCAGAWCGTTTCTGTGTTGCGATCATTACGGAAAAGATATTTTTTCARAACTCTCAGAAGCCAGGAAAGGGGACATCTCCATATCCTTCCCACAGTTCCTCCCTCTAGACTGGAAAGAAAGCAACATTTGACATGTTTCTGAGAATGAGCTGTGTACAGTTGTTCTCACATGGGTACAGTGACGACACYAAAAAGCCCGAAGCAGATGGCGAGCGCGTGGGTGGGGAGTGGATTGCTGAGATTCCAGGAGCAACAAAGGGAGAATCGCTGGTTATTGGGAGAACTGCAAATGCACACGGGCATGGCTTCGCACGTGTTTAGCCACCCTTTGCTGCACAAGCATATGGGACATGAACACTCTGGAGGGGTATCAGCTAGTGGGAGGAACATGGTGGGACAATAATACTCTGAGATCATTAATAGAAGCATGGTAAGAGTCACTGTTTATATCTAGTTATTCTTCTCCCCTGTGTTATGAATCATCTGATGCACCAGAAACAGAGAACAGATTGCAGTGGAGTATGAAGTGCTCAYGACCGGGTACTGCTAAGGTAGCATAGGCCATGCTGGCACTGTGGTGAGCCCTGCAGTGAGCCCTGCAGACCTGCTCTCCTCTTCTTTCAGTTAGAAGAGCAGGCAAAGCGTGTCATTGCTCCTCTCTGGCCAGCTTATGCATGCTGTTGGAATTTGGGGTGCGGAGGGCAGGAGGCTGGTGCATATCCAAGTCTTGACTCAGTCCCAGGTCTGGAAGCGGGAAGAAGACACACACAGATCCAGAAGCTGGGAAACACCCCTAGGTCCCACAGTAAAGACACAGATCTGAAACTGAAATTAGAAGATGGATAGATGAACCATTAATTCAGACAGTTTTTTGGAAGACTTCCCCAGCATTCACATGCTTTTCCAGAAGTTCCTTCATCAGAAACCTGTAGCACAAACAAGCTCGGGATGCTCTACAGAGCCTGCTGGAGAAAGATGCATTTGGGGCAAAAGAGTGGCCTTCATCCAGTCTAGCAAGAGGGAGGAGAAATCACGTTACTGTCTGTTTTTACATCCCCGTTGTCAAGATGTTTGTGCATGAGCATAAAAACATACACATCACAAAGAGATCAGGAGTTGTGTTACAGATAATGTTCTGGTGGAACAACTGGTAAGGAGAAAGAATTGAGAACCTAATCCTATTTTATATCCCCTTTTCTCTGTCCTCAATGTCTAAAATATCCCATGTGGAATCCTAGGCAGTGTCAATGTCATCCTCTGTCATCAGAGACAGCAGGAGGTACTTACACACCCAAAGTCTGGGATCCCAACTCTGCATACAATATTCATTATCGTGTGCACACGCCCATGCTCAGAGATCTGCCCCTGAAAATAACACCCAAAATGAAGTCATTGCGAAGACGATTAATTCAAGCATGCATCAGCTCGCAGTGATGTGAGGCCACGCACGGCAGGATTTGCGTTGCAAGGCACTGGCTTTTCCGGGCAGTGGGCTCAGGGTGGGCTACCCTTACACTGGAGCCCAGAGTCATGTTCTGTAACATGAAATGTCCTTTTTCACTTTTGCTAGAGGAACTCCCACTTAATACTGTAAATTCCTAACAGTAGGAATGTGTCTGTCAGCAGGTATTTGAGGAAGGCATGTCTGAGTCCCCACAGGCACACTGTTTCTGATGATACTATTTCAGAAGATCAAGGGATATGGACAATATACAGAATACTATTCCAGGAATGTCATCAGCACCAGGCCCAAGAGGTCTCCTGAAACCACTTAGAAGAAAATAAAGACAA